>CM055060.1:7230390-7249559 GCA_029204045.2 Tillandsia leiboldiana
AGAATGAATTGTAAAAGATGTGGAAAGAGTTACATCCGAAAGGATGTAAAACTACCACCACATTTGGAAGAGCTGCCACCCCCCGGTCGTCCGGTTTGGTGTTTGAAGCTACCACATGTTATGGATGCTTGAAAAATATTCTTGAAATTTTAGTTGAAGCATTCGGAGATTTAAATTCAAGTTCATATTTTGAACAATCTCCGGTTGGTATAAGGTGGATAGTTGAACAGATGCTCAAAGAGCCACCCTTAGGTATTTTAGTGCTTATCTCAAAGTTGAAAGGGTAAAATTCAAAATGATGTCATTTGAAAATCTCTGTAAGTATCTTTGTAAATCCGTTACATCTTGATAGACTTTGGATCTCAAGATTATTTTTGATGACTTGTGTTGACGTATATAATATGAAAAACGGTTTATAATGTTTATCTTTGTTTTCTGATTTCGAGTAATCTTTTAATTTTTGTAAAATTAATTGGATTGAATGACATCTATGTGCTCATATTATTTTCAAGCACTTAACTTGTTTTCTTGATGGAATACAAATCGGTAATTCCAATATTTAAATCTGGATTTGTTTCAAGAAATGATTTGATTTTGCTTTCGAGTACCGGTACGCAATCTATGTTTTTGTTATATACCGGAACTGAGCTTTTATCTCTCTTCCTCTATGAACTAATATTGTTAGTGATTTCCTTTTGTCTAGTAGTTCACTGTTTGACAATTTGTGACAAAAAGGGGGAGAAGAGAAATGGGGGAAGATAATCGAGATAGGGGGAGAATGAGATAATCGAGATAGGGGAGACGGAGATGAGATCATCGAGATAAAGAAAAGAGATGATGAAAAAAGGAGCCGAAAAACAAAAAGAACCAAAAGGACGAATCAAATGCAGGATTTACATTTATTTCTGACAACTGACTTTTGATTTGTTTGAGATTTTGTTTTGCAGGATCTACATCACTTTAAGACTCCAAGTCCTAAGCATAGAGTTTGTTCTAAGACTGGTTCAAAATGTATTTTTGTTTATTGGATCTTTCACGCAAAGAAAGTCATGTTTTGGTGATGACATTGAGTTTCAATTTTTTGGTTTAAGATGAGTGTCTTGAGCGTTTATGTATTTTTGGTTTTGTCACGAAATTGCCAAAGGGGAGATTGTTACGGCTTTTTTTTATTGCATATTCGTGAGTGAGTTGTTGAGTTGAGGCGGAGTCTTGAAGTGATCAAATTGTCAATCAGCAATCGAAGACTTAGAGAAGATTCAACAAGAGCTCAAGTTGACACTCAGTGTTTTGAGTCTTGAAGGATTGAAGTTGAAGAATTGTGGATCAATTACATCAAATCGTAAGGAAAATGGATTCGGATTGATCAGGTACGTTTAACTAAATAATTTTGGTGATCCGAATACATTTGAGTGGTTTAGAAACACTTGGATAAGTTTTCATTGCTTAAAAATAAAAAACTGGACAAATTGGATGTTTCAGAATTTCTGATCCTGACCGATCCGGATCAGAATTCCGATCCGGATCCCGAATCTTGTTTTTTCAGGAATTGCTGAAAAAAGACGACGATCAGGATCGCCGTAAATCGATCCGGATCGTCGTGCGGGAAAATTTCTGTTAAGGCAGTTTTTGATGCTTATCTCTTTCCAAAGGTTTCTAAACTATATATAGACATTTAGGGTTTCTCAAAAACTACCGATTAATTAATTAAACACTTGAGAGCAACTCTAGAGGCTAGGTTTTTATCGTTCTTCTTTATAGCCTCTTTTAGGTCAATTCGACGGTTCTTTCAAGAACATATCTTTTGTCGAATTGATCTAATCTTTGCTTAGAGATTTTCTTCTACGGTTCCTCAATGAGAATCTAAGCAAAGGATCACCATCGAAGCCTATATTCTTTACCGGCTGAGTTTGCGTCGTGGATTCGACGTAGCATCGTGGATTCAATGTGTTGAAGGCGTTTCGTGGATTCGAAACGTGTGCTCGTGGATTCGAGTGGCGTTCGTGGATTCGAACATGTGCAGTGGACGTGCAATCGGTGGAGCGCAAGGTCCGAAGAAGTTGAAGGAGGGGTAAATCCGTGGAGACGGTAATCACCTTGTTATTCTTCTTTTCTTAGTGGATTGTTATTGCGTGGACGTCCAATCGGTGAGCGCAAGGTCCGAAGAAGTTGAAGGAGGGGTTTGAGTCCGTGGAGTCGGTAATCACCTTGTTATTCTTCTTTTCTTAGTGGATTGTTATTGCGTGTTGGTCCCGTGGTTTTTCTCCTGGATTGGAGTTTTCACGTATATCTCGGTGTGCTATTTTTATTTTCCGCATTGGTTTTTATTTTGCACTGAGATTGAGTTTTTTAAGTATTACACCTATTCACCCCCCCTCTAGTTGTTTGATAGTACCTATTTAGATCCTTGTGGATCCATAAAAACCTACATAAATACTTTAATAAACTCCCCCTCAATTGGCTATCAATTATTTAAGGTATAAAGTATTCAACCAAAAATTGATCTTGTGTTCATACTTAACACAATTTTCAAATATGATAAAAACTATACCGAGAGATCATTTGAGAGAGAAATTGACTTTGATCAATTAAAAATGAACTAACTGATATAAATGATCATTGCATCAAATGAATTATCATGATATTCAAACCATAATAAATTTCTCAAAAATATGAAAGGATGCAAGTAAAGTCAATTATACTAATGCTCAATTAATGTTCTATGTACAAGCATAGATAAAGAACACAAACACACAACAAAACCTAACCTAAGCAATGGTTTCAAAAAGTGTTATTTCAAAGAAATCATTCCAATTGCTTTACGCAAATGAATAAACCGTTTTTGATCCAAAGATTTTGTTAAAAAGTCAGCTAATTGATCTTCAATTGAAGTATAAGATATTTGAAAAATACTCGATTCAACTAGCTCTCTTAGAAAATGATATCTAAATTCAATGTGTTTAGTTCTTGAGTGCAACACAGGGTTTTTAGAAATATTTATAGCACTAGTGTTGTCACAGAGAATAGTTACCGAAGCCGCAGGAATTCGGAAGTCGCTCAACACGCTTTTCATCCAAATGAGTTGGGTTGAACAACTACCCGCTGAAATATATTCCACTTCGGCAGTTGAGAGTGCAATGCAGTTTTGCTTTTTACTATGCCATGCAACAAGACAATGGCCAAGATAAAAACATGCACCACTCGTACTCTTCCGATCATCCGCTGATCCTACCCAATCGGCATCTGAATATCCTATTATGTCAAGAGTTGTTCCCATAGGATACCAAATTCCGAAATTCAAAGTTCCTTTGACGTACCGGATGATCCCTTTCACCGCTTTCAGGTGAACCTCCTTTGGTGCTGACTGATATCTCGCGCAGATCCCAACACTAAAGGATATATCCGGGCGACTAGCCGTGAGATAGAGTAGACTTCCAATCATGCTGCGATAAAGCTTCTCGTCTACACTTTCACTTAGAGATTCACTTCCTAATCCCTTGTTGCTAGTTCCCATTGGAGTTGGAAAGTCTTTAGAGTTTTCTAATCCAAACTTCTTGACCAACTCCTTTGCATACTTGGATTGGCACAGATGGATGCCTTCATCATTTTGTTTCACTTCTATTTGTGAATAGCCCTGAGCAACTTGGCGTGCTTTGTTCCTAACAATGGTACCATCCTCGTTTTTCTTATTCTTGAAAATCCACTTAGTACCAATTACATTGTGTTGCTTCGGTGGCTTCGTTAATTTCCAGACTTTGTTTCTTTCGAACTGATGGAGCTCTTCCTGCATTGCTTTAATCCAGTAATCATCCCGAAGAGCTTCATCGACGTTCTTTGGTTCTATCATGGAGACGTAACACGCGACTCCAGAAACCAACTGTCTCCGAGTCCTGACTCCTTCTTGTGGGTCTCCAATAATGTTTGACTCTGGATGATCCTTGGAGATACGTAATATTTGTGGTAACGGAGTACTCGGAGGTACATGTGATGATTCCTGCATATCAGATAAACTAGAAGAACCATTAGATGTATCAACATTATCGGAAGAATTATTATGAGAAGATGCATTTACAGGAGTATCATCATCAAGAGACATATCAGGGGTAGATTTATCAGATGCAAAATGAAAAACTTCATCTACTTTAACATTAATAGATTCTACCAACGTTTTAGATTCGAGGTTAAATACCCGATATGCTATACTATTTGTAGAATAACCCATAAAAATCCCTTCGTCACTTCGAGAGTCAAATTTTCCAAGATTTTTGTGATCACGTAAAATGTAACAGCGACTCCCAAAGATTCAAAAATATTTGATATTCTGTTTTCTACAAAACCATAGCTCAATGGTGTATTTAAAGTTTCCGGGCGCAAATACACACGATTGATTACGTAGACGGCAGTGTTAACTCCTTAGCCCAAAAGTGTAACGGTAGTTTCCGGCTATGAAGCATAACACACGCCATCTCTTGTACTACCCTGTTTTTGCGCTCGATTACACCATTCTGCTGAGGTGTATAGGGTGCAAAGAATTCATATTTTATGCCATTGGAAGTGCAAAAATTAATGAATTTAGAATTGATGAATTCTCCACCTCTATCACTCCGAACACGAACGATCTTTTCATTTTTCTCAATCATAATACGGTGACAAATCTCATGAAAAGAATCGAAAGTATCCGCTGTTGGGTTATGTATAATTGGATCTAAATAGGGAAAAAAACACCTAGAGGGGGGTGAATAGGTGTAAACAATAAACACTCAAAAATCTTTGCGATATAAAACCCAATGCGGAAAAATAAATAACACGCAGAGATTTTTACGTGGAAAACTCCAAACCGGAGTAAAAAACCACGGGACCGATAACACGGTGAAATCCACTAGAATTATAACACGTACAAAGGTGATATACCGTACTCACAGACGACTCAACCTTTTTCCATACGCTCCTAGTTGATCTTCTCCGCTCGCTCCGCAACGCTTCTCGAATCCACGATCTGCGTCCAACGCCGAATCCACGACGTCCAACGTCGACTCCACGACGTCCGACCGAATCCACGGTCTTCACCCAGTAGCACGCTTCGAATCCACGAACGTACCTCGCTCCGAATCCACGAGAGCGGTAGCACCTTGAATCCACAAGGCCACGCGAGTCCACGCGCCGATTTTGGGGAAATCGTTGTTTTAGGGTGGTGATGATCCGCCGAATACTTAGATTAGAAATAGATCGGAAATACCATCTAAGTATTCATTAATTTGATTGTACTCAAAATCTGAGTTTGGTAAACCTAGAATCAAATTAATAAAATAGATGAAGAAACATAGAATTAAATCTAATATTTCCTTTCTTCTCTATTTGTGGATCTATCTATTTCGGTCGTCTTTTTCCCTTTTTCGTGGTTACCCTAAAAGATGAATTAAAGGGTCTATATATAGGTTAGAAACCATTGGAAGAGGATAAGAATCAAAAACTAACCTTTTCTGGAATTTTACAGGACGGCGATCCGGATCGGACTTCGGCGATCCGGATTGCAGTAGCGAGACAAACAGTTTCCAGAAAAACCAAGGTTCGGGATCCGGATCGAAGTGCCTGATCCGGATCGTTCATACAATTTCACCAAACACCAACGTTCGGGATCCGGATTGAAAAGCCTGATCCGGATCGTTCATAAATCATGGTAAAACCAGTGTTCGGGATCCGGATCAAAGGAGGCTACGATCCGGATTGAATTTGCGTATGAACAAACACCCTTCGGGATCCGGATCGAAGTGTCTGATCCGGATCCTGAACATGTCCCATGTCCAGTTTTTTATTTTTATGCAATTAAAAATTCATCCAAGTGTTTCTACACTATAAGAAGTATTCGGATCACCAAAGATAATTAGTTAAGCATACCTGATCCTTTTGAATTATTCTTTCATGATATTGAGTTATATGATCCAACCTTCTTTATCTTCAATCTTCAAGACTTAACCGAATTCACGAAATACGCCAACTCAAATTCCGTAACAATCTCCACCTTTGGCGGTTTCGTGACAAAACACAAATCCACTCAAGAAAATTCAAAAAGATATTTTTGTTGATATCACCATACAACAAAAATTTATAATGAGATCCAAATAAAAATAGATACATGAGTTAAACTCCTAAAACAGACTCTAGACTTAGACATCTGTACTCTCTGCAAAAGAAATCATTCTTGACAAAAGAAATCGTTAGATACCTCAAGAATTTTATGTCATTCAAAAACCACACACAGAAATGAAGTTTATACTCATCTATACTTACCATGACATTTATATATTCAGATATGTAATTTGATCATAGTTAAATACCAACATATCTTCTATGCAATCAAAATCCAAATGTCACAAACTTGTTAGTGAACATCAACTTGTTAGTTATATTACATGCCCAAATAGTTAGCAAATAGTTAGTCGAGGCATGCATGCAATCACAAAAGAAAACCGAAAACCAAAAGTTGAAGTTCTACTTACCTTCATGGTTCACAACTGGACAATCATAGTTTCATTGTTCAACTTCATGGTTCACAACTGGACAATCATAGTTTTATTGTTCAACTGTTCTAATATTCTCTCCCCCTTTTTGTCACAAAGTTAGCCAAAATTACCAAAACGGAGAGAAAAGTTAACAAGTTCAAGAACCAAAACTGTGAGAGTTAAAACTAAAAACTAAAACTTAAAACCTGCACAAGAAAAGATTAAAAATCTGCACAAGAAAAAGAAAAGTTTGAGCACAAATCAATCATCTGAGTCAGAGTCTTCAGATGCACTACATCTCAGTTTGTTCAAAATTCCTTTAAGCATTCCCCAAATCGTAGAACATTCTTGTTTCATCTTATGTATGTCCTTGGACATCTTTCCGAGTTCCAGAGCCAGTTTATCTTGTTCTTGGTTGATGGAAGACACTAAGTTTGCCTTTTGGTCGATTCTTCTGGAAGTTGAAGAACGTTGTGTGACAGCTGACGGAGCAGTCTGACCTTCATTCCAAGGAGATCTTCTTGGCAGAGAATGTGAATTGTCAAGAGGTTCATTGCTTGGCGAATTCTTTTTCCTAGCGTACTGCTTAATCGTTGAGGAAGACTTCATCAGCTTCTTGTTCTTTAGGTAAAACTTATTTTCTTCATCAATACCTTGTTGTACTTCATTAAGAAATGTGTCCCAATCTTCTTCGTCTTCAGATTCAGTTTCAGTTTGAGGGATATTCTTTGTTTCCTCTTGACATGTTTCATTTATTTCAATACCCCGAGCTCGTCCAAGCCGTCGAGCAAGTCTTTTTCTTTTTGTTTTCACAGGAGTTTCTTCCATTGGAGCTTTTCCTTTTTCAGCAGCAGTAGGTGGAGCCTTTGATGTTTCTGCAGGCGCTTTCCCTTTCGAAGCAGTGGGAGTAATTGCTTCAACTTGAAGCTCATCCCAATCGATCGATTCCGTCTCAGAGTCCGTATCGGAATCATCCTTTGTTTTCTTCGCCTTCTTAGCCTTCTTGGGCTTGATAGTATCTCTTGTATGAACCATAGCAGCCAGAAGAAAAATGATCCAGGTGATCACCATTGCTACTAGTTTCTTGTGAGAAATAAAGTCCTGTGGGAAACAACTCAAGAACACAAAAAATTGTTAATTTTCAAAAATTTGAAAAATTATACCCAAACAATCATTATCGTGTAGAGAGACTAAGAATCAAATTAGTTTTGCAAAAGGAATTTTAAAAATAGATCAATCGCATGATTTTCGAAAATTCCCATTATATGCCCTAAAACCGAAATTTTTGAAATCGAAGGCCAAAAATCCGTTTATCATTAGAATACCTAGCATATAATCAAAACTAATCTACCCAGAGTTCTTATTTCAAAAGAAATTTGATCAAAAACCATCCACAAACGAAAAAGATACAGAAATTTCATCACGTTTTGAGGAAGAATATGAAAAACTGTGAAAAACCGAGATTTTGATCAATAAAACTTACTTGGAATCGAAGACCTTGAGTTTGAAAGCTTCCAAGATGGATGAATTCTAGAGAGAGAAGCTCTGGAGACTTTCAAACAAAAGATTGAAGTAAAAAGAAATCAAAACCCTTTTGCTCTATATAAAACCCTAGCCGCGATCCGAATCAGTTCGTGATTCCGATCCGGATCGGCTACCCGCAGAGAATACCTGCGTTCGGGATCCGGATCGGCTTGTCCAATCCGGATCGGCTCCAACTTTTTCTTCAGAAAAATTCAAAAAAATTCTAGAAAATCCAGAAAAAGATTGTAAGCACTTTTGTGTATCAACTTAAAATGAAAATCATCGTTTCATACAACAAGAAATAGATTATGCCAAATCTATCAATAACATCCAACAAATGAAACGAAAATTTATAAAAATTAAATCCCTTAAAGTTGAACAACTACAATTACATCTAACTTGATCTTATGAGTAATGCCTTTATCAAATCATCAATTCGGTAAAGAAAATGAAATACAAAGATCAATAGATGTCTGAAATCCCAGATAAGTTAGATAATATATCTAGTCAATTTATTGAAGAGAGTGGCTCTTTGAGCATCTTTCATTAAAATTCCCACCTTATACCAACCTTGAAATTTTGACAGAGTCAAGTATTTCAACATGCATTTTATTTAATCAAACTTGAAAAACCTTGCTTGGTATACATGTGGTAGCTGCACACAGTACTCGGACGACCGAGGTGGTAGCTCTTTCCTCCATGTGGTGGTAGTTTTCACACTCCTCATTGGGATGTAACTATTTCCACATCTTTTGAGCATAACACTTTTTCTTTGACTCCCCCTCAATTGGCTATCAATTATTTAAGATATAAAGTATTCAACCAAAAATTGATCTCGATTTCATACTCGACTAAACAGTCAAATAAGATAAAACCTATACCAAGAGATCATTGAGAGAGAAATTGACTTTGATCAAAACAAAGATGATTTAATTCACATAAATGATCATTGCATCAAATGAATTATTATGATATCCAAAGCATAATAAATTTCTAAACATATAAAAAGATGCAGTTAAAGTCAATAAAACTAATGCTCAACTAATGTTCTATGTCTAAGCATAGATAATGAACAAAAACACAAAAACAAAACCTAACCTAAACAAGAGTTTCAAAAAGAGGTTATTTCAAGGAAAGCATTCCAATTGCTTTACGCAAATGAATAAAACGTTTTTGATCCAAAGGTTTTGTTAAAAAGTCAGCTAATTGATCTTCAGTTGAAATGTAGGAAATTTGAAGAATATTTGATTCAACTAGCTCTCTAAGAAAATGATATCTAAGTTCAATGTGTTTTGTTCTTGAGTGCAACACAGGGTTTTTTGAAATGTTTATAGCACTAGTGTTGTCACATAAAACAGTTACCGAAGTTGCTGAAATTCGGAAGTCGCTCAACACGCTTTTCATCCAAATGAGTTGGGTTGAACAACTACCCGCTGAGATATATTCCGCTTCGGCAGTCGAGAGTGCAATGCAGTTTTTCTTTTTACTATGCCATGCAACAAGGCAATGGCCAAGATAAAAACATGCACCACTCGTACTTTTCCGATCATCCACAGATCCTGCCCAATCGGCATCTGAGTATCCAATAATATCTAGACTTGTTCCCATAGGATACCAAATTCCGAAATTAATGGTTCCTTTGATGTACCGGATGATCCGTTTCACCGCTTTCAGGTGAACCTCCTTTGGTGCTGATTGATATCTCGCACAAATCCCAACACTAAAGGATATATCCGGGCGACTAGCTGTGAGGTAAAGTAGACTTCCAATCATGCTGCGATAAAGTTTCTCGTCTACATTCTCACTAAGAGATTCACTTCCTAATCCCTTATTGCTAGTTCCCATAGGAGTAGGAAAATCTTTAGAATCTTCTAATCCGAATTTCTTTACCAACTCCTTTGCATACTTGGATTGACACAGATGGATGCCTTCACCATTTTGTTTCACTTGCAATCCAAGAAAGTATGTTAGTTCGCCCATCATTGACATCTCAAATTCGCTTTCCATGGTTTCAGCGAATTTAGAAGCATCATTATCCTTTGTTGCTCCAAATACAATGTCATCGACATAGATTTGTGCAACAATGAAGTTATTTTGATAATGCTTCACAAAGAGAGTCCTGTCTGCTCCCCCTCGAGTATAGCCCTTCTCCAAAAGGTGCTTTGTCAACCTTTCGTACCACGCTCGCGGTGCTTGTTTTAAACCGTAAAGAGCCTTTTTCAAACGAAAAACATGGTTAGGTAGTTTACAGTCTACAAAACCTTTCGGTTGAGCCACATAAACTTCCTCATTTAAAAACCCATTTAAAAACGTGCTCTTAACATCCATTTGAAAGAGTTTTATTTTAAAGCGACAAGCAATAGCGAATAAGATACGAATGGACTCGAGTCTAGCTACAGGGGCGAACGTTTCATCAAAGTCTATACCTTCTATTTGAGAGTAGCCTTGAGCAACTAAACGTGCTTTGTTCCTGATGATGGTACCATCCTCATTTTTCTTGTTCTTGAAAATCCATTTAGTACCGATCACATTGTGTTGCTTCGGAGGCGTCGTTAATTCCCAGACTTTGTTGCGTTCAAACTGATGGAGCTCTTCCTGCATTGCTTCAATCTAGTAGTCATCCTGAAGAGCTTCATCGACGTTCTTTGGTTCGATCATGGAAATGTAACAAGCGAATCCACAAACCAACTATCTCCGAGTTTTGACTCCTTCTTGTGGGTCTCCAATGATGTTTGATTCAGGATGATCCTTGGAGATGCGTAACGTTTGATGTAATGGAGTACTCGGAGGTACATGAGATGATTCCTGCACATCAGATAAACTTGAAGAACCATTAGATGCATCATTAATATTGGAAGTATTATCATGAGAAGATGCATTTACAGGAGTATCATCATCAAGAGAGATATCAGGGGTAGATTTATCAGATGCAAAGTGGAAAGCTTCGTCTACTTTAACATTTATGGATTCTACGATCGTTTTAGATTCCAAGTTAAATACCCGATATGCTCTACTATTTGTAGAATAACCCATGAAAATCCCTTCGTCACTTCGAGAGTCAAATTTTCCAAGATTTTCGCGGTCACGTAAAATGTAACACCGACTCCCAAAGATGCGAAAATATTTGATGTTGGGTTTTCTACAACACTATAGTTCATATGGTGTATTTAACGTTCCTGGGCGCAAATAAACTCGATTAATAACATAGATTGCAGTGTTCACAGCTTCAGCCCAAAAATATAACGGTAAATTCCGACTATGAAGCATAACACGTGCCATCTCTTGTACAACCCTGTTTTTGCGCTCGACTACACCATTCTGTTGAGGTGTATAGGGTGCCGAGAATTTATGTTTAATGCCATTGGAAGTGCAAAAATCAATGAATTTAGAATTTATGAATTCTCCACCTCTATCACTTCTAACACGAATGATCTTTTCATTCTTTTCAATCATAATACGAAGGCAAATCTCGTGAAAAGAATCAAAAGTATCAGCTTTCTCTTTTAAAAATGCTACCCATGAGTATCTAGAGAAATCATCAACCAATAAGAAAATATACCATTTACCTCCCAAGGATGGTTGACGAGTCGGTCCCATAAGATCCATATGCAATAATTCTAAGGGCCGATTAGTACCAACATGGTTCAAGTTCTTGTGTGCAGTCCTAGATTGTTTTCCCTTTTGACAACCACCACACACAATGTTTTGTTTAAGTGAAAGTTTAGGAACCCCCTTGACCACGTCTTTGTTTGAAATTCTAGCAAGTTCCTTAAAATTTATGTGACCTAGCCTTTCATGCCAAAGTGTTTCATTATTCAAAGAGGCTAAGTTACAATTTTCAGAAATTTTATTGGGAACAACATAACAATTGTTTTCAGATCTAACCCTCTTAAAAAAAAAAAACATGATCCTTATCAGTTACAATGCATTCAACAGATGAAAAATTAACTGAAAAACCATTGTCACAAAGTTGACTGATACTTATGAGGTTAGTCTTAAGGCCATCAACAAATAACACATTATTTAGAATCGGGCCATCTGGAATAGCTACTGTTCCTTTTCCAACAATTTTGGAAGACTGACCGTCTCCGAAAACTACAAGTCCTCCGGAGATTTTCTCAAAATTTTGAAAGCAGTTTTTGTCACCGGTCATGTGACGGGAACAACCGCTGTCCAGATACCAAGACGAATTATCATATGCATGGAAGGAAATATTTGTAACAAGACAAGGGAAGGTTTCACCTTTGCGTACCCAAACCTTTCGTGTTTTGGTGTACGTTGGAAATGATTGTGAAGTTGATACCTTTGGTGAAAGCGTCTTGTTTGATCCATCGCTTTTCCTTGACGTCGTCGTCTTGTTTGATGAACTACCGAGGCTTTTTCCTTTCGAATAATTTGCATTTG
Source organism: Tillandsia leiboldiana (assembly GCA_029204045.2). NCBI lineage: Eukaryota > Viridiplantae > Streptophyta > Magnoliopsida > Poales > Bromeliaceae > Tillandsia > Tillandsia leiboldiana. The sequence goes on from CM055060.1 coordinate 7,242,816, forward strand.
ATTTCTGAGGAATCACCCTTTTGGTAGTCGTTGCAAAAAGTGCTTGAGTTGAGCGTTTGGCTCCCATCTTGCAATTTCTTCTTATATGCCCTGCAATACCACAACGAAAACATACCTTGATGCTTGACGATTCCGAAGAGGGGGAAATAGGTTTGTTGTCGTTGTTTGTCGTCAATTCCAGTGTCGGAGGAGGAGATACCGACTGGGGCACAAAGACTGTCCCAACCGAACTAAAATTGTCTTTAGTTCGATTGTATCCGAGGCCGAACTTGTTTAATTGACCAAGACCAAGAAGCTTATCCAACTTACTCCTTCCTGATGAAAATCGCTGTAAGTCATCCTTGAGTTGGAGAATGGTCTCTGTCATTTCCAATTTTTCCTGTCGAGCCTCCCCGTTGAGCTTCAAGAAGTAATTCGCTTTGTTCACCACATCTACATAATTCTTCTCGAATTGCTCATTGGACTCTTGAAGGGAAACATTTATCTTAATCAGATTATCCCTTTCCGCTTCAAGAGCGTTTGAGAGAGAAGTTACTCTTTTTGCTTCTTCTTCGAGATCCTGCAATCTCCCTCTCAAACTCTTGTTTTGCTTTGCCAGTTTCTTTGAATCCCTCAAATGCTTATGGTAGGCAAGAGCAAAGTCTTCACCTTCTGAGTTATCCGATTCATCGTCCGTTGCAATCTTTTCAACAGTGGAGTTGGATAATGACTCGGATGTATTAGCCATTAAGCACATGAAGGGTGAAGATGTGGACGCGTGGAACGCCGTTGCGTTATCTTCTTCATCACTTGATGATGACTCATTTGACGATGAGGTGTCATCCCAAGTGACGGCTTGCATCGCTTTCTTCTTTGACGGATTCTTATTAGGACACTCCGTTGAGATATGGCCGTACCCTCGGCATTTGAAGCATTGGACTTGTCCTTCTGAGCTTTTCTTATCCTTAGAAAAACCCTCTTGCTTTCTTGGTTTGAAACTTGAAGAACCTTTGCCTTTCTTCGACTTTAAGAAGGATGGAGTTTTGCTTGAGTTACCCCTTCGAAAGTTTCGGCGAAATCTTATTGTCAAGAGAGCAAGCTGCTTCTCAAAGTCCTCCATAGATAGGTTTACATCATCGTCTGAGGAGGATGAATCCGCGTCTTCTTCTTTTGTTGTTTTCAACGCATAACCTGAAGACTTAGAAGAGGATGCTTTTCCAGAAGAATAGTTAGTAGGAAATGTCATTTCATATGTTTGTAATGAACCAACTAATTCTTCTATACGGATTTCGTCCGGGTGTTTAATAGTTTCAATGGCCGTAACCTTGGATCGAAATCTTTCAGAAAAAATTCTTAATATTTTTCTTACAACTTTAAATTCTGGAATCTTCTCTCCCAAGTTAGCACATGAGTTTACGATGTCTTGCAATCGTGTGTAATAGTCTGTGAAAGATTCATTTTCTGCCATGAAAATAGAGTCAAACTTGCTCGTAAGCATTTGCAGTTTCTGAATCTTCACAAGGTTAGTTCCCACATGCGTAACTTGAAGAACATCCCAGATTTCTTTCGCAGTCTCACATGCCGAGACGCGAGAGAACTCTGTTTGCGACAAAGCATTAAATAAAGCGTTAATCCCTTTGCCATTGTAAGAAGAAGAATCTATCTCTTCCTTGGTCCATTTCGACCTAGGTTTGATGGTGCGAACATCAGCAAGAATTTCAGTTGGATTAGACCATCCTAATTCAATTGATTGCCACACCCGTTCGTCGATGGAAATTAAAAAGGCTTTCATCCGTACTTTCCAGTAGGCATAATTTGTTCCATCGAAGAACGGGGGTCTGTTGATGTTTCCACCTTCAACCATTGTTTACAACCCTATTCCCGCTCTGATACCACTTGTTGGGTTATGTATAATTGGATCTAAATAGGGGAAAAAAACACCTAGAGAGGGGTGAATAGGTGTAAACAATAAACACTCAAAAATCTTTGCGATATAAAACCCAATGCGAAAAAATAAATAACACGCAGAGATTTTTACGTGGAAAACTCCAAACCGGAGTAAAAAACCACGGGACCGATAACACGGTGAAATCCACTAGAATTATAACACATACAAAGGTGATATACCTTACTCACAGACGACTCAACCTTTTTCCATACGCTCCTAGTTGATCTTCTCCGCTCGCTCCGCAACGCTTCTCGAATCCACGATCTGCGTCCAACGCCGAATCCACGACGTCCAACGTCGACTCCACGACGTCCGACCGAATCCACGGTCTTCACCCAGTAGCACGATTCGAATCAACGAACGTACCTCGCTCCGAATCCACGAGAGCGGTAGCACCTTGAATCCACAAGGCCACCCGAGTCCACGTGCCGATTTTGGGGAAATCGTTGTTTTAGGGTGGTGATGATCCGCCGAATACTTAGATTAGAAATAGATCGGAAATACCATCTAAGTATTCATTAATTTGATTCTACTCAAAATCTGAGTTTGGTAAACCTAGAATCAAATTAATAAAATAGATGAAGAAACATAGAATTAAATCTAGTATTTCCTTTCTTCTCTATTTGTGGATCTATCTATTTCGGTCGTCTTTTTCCCTTTTTCGTGGTTACCCTAAAAGATGAATTAAGGGTCTATATATAGGTTAGAAACCATTGGAAGAGGATAAGAATCAAAAACTAACCTTTTTTGGAATTTTACAGGACGGCGATCCGGATCGGACTTCGGCGATCCGGATTGCAGTAGCGAGACAAACAGTTTCCAGAAAAACCAAGGTTCGGGATCCGGATCGAAGTGCCTGATCCGGATCGTTCATACAATTTCACCAAACACCAACGTTCGGGATCCGATTGAAAAGCCTGATCCGGATCGTTCATAAATCATGGTAAAACCAGTGTTCGGGATCCGGATCAAAGGAGGCTACGATACGGATTGAATTTGCGTATGAACAAACACCCTTCGGGATCCGGATCGAAGTGTCTGATCCGGATCCTGAACATGTCCCATGTCCAGTTTTTTATTTTTATGCAATTAAAAATTCATCCAAGTATTTCTACACTATAAGAAGTATTCGGATCACCAAAGATAATTAGTTAAGCATACCCGATCCTTTTGAATTCTTCTTTCATGAGATTGAGTTATATGATCCAACCTTCTTTATCTTCAATCTTCAAGACTTAACCGAATTCACGAAATACGCCAACTCAAATTCCATAACATCCGCTTTCTTTTTTAAAAATGTTACCCATGATATCTAGAGAAATCATCAACCAAAAGAAAAATGTACCATTTACCTCCCAAACTTGGTTGACGAGTCGGCCCCTTTAAGTCCATGTGCAGTAATTCTAAAGGTCGTTTGGTACCAACGTGGTTCCAGTTCTTGTGCGCGGCCCTTGATTGTTGTAGTAACCGAGAATTTTAAAAGGTTTAAATAAATTTCTGGATTTACAATAGCAAAAAATAACTAAATTGACCCAAAAACTATTGATTTTTTTGATCGGGGTCTGATCTCAAAAATCCGAGTTCACCATTGCGGCCGTCTCGTCGAAACATGAAAAATTCATATTCACTTGTCGATTATCCGACGGTCGGATCTTCCAGAAATCAGCGAAAAGAAACGGGTCCCACAAACTTAAGTTGTGAATAGTAACCCCTATTTTAAATGGCCCTTTGATAACTAACGGCCGTTCACTGTCTGGAACCCTGACCTAGGGGTATGAGTAGTCAAACCTAACTAAGTTCGACGTTCTGAGCACAATGGCACTGACGGATTTCGTGTTTGGCGATCCGGGTGCATCGAAGTGCGTGCGTCAGATTGCGACTTACAGAACTAAATGGCCCGAGAATTCATTTGCGCACCAAATCAAGCAAATGAATAGCCTATCTTGAAGGTCTCGACGAGCCGGACGTCGTGGCAAAGTCCATTTCGCATTTTGTCGAGCGAATTTTCTCGTATTGCGTAAAAAGCGCCGAATTATCGCTTTTTTCTTCAAGTTTCTTGGCCAAAGCTCTTGGACATTATTGTTGGGCTTTTGCCAACTTGTGAAGCCCACAAAATGTTGCTGCTGTGCAGAGCTTGGTGGCTGGGGGTTGTGTGTGAACCCGGGTTTGAGGCTAATTGCAAATCTTGCATTTATTGGTTGTTGCCGCTTGGACTAACCCTGGGCCAGAGCACGAAGGGTCTGTGGGTGTATTCGAAGCACCACCTCCTCTGAATTCCCCAGACTTAGCCTGTGCATTGGAGTTGGCCGAGGACATCACCATTAGAGAGGAACTCGAGAGAGAGAGAGAGAGAGAGGAAGAAGAAGATGGAACACAACTTCTTTCAAGTCTTGATCTGGAGATCCAGTGGATTTCCTCTGTACCAGTGGAGTGTTCCTGGAGCCTGCCGTGGCCGCGCGTGAAGGAAGGACCAAGAACCGGCATCTTCCTCCTTCACCAACTCCGGCGGCCAAGGTAAGATCACCCTATCCACGGTTGTTAGCACCCTAGACCCCTAGCAGTAGCATAATGCGGCTCTTAGAATGCCTCCTGCACAAGCTCGAGCCCCCATGCACGTTGCATGGCCGGCGGTTGCAAAAGATGGCCGGAAACCTAGCCATGCTCCGCCGCCATTTTTCTCGGCAACCTGTGGACCAACTCGGGAACCAAAATGATGGTTTGGACTGTTGGAGCTGAGGATCAACTCCACCAAATTTGGTGGAGTTTGATCAAGCCATTCACTCGCAGAATGGAACCCTAGTTTTCGGGTTACATGCACTTGGCCGAGCTTGCCTGCTCCGGCGCCGGCGCACCTCCCCGCCGCCGGCCACTTGCCCAGAAACCTTCCTGGGTGTGTGAGGAGTGCATCCATGCACTTGCATACTGTCCATGCAGCATCGGAGGGTGGCGCCCATTGTGCCCGAAATGGGGACTTGTTGCGGCCGCCGGCGCTCGGCCAACTCCGGCCGGGGAGGAATGGTCGGGAAGCTTTGTATGGACCAGAGGAGCAATTCCATCCAGTTAAATGGCTTCAAGTTGCCTCTGTAGAAAACCGCCATTAGATTGAAGAAGCTCCAATCCGAGCTTGCTCCGCGCCGCCGCCGCCGTACCCTGTCGCCGGGCACAGGCTCAGGAAGACTCACTGAGGGTTTTAGCACCTGTTGGTGTTTTGGTTGGGTTCCAGAGCCAAGGTTGGATGGTCACAATTTTCGATGCAATAACATCATCTTCAACCTCATGCTTCGGCCAACCTAGGTTATGGGGAATGCTCAGAGTTGTAAGAATTACTAAAGAAGCTATCTTGAGCATTTCTTTCCAAGTTGGAAGCCCCCAGGTGCCTTCTCTGCAAAGAACCAACCTTGGTTGGTGTTGTGTGTATAGTGCTAAATTGTGCACACCAAGTGTTTGTGGAAATGCCACAATAAAGGAAAAATGGGATTTAGGCTTCAATGTAAAAATGAAAGTTGCTCCAATAGTCCCCTGAGCTTAGTGCTCACTTCAGATCAAGTTGGATCTGTGTGGAATAATGATTGGAGCATTGTGAACTTGTAGTGTGCAAGGTTTTGGATCTGGGTGATCCAGCAGTTCTGGGCTGCAAATAGGGCAAGCCCAGTGATTCTTGAGCCATTTAAGCTTATGGCTAAAGCAGTTTTGGGATTTGGCACAGTAGAGTTCAAGTTACAAGTTGTCGAGCTCTAATTAGAATTGTGGCCCAAACACTGTTCTGGTCTGTTTGTAATGTTGGCAACAGTGTACTCCTGGCTAATTTGGGGTCACTGAACGCGATGCTCGCGTTTATTTTGGGTTTTGATGAGCCAAAAAAACGAAAATGCGTTTCGGCTAGATTAGAGAAGTATTCATGGCCTGAATTTTCCTCGGTATCGTGCTGCCACAATGGGTGAGCACGGCGTTCAGCAAGTCGAATGTCACCACTGGAGGTGACGTTTCATAAAAAATGATTCTCCGTTTATGAGAACGAGCCAAACGGGTTTATATAGTAGATATTACACATTCTGCATAAACCCGGGGCTTGCTGCAATTGTAACAATATGGAAAAGTTTAGATGAATGCTCTAAACATTGTTGACCTTTCGTGGTTTTCTGGGGTCCTTGAAAAGCTAAATATGCGATAATCGACGAAATGGTCGATTCGCGCTAGTTGCACTTTGAGGATTTGGTAGATCCTGATTGTCACCTGGTATTGTTGTAGGCCCAGTCATCAGGGCCCAGCTCGTGATCCGTCTTGTGTTTATCGCGACCGTCTACCTTCTAGTGGAGTCGTTGTTCCTCCTTATACAACGGTGGTTAATCTTCGGTCCGCGTTTTATTCAGGTCGTCCCTACTGGGTGCCGTGGTAGGTTTACCCCCTGTTCTTGTGTAGCCCTGACCTATGCTTTAAAGCCTTACTATATGCTTTCATTCAGCATTCAGTCATTACATCTATATTGCTTGATTATACTGATGAGCCTTTCGTTATACTCTATTCTTCACTGCATGTTGTAGAATAGGAGTTCTAGTCTCAGTACCTGGCATGATTTGCATCAGTAGCGATATCCGTGGGGATTTACTCAGGCTTCTCGCGGACTGTCCGGTCTACCGACCGTGGATTGAGATTTAGCATTATGATTGCTATTGAGTTTATACCTGCTCTTACTACTTGCTTGCATATCAGCACAAAATCCTTACATCTGCATAACCTTGATCCCACATATGAGCTTTATTACGCCTTGATTTTCAGCAGTATTATACATCGACTTATATTCCAGCAGTTGCTTGTTT
>CM055060.1:7249659-7390827 GCA_029204045.2 Tillandsia leiboldiana
TGTTGGGTTATTATAATTGGATCTAAATAGGGGAAAAAACACCTAGAGGGGGGTGAATAGGTGTAAACAATAAACACTCAAAAATCTTTGCGATATAAACCCAATGCGGAAAAAATAAATAACACCAGAGATTTTTACGTGGAAAACTCCAAACCGGAGTAAAAAACCACGGGACCGATAACACGGTGAAATCCACTAGAATTATAACACGTACAAAGGTGATATACCGTACTCACAGACGACTCAACCTTTTTCCATACGCTCCTAGTTGATCTTCTCCGCTCGCTCCGCAACGCTTCTCGAATCCACGATCTGCGTCCAACGCCGAATCCACGGCGTCCAACGTCGACTCCACGACGTCCGACCGAATCCACGGTCTTCACCCAGTAGCACGCTTCGAATCCACGAACGTACCTCGCTCCGAATCCACGAGAGCGGTAGCACCTTGAATCCACAAGGCCACGCGAGTCCACGCGCCGATTTTGGGGAAATCGTTGTTTTGGGTGGTGATGATCCGCCGAATACTTAGATTAGAAATAGATCGGAAAATACCATCTAAGTATCATTAATTTGATTCTACTCAAAATCTGAGTTTGGTAAACCTAGAATCAAATTATAAATAGATGAAGAAACATAGAATTAATCTAGTATTTCCTTTCTTCTCTATTGTGGATTTTCTATTTCGGTCGCTTTTTCCCTTTTTCGTGGTACCCTAAAAGATGAATTAAAGGTTCTATATATAGTTAGAAACCATTGGAAGAGGATAAGAATCAAAACCTAACCTTTTCTGGAATTTTTACAGGACGGCGATCCGGATCGGACTTCGGCGATCCGGATTGCAGTAGCGAGACAGACCAGTTTCCAGAAAAACAAGGTTCGGGATCCGGATCGAAGTGCCTGATCCGGATCGTTCATACAATTCACCAAAACACCAACGTTCGGGATCCGGATTGAAAAGCCTGATCCGGATCGTTCATAATCATGGTAAAACCAGTGTTCGGGATCCGGATCAAAGGAGGCTACGATCCGGATTGAATTTGCGTATGAACAAACACCCTTCGGGATCCGGATCGAAGTGTCTGATCCGATCCTGAACATGTCCCATGTCCAGTTTTTTATTTTTATGCAATTAAAATTCATCCAAGTGTTTCTACACTATAAGAAGTATTCGGATCACCAAAGATAATTAGTTAAACATACCTGATCCTTTTGAATTCTTCTTTCTTGAGATTGAGTTATATGATCCAACCTTCTTTATCTTCAATCTTCAAGACTTAACCGAATTCACGAAATACGCCAACTCAAATTCCGTAACAATCTCCCCCTTTGGCGGTTTCGTGACAAAACAAATCCACTCAAGAAAATTCAAAAGATATTTTTGTTGATATCACCATACACAAAATTTACAATGAGATCCAAATAAAATATAGACATGAGTTAAACTCCTAAAACAGACTCTAGACTTAGACATCTGTACTCTCTGCAAAAGAAATCATTCTTGACAAAAGAAATCGTTAGATACCTCAAGAATTTTATGTCATTCAAAAACCACACACAGATGAAGTTTATACTCATTTATACTTACCATGACATTTATATATTCAGATATGTAATTTGATCATAGTTAAAAACACATATCTTCTATGCAATCAAAATCCAAATGTCACAAACTTGTTAGTGAACATCAACTTGTTAGTTATATTACATGCCCAAATAGTTAGCGAATAGTTAGTCGAGGCATGCATGCAATCACAAAAGAAAAAACCAAAAGTTGAAGTTCTACTTACCTTCATGGTTCACAACTGACAATCTAGTTTCATTGTTCACTTCATTGTTCACACTGACATAGTTTTATTGTTCACTGTTCTAATATTCTCTCCCCCTTTTTGTCACAAAAGTTAGCCAAATTACCAAAACGGAGAAAAGTTAACAAGTTCAAGAACCAAACTGGAGAATTAAAACTAAAAACTAAAACTTAAAACCTGCACAAGAAAAGATTAAAATCTGCACAAGAAAGAAAAGTTTGAGCCAAATCAATCATCTGAGTCGAGTCTTCAGAGCTCTACAGCCCAGTTTGTTCAAAATTCCTTTAAGCATTCCCAAATCGTAGAACATTCTTGTTTCATCTATGTATGTCCTTGGACATCTTTCTGAGTCCAGAGCCAGTTTATCTTGTTCTTGGTTGATGGAAGACACTAAGTTTGCTTTTGGTCGATTCTTCTGGAAGTTGAAGAACGTTGTGTGACAGCTGACGGAGCAGTCTGACCTTCATTCCGAGGAGATCTTCTTGGCAGAGAATGTGAATTGTCAAGAGGTCATTGCTTTGCGAATTCTTTTTCCTTGCGTACTGCTTAATCGTTGAGGAGACTTCATCAGCTTCTTGTTCTTTAGGTAAAACTTATTTCTCTCATCAATACCTTGTTGTACTTCATTAAGAAATGTGTCCCAATCTTCTTGTCTTCAGATTCAGTTTCAGTTTGAGGGATATTCTTTGTTTCCTCTTGACATGTTTCATTATTTCAATACCCAGCTCGTCCAAGCCGTCGAGCAAGTCTTTTTCTTTTTGTTTTCACAGAGTTTCTTCCATTGGAGCTTTTCCTTTTTCAGCAGCAGTAGGGTGGAGCCTTTGATGTTTCTGCAGGCGCTTTCCCTTTCGAAGCAGTGGGGTAATTGCTTCAACTTGAAGCTCATCCCAATCGATTCCGTCTCAGATGTCCGTATCGGAATCATCCTTTGTTTTCTTCGCCTTCTTAGCCTTCTTGGCTTGATAGTATCTCTTGTATGAACCATAGCACCAGAAAAAAATGATCCAGGTGATCACCATTGCTACTAGTTTCTTGTGAGAAATAAAGTCCTGTGGCAACAACTCAAGAACAAAAAATTGTTAATTTTCAAAAATTTGAAAATTGTACCCAAACAATCATTATCGTGTAGAGAGACTAAGAATCAAATTAGTTTTTGCAAAAGGAATTTAAAAATAGATCAATCGCATGATTTTCGAAAATTCCCATTATATGCCCTAAAACCGAAATTTTTGAAATCGAAGGCCAAAAATCCGTTTATCATGAGAATACCTAGCATATAATCAAAACTAATCTACCCAGAGTTCTTATTTCAAAAGAAATTTGATCAAAAACCATCCACAAACGAAAAGATACAGAAATTTCATCACGTTTTGAGGAAGAATATGAAAACTGTGAAAAACCGAGATTTTGATCAATAAACTTACTTGGAATCGAAGAACTTGAGTTTGAAAGCTTCCAAGATGGATGAATTCTAGAGAGAGAAGCTCTGGAGACTTTGGAACAAAGATTGAAGTAAAAAGAAATCAAAACCCTTTTGTTCTATATAAAACCCTAGCCGCGATCCGGATCAGTTCGTGATTCCGATCCGGATCGGCTACCCGCAGAGAATACCTGCGTTCGGGATCCGGATCGGCTTGTCCAATCCGGATCGGCTCCAACTTTTTCAGAAAAATTCAGAAAAATTCTAGAAATCCAGAAAAAGATTGTAAGCACTTTTGTGTATCAACTTTAAATGAAAATCATCGTTTCATACAACAAGAAATAGATTATGCCAAATCTATCAATAACATCCAACAAATGAAACGAAAATTTATAAAAATTAAATCCCTTAAAGTTGAACAACTTCAATCACATCTAACTTGATCTTATGAGTAATGCCTTTATCAAATCATCAATTCGGTAAAGAAAATGAAATACCAAGATCAATAGATGTCTGAAATCCCAGATAAGTTAGATAATATATCTAGTCAATTTATTGAAGAGAGTGGCTCTTTGAGCATCTTTCATTAAATTCCCACCTTATACCAACCTTGAAATTTTGACAGAGTCAAGTATTTCAACATGCATTTTATTTAATCAAACTTGAAAAACCTTGCTTGGTATACATGTGGTAGCTGCACACAGTACTCGGACGACCGAGGTGGTAGCTCTTTCCTCCATGTGGTGGTAGTTTTCACACTCCTCATTGGGATGTAACTCTTCCACATCTTTTGAGCATAACACTTTTTCTTTGACTCCCCCTCAATTGGCTATCAATTATTTAGATATAAAGTATTCAACCAAAATTGATCTCGATTTCATACTCGACTAAACAGTCAAATAAGATAAAACTATACCAAGAGATCATTGAGAGAGAAATTGACTTTGATCAAAACAAAGATGATTTAATTCACATAAATGATCATTGCATCAGAATTATTATGATATCCAAAGCATAATAAATTTCTAAACATATAAAAAGATGCAGTTAAAGTCAATAAACTAATGCTCAATTAATGTTCTATGTCTAAGCATAGATATGAACAAAACACAAAAACAAAACCTAACCTAAACAAGAGTTTCAAAAAGAGTTATTTCAAGGAAAGCATTCCAATTGCTTTACGCAAATGAATAAAACGTTTTTGATCCAAGGTTTTGTTAAAAGTCAGCTAATTGATCTTCAGTTGAAATGTAGGAAATTTGAAGAATATTTGATTCAACTAGCTCTCTAAGAAAATGATATCTAAGTTCAATGTGTTTTGTTCTTGAGTGCAACACAGGGTTTTTTGAAATGTTTATAGCACTAGTGTTGTCACATAAAACAGTTACCGAAGTTGCTGAAATCCGGAAGTCGCTCAACACGCTTTTCATCCAAATGAGTTGGTTGAACAACTACCGCTGAGATATATTCCGCTTCGGCAGTCGAGAGTGCAATGCAGTTTTGCTTTTTACTATGCCATGCAACAAGGCAATGGCCAAGATAAAAACATGCACCACTCGTACTTTTCCGATCATCCACAGATCCTGCCCAATCGGCATCTGAGTATCCATAATATCTAGACTTGTTCCCATAGGATACCAAATTCCGAAATTAATGTTCCTTTGATGTACCGGATGATCCTTTTCACCGCTTTCAGGTGAACCTCCTTTGGTGCTGATTGATATCTCGCGCAATCCAACACTAAAGGATAATCCGGGCGACTAGCTGTGAGGTAGAGTAGACTTCCAATCATGCTTCGATAAAGTTTCTCGTCTACATTCTCACTAAGAGATTCACTTCCTAATCCCTTATTGCTAGTTCCCATAGGAGTAGGAAAATCTTTAGAATCTTCTAATCCGAATTTCTTTACCAACTCCTTTGCATACTTGGATTGACACAGATGGATGCCTTCACCATTTTGTTTCACTTGCAATCCAAGAAGTATGTCAGTTCGCCCATCATAGACATCTCAAATTCGCTTTCCATGGTTTCTGCGAATTTAGAAGCATCATTATCCTTTGTTGCTCCAAATACAATGTCATCGACATAGATTTGTGCAACAATGAAGTTATTTGATAATGCTTCACAAAGAGAGTCCGTCTGCTCCCCTCGAGTATAGCCCTTCTCCAAAAGGTGCTTTGTCAACCTTTCGTACCACGCTCGCGGTGCTTGTTTTAAACCGTAAAGAGCCTTTTTCAAACGAAAACATGGTTAGGTAGTTTACAGTCTACAAAACCTTTCGGTTGAGCCACATAAACTTCCTCATTTAAAAACCCATTTAAAAACGCGCTCTAACGTCCATTTGAAAGAGTTTTATTTTAAAGTGACAAGCAATAGCGAATAAGATACGAATGGACTCGAGTCTAGCTACAGGGGCGAACGTTTCATCAAAGTCTATACCTTCTATTTGAGAGTAGCCTTGAGCAACTAAACGTGCTTTGTTCCTGATGATGGTACCATCCTCATTTTTCTTGTTCTTGAAAATCCATTTAGTACCGATCACATTGTGTTGCTTCGGAGGCGTCGTTAATTCCCAGACTTTGTTGCGTTCAAACTGATGGAGCTCTTCCTGCATTGCTTCAATCCAGTAGTCATCCTGAAGAGCTTCATCGACGTTCTTTGTTTCGATCATGGAAACGTAACAAGCGAATCCACAAACCAACTGTCTCCGAGTTTTGACTCCTTCTTGGGGTCTCCAATGATGTTTGATTCAGGATGATCCTTGGAGATGCGTAACGTTTGATGTAATGGAGTACTAGGTACATGAGATGATTCCTGCACATCAGATAAACTTGAAGAACCATTAGATGCATCATTAATATTGGAAGTATTATCATGAGAAGATGCATTTACAGGAGTATCATCATCAGAGAGATATCAGGGTAGATTTATCAGATGCAAAGTGGAAAGCTTCATCTACTTTAACATTTATGGATTCTACGATCGTTTTAGATTCCAAGTTAAATACCCGATATGCTCTACTATTTGTGAATACCCAAGAAAATCCCTTCGTCACTTCGAGAGTCAAATTTTCCAAGATTTTCGCGGTCACGTAAAATGTAACACCGACTCCCAAAGATACGAAAATATTTGATGTTGGGTTTTCTACAACACCATAGTTCATATGGTGTATTTAACGTTCCCGGGCGCAAATAAACTCGATTAATAACATAGATTGCAGTGTTCACAGCTTCAGCCCAAAAATATAACGGTAAATTCCGGCTATGAAGCATAACACGTGCCATCTCTTGTACAACCCTGTTTTTGCGCTCGACTACACCATTCTGTTGAGGTGTATAGGGTGCTGAGAATTCATGTTTAATGCCATTGGAAGTGCAAAAATCAATGAATTTAGAATTTATGAATTCTCCACCTCTATCACTTCTAACACGAATGATCTTTTCATTCTTTTCAATCATAATACGAAGGCAAATCTCGTGAAAAGAATCAAAAGTATCAGCTTTCTCTTTTAAAAATGCTACCCATGAGTATCTAGAGAAATCATCAACCAATAAGAAAATATACCATTTACCTCCCAAGGATGGTTGACGTGTCGGCCCCATAAGATCCATATGCAATAATTCTAAGGGCCGTTTAGTACCAACGTGGTTCAAGTTCTTGTGTGCAGTCCTAGATTGTTTTCCCTTTTGACAACCACCACACACAATGTTTTGTTTAAGTGAAAGTTTAGGAACCCCCTTGACCACGTCTTTGTTTGAAATTCTAGCAAGTTCCTTAAAATTTATGTGACCTAGCCTTTCATGCCAAAGTGTTTCATTATTCAAAGAGGCTAAGTTACAATTTTCAGAAATTTTATTGGGAACAACATAACAATTGTTTTCAGATCTAACCCTCTTAAAAAAAAAAACATGATCCTTATCAGTTACAATGCATTCAACAGATGAAAATTAACTGAAAAACCATTGTCACAAAGTTGACTGAACTTATGAGGTTAGTCTTAAGGGCCATCAACAAATAACACATTATTTAGAATCGGGCCATCTGGAATAGCTACTGTTCCTTTTCCAACAATTTTGGAAGACTGACCGTCTCCGAAACTACAAGTCCTCCGGAGATTTTCTCAAATTTTGAAAGCAGTTTTTGGCACCGGTCATGTGACGGGAACAACCGCTGTCCAGATACCAAGACGAATTATCATATGCATGGAAGGAAATATTGTAACAAGACAAGGGAAGGTTTCACCTTTGCGTACCCAAACCTTCGTGTTTTGGTGTACGTTGGAAATGATTGTGAAAGTTGATACCTTTGGTGAAAGCGTCTTGTTTGATCCATCGCTTTTCCTTGACGTCGTCGTCTTGTTTGATGAACTACCGAGGCTTTTTCCTTTCGAATAATTTGCATTTGATTTCTGAGGAATCACCCTTTTGGTAGTCGTTGCAAAAAGTGCTTGAGTTGAGCGTTTGGCTCCCATCTTGCAATTTCTTCTTATATGCCCTGCAATACCACAACGAAAACATACCTTGATGCTTGACGATTCCGAAGAGGGGGAAATAGGTTTGTTGTCGTTGTTTGTCGTCAATTCCAGTGTCGGAGGAGGAGATACCGACTGGGGCACAAAGACTGTCCCAACCGAACTAAAATTGTCTTTAGTTCGATTGTATCCGAGGCCGAACTTGTTTAATTGACCAAGACCAAGAAGCTTATCCAACTTACTCCTTCCTGATGAAAATCGCTGTAAGTCATCCTTGAGTTGGAGAATGGTCTCTGTCATTTCCAATTTTTCCTGTCGAGCCTCCCCGTTGAGCTTCAAGAAGTAATTCGCTTTGTTCACCACATCTACATAATTCTTCTCGAATTGCTCATTGGACTCTTGAAGGGAAACATTTATCTTAATCAGATTATCCCTTTCCGCTTCAAGAGCGTTTGAGAGAGAAGTTACTCTTTTTGCTTCTTCTTCGAGATCCTGCAATCTCCCTCTCAAACTCTTGTTTTGCTTTGCCAGTTTCTTTGAATCCCTCAAATGCTTATGGTAGGCAAGAGCAAAGTCTTCACCTTCTGAGTTATCCGATTCATCGTCCGTTGCAATCTTTTCAACAGTGGAGTTGGATAATGACTCGGATGTATTAGCCATTAAGCACATGAAGGGTGAAGATGTGGACGCGTGGAACGCCGTTGCGTTATCTTCTTCATCACTTGATGATGACTCATTTGACGATGAGGTGTCATCCCAAGTGACGGCTTGCATCGCTTTCCTTCTTTGACGGATTCTTATTAGGACACTCCGTTGAGATATGGCCGTACCCTCGGCATTTGAAGCATTGGACTTGTCCTTCTGAGCTTTTCTTATCCTTAGAAAAACCCTCTTGCTTTCTTGGTTTGAAACTTGAAGAACCTTTGCCTTTCTTCGACTTTAAGAAGGATGGAGTTTTGCTTGAGTTACCCCTTCGAAAGTTTCGGCGAAATCTTATTGTCAAGAGAGCAAGCTGCTTCTCAAAGTCCTCCATAGATAGGTTTACATCATCGTCTGAGGAGGATGAATCCGCGTCTTCTTCTTTTGTTGTTTTCAACGCATAACCTGAAGACTTAGAAGAGGATGCTTTTCCAGAAGAATAGTTAGTAGGAAATGTCATTTCATATGTTTGTAATGAACCAACTAATTCTTCTATACGGATTTCGTCCGGGTGTTTAATAGTTTCAATGGCCGTAACCTTGGATCGAAATCTTTCAGAAAAAATTCTTAATATTTTTCTTACAACTTTAAATTCTGGAATCTTCTCTCCCAAGTTAGCACATGAGTTTACGATGTCTTGCAATCGTGTGTAATAGTCTGTGAAAGATTCATTTTCTGCCATGAAAATAGAGTCAAACTTGCTCGTAAGCATTTGCAGTTTCTGAATCTTCACAAGGTTAGTTCCCACATGCGTAACTTGAAGAACATCCCAGATTTCTTTCGCAGTCTCACATGCCGAGACGCGAGAGAACTCTGTTTGCGACAAAGCATTAAATAAAGCGTTAATCCCTTTGCCATTGTAAGAAGAAGAATCTATCTCTTCCTTGGTCCATTTCGACCTAGGTTTGATGGTGCGAACATCAGCAAGAATTTCAGTTGGATTAGACCATCCTAATTCAATTGATTGCCACACCCGTTCGTCGATGGAAATTAAAAAGGCTTTCATCCGTACTTTCCAGTAGGCATAATTTGTTCCATCGAAGAACGGGGGTCTGTTGATGTTTCCACCTTCAACCATTGTTTACAACCCTATTCCCGCTCTGATACCACTTGTTGGGTTATGTATAATTGGATCTAAATAGGGGAAAAAACACCTAGAGAGGGGTGAATAGGTGTAAACAATAAACACTCAAAAATCTTTGCGATATAAAACCCAATGCGAAAAAATAAATAACACGCAGAGATTTTTACGTGGAAAACTCCAAACCGGAGTAAAAACCACGGGACCGATAACACGGTGAAATCCACTAGAATTATAACACATACAAAGGTGATATACCTTACTCACAGACGACTCAACCTTTTTCCATACGCTCCTAGTTGATCTTCTCCGCTCGCTCCGCAACGCTTCTCGAATCCACGATCTGCGTCCAACGCCGAATCCACGACGTCCAACGTCGACTCCACGACGTCCGACCGAATCCACGGTCTTCACCCAGTAGCACGATTCGAATCAACGAACGTACCTCGCTCCGAATCCACGAGAGCGGTAGCACCTTGAATCCACAAGGCCACCCGAGTCCACGTGCCGATTTTGGGGAAATCGTTGTTTTAGGGTGGTGATGATCCGCCGAATACTTAGATTAGAAATAGATCGGAAATACCATCTAAGTATTCATTAATTTGATTCTACTCAAAATCTGAGTTTGGTAAACCTAGAATCAAATTAATAAAATAGATGAAGAAACATAGAATTAAATCTAGTATTTCCTTTCTTCTCTATTTGTGGATCTATCTATTTCGGTCGTCTTTTTCCCTTTTTCGTGGTTACCCTAAAAGATGAATTAAAGGGTCTATATATAGGTTAGAAACCATTGGAAGAGGATAAGAATCAAAAACTAACCTTTTTTGGAATTTTACAGGACGGCGATCCGGATCGGACTTCGGCGATCCGGATTGCAGTAGCGAGACAAACAGTTTCCAGAAAAACCAAGGTTCGGGATCCGGATCGAAGTGCCTGATCCGGATCGTTCATACAATTTCACCAAACACCAACGTTCGGGATCCGATTGAAAAGCCTGATCCGGATCGTTCATAAATCATGGTAAAACCAGTGTTCGGGATCCGGATCAAAGGAGGCTACGATACGGATTGAATTTGCGTATGAACAAACACCCTTCGGGATCCGGATCGAAGTGTCTGATCCGGATCCTGAACATGTCCCATGTCCAGTTTTTTATTTTTATGCAATTAAAAATTCATCCAAGTATTTCTACACTATAAGAAGTATTCGGATCACCAAAGATAATTAGTTAAGCATACCCGATCCTTTTGAATTCTTCTTTCATGAGATTGAGTTATATGATCCAACCTTCTTTATCTTCAATCTTCAAGACTTAACCGAATTCACGAAATACGCCAACTCAAATTCCATAACATCCGCTTTCTTTTTTAAAAATGTTACCCATGAATATCTAGAGAAATCATCAACCAAAAGAAAAATGTACCATTTACCTCCCAAACTTGGTTGACGAGTCGGCCCCTTTAAGTCCATGTGCAGTAATTCTAAAGGTCGTTTGGTACCAACGTGGTTCAAGTTCTTGTGCGCGGCCCTTGATTGTTGTAGTAACCGAGAATTTTAAAAGGTTTAAATAAATTTCTGGATTTACAAATAGCAAAAAATAAATAAATTGAACCCAAAAAATATTGATTTTTTGATCGGGGTCTGATCTCAAAAATCCGAGTTCACCATTGCGGCCGTCTCGTCGAAACATGAAAAATTCATATTCACTTGTCGATTATCCGACGGTCGGATCTTCCAGAAATCAGCGAAAAAGAAACGGGTCCCACAACTTAAGTTGTGAATAGTAACCCCTATTTTAAATGGCCCTTTGATAACTAACGGCCGTTTCACTGTCTGGAACCCTGACATAGGGGTATGAGTAGTCAAACCTAACTAAGTTCGACGTTCTGAGCACAATGGCACTGACGGATTTCGTGTTTGGCGATCCGGGTGCATCGAAGTGCGTGCGTCAGATTGCGACTTACAGAACTAAATGGCCCGAGAATTCATTTGCGCACCAAATCAAGCAAATGAATAGCCTATCTTGAAGGTCTCGACGAGCCGGACGTCGTGGCAAAGTCCATTTCGCATTTTGTCGAGCGAATTTTCTCGTATTGCGTAAAAAGCGCCGAATTATCGCTTTTTCTTCAAGTTTCTTGGGCCAAAGCTCTTGGAACATTATTGTTGGGCTTTTGCCAACTTGTGAAGCCCACAAAATGTTGCTGTGCAGAGCTTGGTGGCTGGGGGTTGTGTGTGAACCCGGGTTTGAGGCTAATTGCAAAGAATCTTGCATTTATTGGTTGGTTGCCTCTTGGACTACCCTGGGCCAGAGCACGAAGGGTCTGTGGGGTGTATTCGAAGCACCAACCTCCTCTGAATTCCCCAGACTTAGCCTGTGCATTGGAGTTGGCCGAGGACATCACCATTAGAGAGGAACTCGAGAGAGAGAGAGAGAGAGAGGAAGAAGAAGATGGAACCAACTTCTTTCAAGTCTTGATCTGGAGATCCAGTGGAGTTCCTCTGTACCAGTGGAGTGTTCCTGGAGCCTGCCGTGGCCGCGCGTGAAGGAAGGACCAAGAACCGGCATCTTCCTCCTTCACCAACTCCGGCGGCCAAGGTAAGATCACCCTATCCACCGGTTGTTAGCACCCTAGACCCCTAGCAGTAGCATAATGAGGCTCTTAGAATGCCTCCTGCACAAGCTCGAGCCCCCATGCACGTTGCATGGCCGGCGGTTGCAAAAGATGGCCGGAAACCTAGCCATGCTCCGCCGCCATTTTTCTCGGCAACCTGTGGACCAACTCGGGAACCAAAATGATGGGTTTGGACTGTTGGAGCTGAGGATCAACTCCACCAAATTTGGTGGAGTTTGATCAAGCCATTCACTCGCAGAATGGAACCCTAGTTTTCGGGTTACATGCACTTGGCCGAGCTTGCTGCTCCGGCGCCGGCGCACCTCCCCGCCGCCGGCCACTTGCCCAGAAACCTTCCTGGGTGTGTGAGGAGTGCATCCATGCACTTGCATACTGTCCATGCAGCATCGGAGGGTGGCGCCCATTGTTGACCCGAAATGGGGACTTGTTGCGGCCGCCGGCGCTCCGGCCAACTCCGGCCGGGGAGGAATGGTCGGGAAGCTTTGTATGGACCAGAGGAGCAATTCCATCCAAGTTAAATGGCTTCAAGTTGCCTCTGTAGAAAACCGCCATTAGAGGTGAAGAAGCTCCAATCCGAGCTTGCTCCGCGCCGCCGCCGCCGTACCCTGTCGCCGGGCACAGGCTCAGGAAGACTCACTGAGGGTTTTAGCACCTGTTGGTGTTTTTGGTTGGGTCCCAGAAGCCAAGGTTGGATGGTCACAATTTTCGATGCAATAACATCATCTTCAACCTCATGCTTCGGCCAACCTAGGTTATGGGGAATGCTCAGAGTTGTAAGAATTACTAAAGAAGCTATCTTGAGCATTTCTTTCCAAGTTGGAAGCCCCCAGGTGCCTTCTCTGCAAAGAACCAACCTTGGGTTGGTGTTGTGTGTATAGTGCTAAATTGTGCACACCAAGTGTTTGTGGAAATGCCACAATAAAGGAAAAATGGGATTTAGGCTTCAATGTAAAAATGAAAGTTGCTCCAAATAGTCCCCTGAGCTTAGTGCTCACTTCAGATCAAGTTGGATCTGTGTGGAATAATGATTGGAGCATTGTGAACTTGTAAGTGTGCAAGGTTTTGGATCTGGGTGATCCAGCAGTTCTGGGCTGCAAATAGGGCAAGCCCAGTGATTCTTGAGCCATTTTAAGCTTATGGCTAAAGCAGTTTGGGATTTGGCACAGTAGAGTTCAAGTTACAAGGTTGTCGAGCTCTAAGTTAGAATTGTGGCCCAAACACTGTTCTGGTCTGTTTGTAATGTTGCAACAGTGTACTCCTGGCTAATTTGGGGTCACTGAACGCGATGCTCGCGTTTATTTTGGGTTTTGATGAGCCGAAAAAACGAAAATGCGTTTCGGCTAGATTAGAGAAGTAATTCATGGCCTGAATTTTCCTCGGGTATCGTGCTGCCACAAATGGGTGAGCACGGCGTTCAGCAAGTCGAATGTCACCTACTGGAGGTGACGGTTCATAAAAATGATTCTCCGTTTATGAGAACGAGCCAAAACGGGGTTTATATAGTAGATATTACACATTCTGAATAAACCCGAGGGGCTTGCTGCAATTGTAACAATATGGAAAAGTTAGATGAATGCTCTAAAACATTGTTGACCTTTCGGTGGGTTTTCTGGGGTCCTTGAAAAGCTAAATATGCGATAATCGACGAAATGGTCGATTCGCGCTAGTTGCACTTTGAGGATTTGGTAGATCCTGAGTTGTCACCTGGTATTGTTGTAGGCCCCAGTCATCAGGAGCCAGCTCGTGATCCGTCTTGTGTTTATCGCGACCGTCTACCTTCTAGTGGAGTCGTTGTTCCTCCTATATACAGGTGGGTTATCTTCGGTCCGCGTTTTATCAGGTCGGCCCTACTGGGTGCCGTGGTAGGTTGGACCCCTGTTCTTGGTGTAGCCCTGAACCTATGCTTTAGCCTTACTATATGCTTTCATTCCAGCATTCAGTCATTACATCTATATTGCTTGATTATACTGATGAGCCTTTCGTTATACTCTATTCTTCACTGCATGTTTAGAATAGGAGTTCTAGTCTCAGTACCTGGCATGATTTGCATCAGTATCGATATCCCGATGGGGATTTACTCAGCTTCTCGCGGACTGTCCGGTCTACCGACCGTGGATTGAGATTTAGCATTATGATTGCTATTGAGTTTATACCTGCTCTTACTACTTGCTTGCATATCAGCACAAAATCCTTACATCTGCATAACCTTGATCCCACATATGAGCTTTTATTACGCCTTGATTTTCAGCAGTAGTTATACATCATGCTTATATTCCAGCAGTTGCTTGTTTATCATATTAAGATATATTATGCTTTCTTCAGCAGTAGATATGCATTTCCTGGACACATGCCATGCTTGATTGGTCACTAGCATAGTTCTATACCTGTCTCTATTCTTCACTGCATATTTAGAATAGGAGATACTACTTCAGTATGTGGCATGTTATACTTGTATCCCGGTGGGGATTTTCCTCGGCTTCTTGCCGTCTATTTGGTCAGTGGACCATGGTTTGAGCATCAGCATTATGATCGCCGTGTCGAGCCAGCTTTCAGTCGCGCACACCAGCGGATTAGCTACCCGTGTGGGTGTTCTTTACCGGTAGAGAGGTCTGATCGACCCGTGAGCCCAGTGGGGTTATGATAGCTTGCAGGGTGTCCAAAAGGGGCTTTAGCCCGAGGCCCCATTGACCAAAAGGGGCTTTTGCCTGAGGTCCATATGCTCCATGGCAGTTTAGCCTGAGGCCCTTGTGGCCAAAAGTGGCATTTGATTGGGTATATTTGTGATACTACCTTTGATGCATTTTCTTGATATTCCTGCTTGTTTGATTACCTGCATTTCATATCTGTTATAGATTTATCATGCATAATATGATTGTGTTATATATGCATACTCTGTTCTATTGATCCATGTTTGATCTTACTTGCCTAACTGTATACCTGCATTAATCTTCAGTATATCCTACTTCTGTTATCCGCTTATTATTGTATCCAGTAGGTACGGCTTGCTATTTCCCGGCCCGTCGTGTCCACTGGGATACACTCCGGTGTGTCTCACACCCTCGGGTGACTGTTTTTCAGGTCCTTCGGGTACGGGGACCTTTGGACGTTTTGTGTGAGGACGCGTGGTAGTTTTATCCCTGGTAGGATGTACCCCTTTTGATTTAGTAAAACATTGCAACTGTATTTCCATTTTGAGAACCGGATGTATTAACTTATGAACCTTGTGGTTGTAATAGAGTAGAACTTATTTAGTATAGCTATCTCGTATCTACTCTGATTGATTGTATCTGTTAGCCGAGCACATATAGGGAAGGCTCTGTTTGATGTATAGAGACTTTTCTATATGTGTGGCGGTCTGTTCACGCCTTGGAGAAATCAAAATTTTAAACTCTGATATAAAAAAAAAAAAAAAAAAAAAAATTAGACCCACTTTTGAATCTCGGGGCGTGACAATTGTTTTCCCTTTTGACAACCTCCACACACAATGTTTTCTTGAAAAGATAGTTTAGGAACCCCCTTAACCACGTCTTTATTAGAAATCCTTGCTAGTTCCTCAAAATTTATGTGACCTAGTCTTTCATGCCAAAGAGTTTCATTATCTAAAGAAACTAGGTTATAATGTTCAGAAATTTTATTTGGAACTACATAGCAATTATTTTCAGATCTAACCCCTTTCATAAAGAATAGTTTACCTAAATTACATGACATTCAATCGTAGAAAAGTTAAAGACAAGGAAAGAATTCACCTTTGCATACCCAAACCTTTTGAGTTTTGGAGTGCGTTGGCAATGATTGTGAAGTTATTTTCCTTGGTAAAATCGTCTTGTTTGATTCATCGCTTTTCTTTGACGTCGTCGTCTTGTGGGGTGAACTACCAAGGTTCTTTTCCTTTGAAAAATTCTCCTTTGATTTTCGGGGAATGACCTTGTTGGTAGTTGTTGCAAGAGGTGCTTGATTTGATCGTTTTGCTCCAATCTTGCAATCTATTCGTATGTGCCCTACAAAACCACAACGAAAACATACCTTTGAACTTGTCGAACCCGAAAAGTAGGTGAGGTAGGCTTGTTGTCGTTGATTGAAGTGAATTCCGTCGTCGGAGGAGGAGATACCGACTGGGGCACAAAAACTGTCTTACTCGAACTAGGACTGTCTCTAGTTCGATTGTATCCAAGGCCGAAACGGTTCGTTTGACCAAGACCAAGCAGCTTATCCAACTTGCTCCTTCCAGAAGAAAATCGCTACAGATCATCCTTAAGTTGGAAAATGGTCTTCGTCATCTCCATCTTTTCTTGTTGAGCCTCGGAGTAGAGCTTCAAGAAGTAACTTGCTTTATCCACCAATTTTACGTGTTCCTTCTCGAAATGCTCATTTTTCTATTGAAGGGAAACATTTACTTTGATCAAGTTATCCCTTTCCACTTCAAGAGCGTTTGACAGAGAAGTTTCCCGTTTTGCTCCTTCTTCGAGATCCTGCAATCTCCCTCTCAAACCCTTGTTTCGCTTTGCCAGTTTCTTTGAATCCTTTTAAAGTTTATGGTAGGCAAAAACAATGTCTTCACCTTCGGAATTACTTGATTCGTCGTCCGTTGCATTCTTTTCAACTTGGGAGGAGTTGGACAATGAATCAGATGTACTTGCCATAAAGCACACGAAAGGTGAAGTTGTGGACGCGTGGAATGCCATTGCGTTATTTTCTTCATCACTGGAAGATGACTCATCTGACGATGAGGTGTCATCCCAAGTGATGGCTTGCATCGCCTTCTTCTTTGACGGATTCTTATTGGGACACTCCGTTGAGATGTGACCGTAGCCTCGGCACTTGAAGCATTGGATTTGTCCCTCCGAGTTTTTCTTATCCTTTGAAAAACTCTCTTGCTTTCTTGACTTGAAGCTAGAAGAAGCTTTGCCTTTCTTCGACTTAACGAAGGATGAGGTTTTACTTGAATTACCCCTTCGAAAGTTTCGGCGAAATTTCCTCGTCAAGAGAGCAAGTTGCTTCTCGAAATCCTCCATTGATAGGTTCTCATCATCGTCTGAGTAGGATGAATCCGCGTCTTCTTCTTTTGTTGTTTTCAATGCAAAACCTGAAGACTTAGAAGAGGATGCCTTTTCAGAAGAATAGTTAGTAGGAAATGTCATTTCATAAGTTTGAAGTGCACCAACTAATTCTTCTACACGGATTTCGTCCGGGTGTTTAACTGTTTCAATGGCCGTAACCTTGGAACGAAATCTTTCAGGAAGAGTCCTTAAAATCTTTCTTACAACTTTAGATTCTGAAATTTTCTCTCCCAAGTTATCATATGTATTTACGATATCTTGCAATCGTGTATAGTAATCTGTGAAAGATTCATTTTCTGCCATCAAAATATAGTCAAATTTGCTCGTAAGCATTTGCAGTTTTTGAATCTTCACAAGGTTTGTTCCCTCATGTGTAACTTGTAGAACATCCCAGATTTCTTTCACAGTCTCACATGCCGAGACGCGAGAGAATTCAGTTTGCGACAAAGCATTAAATAAGGCGTTAATTCCTTTGCCATTGTAAGAAGATGAGTCAATCTCTTCCTTGGTCCATTTCGACCTAGGTTTGATGGTGCGAACATCAGCAATAATTTCAGTTGGATTTGACCATCCTAGCTCAATTGATTGCCTGTCACGCCCCGGGGGTTTTTAGGTAATTGTAAGTGGAAAAAGCGTATATATTTTTTCTTTATGAATAAGCATCGACCTCCCCTAGTGCCTGTCAGACCCGCCACATATACAAATTCACTCTTCAATCGGACAGAGTCTCCTTTGTATATGCACGGCGTCACGATTACCACAACGACAATAACATCGTTCTTCATGAAATCTTTAACCACACAGTCACAGTCAACCAGTACGAGAGTGTAAAAACATCCAATCACATTAAGAAGATTCTACAAGTTGCAAACGGTGTCCACTCGACACCCATTCCTTTAAAACGTCTACATATTCACAGTAAGGTGGCTACATCGTTTTGAAAGGATAAAACCACAGGTTTTCAAAGTAGTGCCCACACGACACTTTATTTTTGAAAGACATTTTCGAAACCCCTTTTTATATCGTAAACTGGCCGCAAAGATTGAGAACAATAATTTAAAGTCTATTGCGATATCAAACAACTAACCAACCATCCAGCATGATCCACATCCACACAAATTAAACCAGAGAGAGAGAGAATAGAGATAACCATACTAAGAGTTTTAACCTAAGGCCTCATACGGCCGATAGTTAAGTCTGCGTTGCCTCACCACCGTCCTGATGAACATACCTATTTGAACCTGTCACGGAGTGGGTAAAGTCAGTGACAAATAAAGTAGATGTTATAACTTTGATGAATGGTAAAATTCGAATGAAATACTCTGCACCGGAACCTTTCGCTATCCTTCACCCTGAGTTTACTTTATTTAATTTAGTGACACCGTCGCGTCAGGGTAGTCGACGATCTCCCCACGCGACACTTGATGCTTTTACCCCTTCACGAAGCGTGAGCGACATGTTTAGCTATCGTGAAGAGGTCCCCACCCTACACACGGGGGGCACACGGGTCATTCAGACCACTCCTCCGGAAAAGTACACCCATGCGGAGGCCAATCCGCCTATGTACGTGCAGCATTCAACACCGGTTTGCCGAAGTCGGAGTAAATTAAATATTGCGACCCTTGGTCGCCACGAACATCCACAAAAGAAACGGTACATGGTAATGCGAAGGGTTAATTAACTGGAAATGTTTCATCTACTTTATTAGACAGGTTAGTACGAACATTTAGATGATATACTGCACCTAATGCACTTACAGCACTTGTTGCATAAGAACCCACCTGGTTGAGGGAAGATCGGGGTACTTAGGATCTGTCACACTCTCCTGCTGCGCACCTGGACCTAACGAAAGCCCCAGAAACAGCAGTTAATAACACGTACGAATACCGGAAAACGGAACCCAACTAACTCTACGCCGAGAACCCCCAAACCGGCGCCAACAAGTACCCTTGACGATTCCTCCCGCGCGCGCGACGGCCGTAGGCCCGCAGGTGCTGCCCTCGGACGGCGCCCGCGCGGCACCGGCGCGGCGACTGCCCGCGTGGCGCCCGCGGGTGCTGCCCTCAGGCGGCGCCCGCGCGGCACCCGCGCGGCGACTGCCCGCGCGGCGCCCGCGGGTGCTGCCCTC
Organism: Tillandsia leiboldiana; assembly: GCA_029204045.2. Lineage (NCBI taxonomy): Eukaryota > Viridiplantae > Streptophyta > Magnoliopsida > Poales > Bromeliaceae > Tillandsia > Tillandsia leiboldiana. The sequence goes on from CM055060.1 coordinate 7,268,957, forward strand.
GGGCGGCGCCCTCAAGGAACCCGCGCGGCGACTGCCCGCGCGGCGCCCGCGGGTGCTGCCCTCGTGCGGCGCCCGCGCGGCGACTGCCCGCGCTGCGCCCGCGGGTGCTGCCCTCGGGCGGCGCCCACGTGGCACCCGCGCGGCGACTGCCCGCGCGGCGCCCGCGGGTGCTGCCCTCCGGCGGCGTCCGCGTTGCACCCGCGCGGCGACTGCCCGCGCGGCGCCCGCGGGTGCTGCCCTCGGGCAGCGCCCGCGTGGCACCCGCGCGGGTGCGGCCTGTGCGGCGCCCGCGCGACGTCCGCGCGGTGCCCGCCTTGCGATGTCCACCCGCGTGGTGCCCTAGCGGCACCACGCGTCTCCCCAGCCCGCGCGGTGCCTTAGCGGTACCGCGCGTTGTCCACCCGCCCGCGTCGTGCCCTAAGTTGCATGGCGACGACGGCGGGCCGACGGAGACGGAGGAGGAGAAGACCACAAAAATACGACAAAACCCCAAAGATGCTACAAACGTAAAATCACTCACCGGATAATCCGACGGGGGAGTCGTCCGATCGCGTTCTTGCTTCCGGTACGTGGTTCGGGGTGATCGGATCCCGCCGTCTTCTTCCTCTTTCTTTCCTCCGGTTAGGGTTCCGCCTCTTTCTTTTCCTTCCGTTCTCTCGGTTAGGGTTTCGTTTTCTCTTCTATGAAAAGTGGGATTTTTCTTCCCGTACGTACAAATAAATCCCCCCCTTTTAATTTCAGCCACCAATTAATTAATTCATTAATTAATTAATCCTACGGGATAACCCACCTTTTAATATCCGTAACCGAATGACTAATTCTCTAACTAATTAATCCTACGAGATAACCCACCTTTTAATATCCGTAACCGAATAACTAATTCTCTAACTAATTAATCCTACGGGATAACCCACCTTTTAATATCCGTAACCGAATAACTAATTCTCTACTAATTAATCACACGAGATAAACCCACCTTTTCCTCGAAAAGCGTACAGGATATTTTGCACGGGTTTCGATGTACGTTAGGTCACCGCGACACTAAAAACCCTGTTCCGGGAGATTCCTACATCGGATTTCAGATCCGATTGCACCGTCGGTCTTCAATTTTCGTGCTCTTTCACGGAAGAATACTCATGCAATACACCGACCGATTTACAGAAACTCAATAAATTCGATTCACTCAAAGGGGTACTTTGTTAGAAGGAGGGTAAAATATTACTAAAAAAGCCGTGTCATTACATTGCCACACCCGTTCATCGATGGAAATTAAAAATGCTTTCATTCGTACTTTCCAGTAGGAATAATTTGTTCCATCGAAGAACGGTGGTCTGTTGATATTTCCACCTTCAACTATTGTTTACAACCCTATTCCCGCTCTGATACCACTTGTAGGGTTATGATAATATGGATCTAAATAGGGGAAGAAACACCTAGAGGGGGGGTGAATAGGTGTAAACAATAAACACTCAAAAATTTTTGTGTAATAAAACCCAATGCGGAAATAAAAAATAACACGCAAGATTTTACGTAGAAAACTCCAAAACCAGGAGTAAAAAACCACGGGACCGATAACACGGTGAAATCAACTAAGATTAAACACGTACAAAGGTGATATACCGTACTCACACACGACTCATCCTTTTTCCGTACGCTCCGAGTTGATCTTCTCCGCTCGCTCCGCAACGCGTCTCGAATCCACGATTTGCGTCCAACGCCGAATCCACGGCATCCAACGTCGAGTCCACGACGTCTGACAGAATCCACGGTCTCCACCAAGTAGTACGTCTCGATCACACGAACGTACCTCGCTCCGAATCTACGAGAGCGGTAGCACCTTGAATCCACAAGGCCACACGAATCCACGCGCCGATTTTGGGGAAAATCGTTGTTTTGTTGGTGGTGAAAATCCGTCGAATACTTAGATCAAAGATAGATCGAAAATGCCATCTAAGTATTCATTAATTTGATTCTACTCAAAATCTGAGTATGAAAACCTAGAATCAAATTAATTAATATAGATGAAGAAACATAGAATTAAATCTAGTTATTTCCTTTCTTCTCTATATGTGGATTTATAAGTTTTTCTCCATTAATATTTTTCTGTCATTACCCGGAGTACAAAACTTATTTTTGGATTACCCTAAAAGAAATGAGATTGGGGTTTATTTATAGGTTAGAAACCGTTGGAAGTGAATAAGAATCAAAACCCAACCTTATCTGGAAGTTTTCAGGTCGACGGTCCAGACTGGAATAAGTAGGGTCCGGATTGTCGTCAATAAACAGAATTTTTTCAGAAAACCACGTTCGGGGTCCGGACTGAAGAAACCACGGTCCGGACTGTTCATGCGATTTCTGCAAAATCCACGTTCGGGGTCCGGATTGAACCAGGGTGTTCCGGACTGGATTTGCGCATGAACCTACCTATGTTCGGGGTCCGGACTGAAGTACCCTAATCCGGATCCTGAACATATAACATGTCCAGTTTTTTATTTTTATGCAATTATAAATCCATCCAAGTGTTTCTACACTATAAGAAGTATTCGGATCACCAAGATTGTTTAGTTAAACGTACCTGACCCTTTTGAATTTTTCTTTCTTGAGATTGAGGTATATGATCCTAACATCTTTATCTTCAATCTTCAAGACTTAACCACATCACCAAATACGCCAAAACAAATTCCTTAACAGAACTAATGGTTTGAGGATTGTTAGACTCAGTGCTCTACCTTGGGGAAATACCCTCTTTATGGGATCAGAGAGGGTAGATCACTTGATATGCCAGGTGAGGACGATTGGCAGTGACACCCCTGTTGATTTTGAGGTGTGCGAGTGTTTTGCGTAGGAGCACAGTGCAGGGCTGGTGCCTGGTTGTGGCAACCTAGATCTCTGCAGGGTTACTACAGTATTACCAGCAGCTTCTGGAGGCTTACGTGGTGTTGGTGGAGTTTGTGCACAATTTGGACACAAGTGATGGACATCGGGCTTAAAAAGGATCGCGTGAGTGATCGGGGGACCCCGTCGAATGTTTAGAAGTGGTTTCGCGCGCAATGGATATTAAAATTGGGCTCATCGCAAAGTTTGGACAAAAGAACACCTTTCCGGATGCCTTCGGCAATTTTTAGAGTTGGAATCTCACAAATTGGACAGCGGATTTGGATTCAGCGCGCGAAAACGATGAAAATGGACTACTTATATTTTTCGGAGCCCGGATGACCCGACACGGATTTCGAAGCAGAGGTACTGTTCCGGTACGGCGGGCGGTACCGGCGGCGGCGGGCAGCGGCGGAGCGCGGCGGCGCGGACGCAGGCGCGGCGGCGAGCAGGCGCGGGCAGCGCGCAGTGCGCGGGCAGGCGTGCGGGCAGGCGGGCGGGCGCCCGGGCAGGTGCGCGGTCCACAGGCCGGCGTACAGTGGAGGGCAGGACACGTGGCAGCTCGTGATTTGTTGGTGTTACAGGCGCAGTCCATGGGGAAAATGAGCGGGTGTACGGTGGACCGGAGGGCGGACACGTGGCGGCCACTGGTTGGCTGGTCCACATGCGCGCGGTCCATGGAGCGGGGGTGGCTGCCTCGGGGCGCAGGCGGCGCTGGCAGCGCGCGCACGTGGGTGTGGCAGCGATCGTTGACGAGTGAGTTCCACGTGTCGACGCCTCAGTGCGCCACGTGTCGAGCAGCGGATGGCCCCGCACGGCTGTTCGCTGTTCGGGTGAGACATGGCGGGCTCTGGGCTATTCGGGCGTGAACAGTGTTGGGCCAGGCCCAACACTATAGCAGCCCGATACTTTCGGGCGCCCGGATTTGGGGCCCAAAATCCCAATTTCGGGATTTTTCTGGTTTGGGCCTATTTAAAGCCTCTTCCTCTCCGCGTTTGGGCCCTTTCCCGAGCCCTCTTGCCTTTGCACCCTTCACCAAAGTTGTTTCTCTCCTCGCTGTGCATCTTGTGGAGGAAGCTCGGAATTTTTGGAGAGCGCAGCGTCGACGACTTCGGCATCATAGCGCAGAGCGACGTTCTTTCATCGAAGGCCCGTTATCGTCGCATTTTGGTCTGAGAGGTCCACAGAGCTACCCCGACAGTGGTTTTGGACAATTTTCATGGCGTTGGATTCACGAGAGGTAGATCTATGATTCTTGTATTGTCTACTTTTCTCAGATTTGAGCTTTGTTTGGGGTTAAAGGCATGGTTTTAACCCCCTTTGCCGCTGATGGAATTTCTGGACAGCGACACCTTGCCGGATTTTTCTCTCTGTGCTCATGCATCGGATGGAGACATGCCTGTACAATTTTTGCATCTACGCGTCGCAAGGATTACTGTCGTATTTTTCTGGGATTTTTCTGGGAATTGCCCGAAGGTATACTTTTCCCGTTATTCTGTGCAATGTGATACAGTTGCGTATGTTGTGGAGTTTCGCGCTCATTGCGTTGCGGAATTTGTAACTCGGCCTCCGGGGCTCGGATTTTGACGTGCAGGTACTCATTTCGAAGGTCTCGACGCGATGATCGGGACAGTATTTATGTTGGATTTTTCTGAGTTCTTGCTACAGGTGAAAAATTAGCATCTTTGGGACTGTTCCAACAGACTTGTATGTTCTTGGATATTTTGGAATAAAAGTGTAACCTTGGATGTTATTGTTGTACCCAGGAAGGTTCGCGAGTGTTTCTGAACCTGTTGGAACTGGAGATAATGGTTTCCAGGTAATTTCAGCTGTTTGGAGCCGAGGCTTGCGCGGCATGTATCGAGGATGCGGGTTCAGTGGATTATGTTAGCAGGTGGCCACGCTCTACACCGACTTCAGCTTTGCCTGCGGAAAGCGTTTCAGGTGGGTGCTCTGTTTCCAGAACCGGTGGACGGTTATCTAATTCTGTATGTTAGGATGCATGCATGTTTAGGGTAGATGGTTTATGTTTGAAAGGTAGGTAAGCTTGATAATGATAATTGTATACATGATTGCAAGAATAGTATTTATGAGGTATACTGAGGACTTGCATGATTTGGATATCTATGTCGATGATCAGTGTAAGCTTACCTAGGATAATATTACCCTATGTGATTATGTAACATGCCATGTTAGCACATAGCCTTTTATGTGGTTGGTTTATGCGATGGGGCAGGATTATATAGCTATGTGCGGATTTTTACTCTGAGGAGTTACTATGATCGAGGATTATGGACAGGTATAGGCATTGATGATTTTGGCATGTGGTTTACTTTCTTATATTCTTCCTGAGAACAAATGCATGTTTGTATGGACATATAGTTAGGCCACCTTCTATCGCTACACTACTTATTGGAACTTGACTTAAGAGAAACCATGTTATCCTTTTCTCCTTCCTTGTTAGTCAGGCGGTCTTTGTTGCTCGGGTGCGAGCAGGGGTCTGGGGTAGTGTAGCCAGGACATTGGTGTCAGGGACGGGTTGTGCTGGATTGAGGTTGGCAGGGTTTTGCGGTGACCGCGAACTTTGGGCGGTTGACCGGAGGTCGGCTATAGGATTTGGTTATAGACGGCAGGGTATTGCGGCAACCGCGGATATTGGGCGGTTGACCGGATGTTTACTTTTACAATCAGATTGGGTATCAGTTTTCTCTAGTGGACGGAGATTCCCACTATTTGAGTACTTTTGCATCTGATTGAGGACCGAGGCTTTCTTTAGTGGTTGAGCTTTCCCACTTTGATCAGAGTCATGATCCAGTCCTGCTGATTTATACTTATATTACTGGTTACTGAGATACTTTACTCGTGTGGGTCGCTCCCCTCGAGTGCCACTGCGGAGTGTTATACATACTTTGAGTCCTTGAGACTCCTTTTCATCGGTGTTATGCGTCGGCCAGCATACCCGATACAGACAGGCACAACAGGCAGTACCAGTTTTACTGGTGTCATTAGATTGGGTTTATTAGAGACAGTTGCTTTATTGTTGCACTCGTGTCAAGGGGACCGAGTGGAGTCTAGTAGCTGTGTTTAGACCAGTGCTAGTGTTGTTGGGGACCGTTTGGGGATTGACGGTGGTCCCGAGGTCGTTGTGAGTTAGTCGACTGTTGTTCGAGAGGTTTGGTGATCTTGTGGCTATCCGTTCTGAGAGAGAGAGCGTGGATTTTGACTATAGCCTGCATGAGCCACTACTTGATAGCGAGTTAGTCCGTTTGGACGCCCTACATAATTCCTGCCCGTCAGCGGGAGGTGGTTGTAGGTGGGCGCAGGTTTGACTGGACCAGATGTGGCAGTCAGCTCGATTGGGTCGATTGGGCACTTCATGTGCTAGTGGTTGCATACCATTCTTTAGTTCTCCCCTTTTGAGCATTTAGATAGAGGCATAGTAGCTGTTGAGAGTCTCCAGCTTTCTTATTTTAGTCTTTACTGCTTTGGTTATCTTATGCCTCTAGTGGACTTAGTGGGCAGATCGTCGGGCCTGGTGGCGGTACCCACTGAGGACTCCCTTTTTAGGTGTAGTTCTCACACCCGTTGGGGGTTTTCCCCCTCCTCTTCTTTTCTCTTCTTTGTTTTGCAGAGTCTTAGCGGGTGTTGCTGATTATGCGATTCTTGATCGAGGCGAGGGAGTCGCGTGCTAGATCCCTACCCATCGTTGGAGAGTAGCGGTACCCCTTCTGAGGAGATCTTCAGTAGATTAGCTATTTTATTTTCCACTTTCGAGAGACTGATGTCGTGAGGATATGATATGTATTGAGAGCCTGTACACTGATGTATTTATTGGAGATACCTCCCTGTTGAGTTCTGAGCCTTATATATGAGGATATTGTATGGTTATCATTTTTGGGAGATGGACATTGTTGTATTATTTTCCAGTTGTACAGTGATTGATTTTGGTTTACAGCAGATTTTTATTTATAGCTCTGATATATGTCTAGCTGTAGTACTTTTCTTGTAGGTAGGACGCTTCGCCTATGCGGGTTTGGCATAGGTGGCGGATCTGTTGGCGAGCCCGGGTCGCAGTTTCGACCCCGGGGCATGACAGATTATGTTGGTATCATAGCCTAGGTTGTAGGTCATGGTGGACTTAGATACCCTAGGCTTGTGGTTTGACCCTTGGTTGACTTCGTGAGAGTCATGATTTATAGCGAGAGTCCTGATTGAGTTTTATACCTCTTCCACGGGACGGGAAGAGTGATTAGCATGTTTATTCTCCTAAGTGATTATGTTGACTGCAGACAATATAATGCTATGGAATGGGTGATATGCTTTAGACTTTCACTGGATTGGGTCGAGCGCTGTTGTGTGCTGTTTTGCAGTTTCGTTGTGGCAAGCGGTGTCTCCCCAATGCTGGGTTTTGACACGTGTGCATCCTGTCATAGCAGTTGAGCTTGAGCGGTTGGTTTTGGGCCGGATACCCGGATTGAGGTCAGTGAGTTTCGGACCCAGATGACAGGATCGTTAGAGGCATATCAGCGGTAGAGTGAGCAGCTGGTCTGGGTGACACAGTTGTCAGAGCACTGAGTAGCCCCCTCCGTACCAATGTTTAGTGTCGAGGCACCGAGGCAGGGTGGGTGAGCTGAGGGGACATGATTGATCTATTGAGCCAGATTTGGCAGATGAACCACCTCGACTCGTAAGATTGAGTTGGAGCCTTTGGAGGCAGAGTCGTGGTTGGTGGTGATTGAGTGATCAAGTGAGAGCCTCACTGTGCTAGGGAGTTAATGTAGTTGTTGAACTGCGCGTTCCAGGTTTCGAGGGACGAGGCGCATAGGATATGTGAGACTGGGAGTGGATTGCGCCAGGATACCTTTCAGTTTATTCAGTCCCTCCATTACAGGTTTTGACGCCTCGTTGGAGTAGGCATTGGGTATGGAGCATGGCGCTGCAGTTCCTTTGGATAGGGATCTGCTGCCAGAGGCGAGTTCTGGATATTGGTGCTTGGCGCCGGGTGATGGAGGACAGATCGGCCGGCAGAGGCATTTCTGATTTCTTTTTCCCAGGATAACGGATTCCCGAGATGCCAGAGATTGGGTGGACCCCGATGGCAGTATCAGCGTCTTTATCAGAGTGGCGCAGTGGTAGCATGGATTTGTTATCTGCGGAGGACCCTATTCGTCGCCTCAATGTGAGCAGAGACAGAGGTCGCGCTCCCTTGTGGATAATCTTGATTTTCAGGCAGATTGAGCGACGACCACCTGCATCGAGCGGATGAATCTGTGCCGCCCGGTTGGAGGGCGCCACGGTAGTGGATCGAGTGTCGCAGGTGGGATTTCATCACAGCAGTCGGAGTTAGAGTAGGTTGCATTCCTGCATGGACTAGAGGTAGAGTCGTTGCCACATGCACTTGAGGTACATGTTCCTGTTAGTGTTGTGCATGTGGGGGAGGCCTGTGGATTATGTCCTATGCAGTTGAGGCCGCGAGATATATCGGCAGACTTATTGGTAATTATGGCAGTTTGGCATTTTGACCCAGTGCTTGGGATTGGTTGGCACAGTGCCACAGGATGTTTGACTGCAGAAGGAGAGGACTTTGATCTTCGGCAAGGCAGACAAGGGGAGGCTTGCTGGTTGAGACAGCTAGAGCACACAGGTTATAGCGATAGTGTGAGAGGTGCTTTTGGCGGCACCGGGACTCAAGGATATCTCTGTTGCCCGTGAGATCCCGATTGTGATTTCACCTGAGCTGTTTGAGATGCCGCCGGTTAGGGAGATAAATATTGCGTTTGACGTGGTTCGAGGAACCGCGCCACCCTCGATAGTACCTCATTGGATATCGCCTGTAGATCTGAGAGAGCTGATGGCACAGTCGCAGGATCTGATGGATCGAGGGGTCTGTTTGACCTAGTGCCACGCCGTTGATATACGGTGGTGATGCCACGCCATTGGTATACGGTGGTGATGCCACGCCATTAATATATGGTGGTGATGCCACGTCGTTGACACACGACTGTGAGGATCCTTTATGGTTCGAGTGTAGACAGGTCCGGGTGGTATTTAGGACCTTTTGATGGAGATATACTCCGGCAGTTGTTCGTCTGGGATACCTGTACCTATGTGGGATTGTACAGTTGTGTATTCTGCCATGATGGAATTCAGGATCCGGTAAGGGCATTATGAGCTCATAGTAAGGCCAAATGGAATGATTAATGCCCTGTTGTCTTCAACATTTGAGGAATGGTGTGTTCCAGTTGTACTTGGACAAATTGGGAGTGGTGTTCCCCAAGGATATTATAATTTACTCCCTGAGTGACCAGGAATAATATGAGCACTTATGGATGTGCTATAATGCTTGGGTGGAAGAAGCTGTATGCCGTGTTATTGGAGTACAAGTTTTAGCTTCTGAAGCATACCTTCTTGGGTCACTTTGTGCTAGCCGAAGGGGGCGGCGGTGGAAATCCGGCCAATATGGATACTATTTGGGAATTGGCCGAGATCAATATTTATGGTCAAGGTAAGGAGCTTCTTGGACTGTGCAGTGCCAGGAGAGCTTGGCAATCGGATGATGAGACTGATACCAGCGCCAATGTTAGCATTTCCAGTGTTGAGAGAGAGATCTGCGAGTTTTAGTGATGCCTCCTGTAGCGACTGTGGAATTACCGTTGGGTTATTGTTGAGCATTCTGGATTACCCCGACAGGGCCACTGTGATGGCGGATACCTGGAGCAGGAAAGCTGTCTGGGGTTGAGTTGGATGATTCCGCAGCTGGCGCTGTGTGGACTGTTGAGGCAAACATGGCTTGTGGTTGTGTCCCTGAGGGTTCCTTTGGATGATAGACCACGGCCGAGTAGTTCACTCGGATGGTCAAGATTCGGGAGTGACCGAGTGAGGACCCCTCCTTGTTAGGGCTCTTTTTCTTATTGGATAATCGTGTGGGTGTGCTTCGTGTTGCCTTGGTTGAGTTGACACAGGACGTGGTTTAGTGCTTGTTGCTCTGGTGGTTATTTTGTTCCCCCAACTTTTGATGGAACACTGTTGTGTTTCATGTCTCAGCTCAGGAAGGTTATGTTTTGGGATCCCTCGCCCGTGATTGACTCGCCCCATTTGAGATCTAGGAATGTTTGGAGTACGAGGGAAGCCCGTTGCGAATTCTGGCTCGTGAGATTAGAGGTTGCGCAATCGGGCTATGCCGTACTGGTTGTCGCTGTTGTTGTTGTTGAGGAGTGATCACGGGGAGTGAGTGGTGACTTAGGAGCTAGAGATGGTGATGCTGAGTACTTACCCTTGATTTTGAGACTCCTGTTTGGGTGGTGTTAGTTTCGAGGACGAAACTTTTTTTTAGTGGGGGAGGATGTGGTAACCTGGATCTCTGCAGGGCTACTACAGTATGACCAGCAGCTTCTGGAGGCTTACGTGGTGTGTCGGTGGAGTTTGTGCACAATTTGGACACAAGTGATGGACTTCGGGCTTAAAATGGATCACGTGAGTGATCGGGGGACCCCGTCAAATGTTTAGAAGTGGTTTCGCGCGCAATGGATATTAAAATTGGGCTCAGCGCAAAGTTTGGACAAAAGAACACCTTTCCGGATGCCTTCGGCAATTTTTAGAGTTGGAATTTGGCAAATCAGACAGCAGATTTGGATTCAGCGCATGAAAACGATGAAAATAGACTACTTGTATTTTTCAGAGCCCGGATGACCCGACACGTATTTCGAGGCAGAGGTACTATTCCGGCGACGGCGGGCGGCGCCGGCGCCGGCGGGCAGGCGCGGGCAGCTCGCAGTGCGCGGGCAGGCGTGCGGGCAGGCGCGCGGGCGGGCGGGCAGGTGCGCGGTCCACGGGCCGGCGTGCACTGGAGGGCAGGACACGTGGCAGCTCGTGATTTGTTGGTGTTGCAGGCGTGGTCCACGGGGAAAATAAGCGGGTGTACGGTGGACCGGAGGGTGGACACGTGGCGGCCACTAGTTGGCTGGTCCACATGCGCGCTGTCCACGGAGCGGGGTTGGCTGCCTCGGGGCGCGTGCCTGGCAGGGGGCACAGGCGGCGCTGGCAGCGCGCGCACGTGGGCGTGGCAGCGATCGTTGACGAGTGCGTTCCACGTGTCGACGCCTCAGTGCGCCAGGTGTCGAACAGCGGATGGCCCCGCACGGCTGTCCGCTGTTCGGGTGAGACGTGGCGGGCTCTGGGCTGTTCGGGCGTGAACAGTGTTGGGCCGGGCCCAATACTGTAGCAGCCCGATACTTTCGGGCGCCCGGATTTGGGGCCCAAAATCCTAATTTCGGGATTTTTCTGGTTTGGACCTATTTAAAGCCTCTTCCTCTCCGCATTTGGGTCCTTTCCCTAGCCCTCTTGCCTTTGCACCCTTCACCAAAGTTGTTTCTCTCCTCGCTGTGCATCTTGTGGAGGGAGCTCGAAATTTTTGGAGAGCGCAGCGTCGACGACTTCGGCATCGTAGCGCAGAGCGACGTTCTTTCATCGAAGGCCCGTTATCGTCGCATTTTGGTCTGAAAGGTCTACAGAGCTACCTCGACAGTGCGCTTGGACAATTTTCACGGCGTTGGATTCACGAGAGGTAGATCTATGATTCTTGTATTGTCTACTTTTCTCAGATTTGAGCTTTGTTTGGGGTTTTGGGTATGGTTTTAACCCCCTTTGCCGCTGATGGAATTTCTGGACAGCGACACCTTGCCAGATTTTTATCTCTGCGCTCAGGCATCGGATGGAGACGTGCTTGTACACTTTTTACATCTACGCGTCGCAAGGAGTACCGTCGTATTTTTCTGGGATTTTTCTGGGAATTGCCCGAAGGTATACTTTTCCCGTTCTTCTGTGCAATGTGATACAGTTGCGTATGTTGTGGAGTTTCGCACTCATCGCGTTGTGGAATTTGTAACTCGGCCGCCGGTGCTCGGATTTTGACAGGCAGGTACTCGTTTCGAAGGTCTCGATGCGATGATCGGGACAGTATTTATGTTGGATTTTTTTGAGTTCTTTCTATAGGTGAAAACTCAGCATCTTTGGGACTGTTCCAACAGAATTGTATGTTCTTGGATATTTTGGAATAAAAGTGTAACCTTGGATCTTATTGTTGTACCCAGGAAGGTTCGCGAGTGTTTCTGAACCTGTTGGAACTGGAGATAATGGTTTCGGGGTAATTTCAGCTGTTTGGAGCCGAGGCTTGCGCGGCATGTATCGAGGATGCGGGTTCAGTGGATTATGTTAGCAGGTGGCCACGCTCTACACCGACTTCAGCTTTGCCTGCGGAAAGCGTTTCAGGTGGGTGCTCTGTTTCTAGAACCGGTGGACGGTTATCTAATTCTGTATGTTAGGATGCATGCATGTTTAGGGTAGATGGTTTATGTTTGAAAGGTAGGTAAGCTTGATAATGATAATTGTATACATGATTGCAAGAATAGTATTTATGAGGTATACTGAGGACTTGCATGATTTGGATATCTATGTCGATGATCAGTGTAAGCTTACCTAGGATAATATTACCCTATGTGATTATGTAACATGCCATGTTAGCACATAGCCTTTTATGTGGTTGGTTTATGCGATGGGGCAGGATTATATAGCTATGTGCGGATTTTTACTCTGAGGAGTTATTATGATCGAGGATTATGGACAGGTATAGGCATTGATGATTTTGGCATGTGGTTTACTTTCTTATATTCTTCTTGAGAACAAATGCATGCTTGTATGGACATATAGTTAGGCCACCTTCTATCGCTACACTACTTATTGGAACTTGACTTAGGAGAAACCATGTTATCCTTTTCTCCTTCTGTGTTAGTCAGGCGGTCTGTGTTGCTCGGGTGCGAGCAGGGGTCTGGGGTAGTGTAGCCGGGACATTGGTGTCAGGGACGGGTTGTGCTAGATTGAGGTTGGCAGGGTTTTGCGGTGACTGCGGACTTTGGCCGGTGGACCGGAGGTAGGCTATAGGATTTGGTTATAGACGGCAGGGTATTGCGGCAACCGCGGATATTGGGCGGTTGACCGGATGTTTACTTTTACAATCAGATTGGGTATCAGTTTTCTCTAGTGGACGGAGATTCCCACTATTTGAGTACTTTTTCATCTGATTGAGGACCGAGGCTTTCTTTAGTGGTTGAGCTTTCCCACTTTGATCAGAGTCAAGATCCAGTCCTGCTGATTTATACTTATATTACTGGTTACTGAGATACTTTACTCGTGTGGGTCGCTCCCCTCGAGTGCCACTACGGAGTGTTATACATACTTTGAGTCCTTGAGACTCCTTTTCATCGGTGTTATGCGTCGGCCAACATACCCGATACAGGCAGGCACAGCAGGCAGTACCAGTTTTACTGGTGTCATTAGATTGGGTTTATTACAGACAGTCGCTTTATTGTTGCACTCATGTCAAGGGGACCGAGTGGACTCTAGTAGCTGTGTTTAGACCAGTGCTAGTGTTGTTGGGGACCGTTTGGGGATTGACGGTGGTCCCGAGGTCGTTGTGAGTTAGTCGACTGTTGGTCGAGAGGTTTGGTGATCTTGAGGCTATCCGTTCTGAGAGAGAGAGCGTGGATTTTGACTATAGCCTGCATGAGCCACTGCTCGATAGCGAGTTAGTCCGTTTGGACGCCCTACATAATTCCTGCCCGTCAGCGGGAGGTGGTTGTAGGTGGGCACAGGTTTGACTGGACCAGATGTGGCAGTCAGCTCGATTGGGTCGATTGGGCAGTTCATGTGCTAGTGGTTGCATACCATTCTTTGGTTCTCCCCTTTTGAGCATTTAGATAGATGTGACACCCCCGGAATTTGTATTAGTCCTCTATATAAATGATATAATAGGACTAAATCTCTAACCCGGCTATAGCATTTTGGATGGTAGCAAGATCCAAGAGGAACATGAGAGTTAAGCGTGCTAGAGCTAGAGTAGTTCTAGGATGGGTGACCCCTTGGGAAGTGGGGCGTCACAGTTGGTATCAGAGCCATTCACCAGCCGAAAATATGAGAAAGTCTCGGCTGAGCCAGGGTTATATAGCGGATAGAGCGAGGCTCCCCGGCTAATGACCGTTGTGAGTGGAGTGCAGCTCCTCACAAGGTCGGCTAAGGCTAGCGAGACGAGTCTCACATCGCCTGGTGCTTGTGAGTGTGCTTGAGCCTGACGTGGACGTCAGGGCTTAAAGGGGGGAAGAATGTGACACCCCCGGAATTTGGATTAGTCCTCTATATAAATGATATAATAGAACTAAATCTCTAACCCGGCTATAGCATTTTGGATGGTAGCAAGATCCAAGAGGAACATGAGAGTTAAGCGTGCTAGAGCTAGAGTAGTTCTAGGATGGGTGACCCCTTGGGAAGTGGGGCGTCACAATAGAGGCATAGTAGCTGTTGAGAGTCTCCAGCTTTCTTATTTTAGTCTTTACTGCTTTGGTTATCTTATGCCTCTAGTGGACTTAGTGGGCAGATCGTCGGGGCTGGTGGCGGTACCCACTGAGGACTCCCTTTTTAGGTGTAGTTCTCACACCCGTTGGGGGTTTTCCCCCTCCCCTTCTTTTCTCTCCTTTGTTTTGCAGAGTCTTAGCGGGTGTTGCTGATTCTGCGGTTCTTGATCGAGGCGAGGGAGTCGCGTGCTAGATCCCTACCCGTCGTTGGAGAGTAACGGTACCCCTTCTGAGGAGATCTTCAGTAGATTAGCTATTTTATTTTCCTCTTTCGAGAGACTGATGTAATAAGGATATGATATGTATTGAGAGCCTGTACACTGATGTATTTATTGGAGATACCTCCCTGTTGAGTTATGAGCCTTATATATGAGGATATTGTATGATTATCATTTTTGGGAGATGGACATTGTTGTATTATTTTCCAGTTATACAGTGATTGATTTTGGTTTACAGCAGATTTTTATTTATAGCTCTGATATCTGTCTAGCTGTAGTACTTTTCTTGCATGTAGGACGCTTCGCCTATGCGGATTTGGCATAGGTGGCGGATCTGTTGGCGAGCCCGGGTCGCAGTTTCGACCCCGGGGCGTGACACTGGTGTTCATGCATTAGATACTGCTTCTGGAGCAGTCATGATGAGTAGGACTAGAGATTATGTCCTTAGGGGTCACGAATAGACCGTAGCCTTCGTTTTGTAGCCATAGCAGGAACAGTTTAAATACTTCTCTCCTTTTCTCATTCTCATGCCAAAGCTCTCAAACGGGACGAAAACTACGAAATGATACTCCAGAAATGGAGACAGTGCCGGAACCTGTTCTTGTTTGATTGGGGTGAAGGCACTGGCTTTTCGGAATTTTCAAACTTTTTGCTTCTTTGGTTGTTTTCTAAATTGAGAGATGGGGTTGATGACATTCCTGATGTTGGCCTCCTTTCCTTTTTGGTTGTTCATGAGGGTATTTTCGGGTCACCCTGTTTGCATTAGCACCTGAGTGTGGTTGTAGTGCGTGTTGCGCTGACTGTTTTTCCCCCCACGTTTGGCTAGATTCCCTGTTGTTTTCTTATCCCAGCTCGATAGTTTTATGTTTTGGATCCCTCGCCCGTGATTGACTCACTCCATTTGAGACCCATGAGTGTTTGCAGTACGAGGGACGCCCGATGTGAATCCTGGCTCGTGAGATGAGAGGATTGCGCAACAGGGTCATGACGTACTTGTTGAGTTGAGGAGCAATCGCGGGGAGTGAGTGGCAATTTGAGAGCTGGCGACGGTTGTAATGACACGGTTTTTTTAGTAATATTTTACCCTCCTTCTAATAAAGTACCCCTTTGGGTGAATCGAATTTATCGAGTTTCTGTAAATCGGTCGGTGTATTGCATGAGTATTCTTCCGTGAAAGAGCACGAAAATCGAAGACCGACGGTACAATCGGATCTGAAATCCGATGTAGGAATCTCCCGGAACAGGGTTTTTAGTGTCGCGATGACTTAACGTGCATCGAAACCCGTGCAAAATATCCTGCACGCTTTCCGAGGAAAAGGTGGGTTTATCTCGTGTGATTAATTAGTAGAGAATTAGTTATTCGGTTACGGATATTAAAAGGTGGGTTATCCCGTTGGATTAATTAGTTAGAGAATTAGTTATTCGGTTATGGATATTAAAATGTGGGTTATCCCGTAGGATTAATTAGTTAGAGAATTAGTCATTCGGTTACGGATATTAAAAGGTGGGTTATCCCGTAGGATTAATTAATTAATGAATTAATTAATTGGTGGCTGAAATTAAAAGGGCGGGATTTATTTGTACGTACGGGAAGGAAAATCCCACTTTTCATAGAAGAGAAAACGAAACCCTAACCGAGAGAACGGAAGGAAAAGAAAAAGGCGGAACCCTAACCGGACGAAAGAAAGAGGAAGAAGACGGCGGGATCCGATCACCCCGAACCACGTACCGGAAGCAAGAACGCAATCGGACGACTCCCCCGTCGGATTATCCGGTGAGTGATTTTACGTTTGTAGCATCTTTGGGGTTTTGTCGTATTTTTGTGGTCTTCTCCGCCTCCGTCTCCATCGTCTCCGTCGGCCCGCCGTCGTCGCCATGCAACTTAGGGCACGACGCGGGCGGGCGGACGACGAGCGGTACCGCTAAGGCGCCGCGCGGGCTGGGGAGACGCGTGGTGACGCTAGGGCACCACGCGGGTGGACATCGCAAGGCGGGCACCGCGCGGACGTCGCGCGGGCGCCGCGCAGGCCGCACCCGCGCGGGTGCCACGCGGGTGCCGCCCGAGGGCGGCACTCGCGGGCGCCGCGCGGGCAGTCGCCGCGCGGGTGACACTCGGGCGCCGCCCGAGGGCAGCACCCGCGGGCGCCGCGCGGGCAGTCGCCGCGCGGGTGCCACGCGGGCGCCGCCCGAGGACAGCACCCGCGGGCGCCGCGTGGGCAGTCGCCGCGCGGGTGACGCCGCGCGGCCTTGAGCCGCGCGGGGCACCCGGGGGCCGACGGCCGTCGCCCGCGCGCGAGGAATCGTCGAGGGTAGTTGTTGGTGCCGATTTGGGGATTCTCGCCGTGCAGTTAGTTGGGTTCCGTTTTCCGGTATTCGTACGTGTTATTAACTGCTGTTTCTGGGGCTTTCGTTAGGTCCAGGTGCGCAGCAGGAGAGTGTCACAGATCCCAAGTACCCCGATCTTCCCTCGACCAGGTGGGTTCTTATGCAACAAGTGTTGTAAGTGCATTAGGTGCAGTATATCATCTAAATGTTCGTGCTAACCTGTCTAATAAAGTAGATGAAATGTTTTCGGTTAATTAACCCTTCGCATTACCATGTACCGTTTCTTTTGTGGATGTTCGTGGCGACCAAGGGTCGCAATATTTAATTTACGCCGACTTCGGCAAACCAGTGTTGAATGCTGCACGTACATAGGCGGATTGGCCTTCGCATGGGTGTACTTTTCCAGAGGAGTGGTCTGAATGACCCGTGTGCCCCACGTGTGTAGGGTGGGGACCTCTTCACGATAGCTAAACATGTCGATCACGCTTCGTGAAGGGGTAAAAGCATCAAGTGTCGCGTGGGGAGATCGTCGACTACCCTGACGCGATGGTGTCACTAAATTAAATAAAGTAAACTCAGGGTGAAGGATAGCGAAAGGTTCCGGTGCAGAGTATTTCATTCGAATTTTACCATTCATCAAAGTTATAACATCTACTTTATTTGTCACTGACTTTTCCCACTCCGTGATAGGTTCAAATAGGTATGTTCATCAGGACGGTGGTGAGGCAACGCAGACTTAACTATCGGCCGTATGAGGCCTTAGGTTAAAACTCTTAGTATGGTTATCTCTATTCTCTCTCTCCCTAGTTTAATTTGTGTGGATGTGGATCATGCTGGATGGTTGGTTAGTTGTTTGATATCGCAATAGACTTTAAATTGTTGTTCTCAATCTTTGCGGCCGGTTTACGATATAAAAAGGGGTTTCGAAAATGTCTTTCAAAAATAAAGTGTCGTGTGGGCACTACTTTGAAAACCTGTGGTTTTATCCTTTCAAAACGATGTAGCCGCCTTACTGTGAATATGTAGACGTTTTAAAGGAATGGGTGTCGAGTGGGCACCGTTTGCAACTTGTAGAATCTTCTTAATGTGATTGAATGTTTTTACACTCTCGTACTGGTTGATTGTGACTGTGTGGTTAAAGATTTCATGAAGAACGATGTTATTGTCGTTGTTGTAATCGTGACGCCGTGCATATACCAAGGAGACTCTGTCCGATTGAAGAGTGAATTTGTATATGTGGTGGGTCTGACACGCACTAGGGGAGGTCGATGCTTATTCATAAAGAAAAAAATATATACGCTTTTTCCGCTTACAATTACCTAAAAACCCCCGGGGCGTGACAACGGTGGTGATGGATGCCCACCATTCGGTTTGAGACTCCCGTTGAGGGATGTTAGTTTCGAGGACGAAACTTTCTTTTAGTGGGGGAGGATGTGATGATCCGGACCTCCGATATGGATTTACAAGGTGAGTATTGGCTTCTGGAGGCCTAAGATGAGTAATCGAGTTGTCTGTGTTCAAATCTGATCCAAGATTTGGAACCGGCGCAAAAATCGGATCAACTTTGCTTTTTCGGGGGCTTCCGGCAAAATTTCGGATGAGAATTTGGAGAAACGGATGGCGGATTTGGACTCAACACGCGAAAACGATGAAAATGGGCTATTTACTTGTATTTTTCGGACCTCGAAAAATATTTTTACTGTTCCGGCGGCCGGAACAGTGGTTCCGGCGGCCGGAACAGTGATTCCGGCAACCGGCGGGCACCGGCAGGCGGCGGCGCACGGCGGAGCGCGGCGGCACAGTGGCGGAGCGCGGCCGTGGGCAGGCGCGGGCAGGCGCGGCGTGCGCGGGCAGCTGGTCCACAGGAAAAGCGTGCACCGGGAGTACTGGGGTTTGGCGTTTCCCCTCATTGGTCGGGCGGCGTCTGGCTGGTCTATGACACGTGGCGGCTTCTGGTTGGTCGACACATTCTGGAAGACCCGATGCGTAGACCGAGGGCATGGACCACGTGAACCGCGTGGGGACACGTGGCATTTCGTGATTGGCGAGCTCAAGCCGCCCACGTGCACGAGGCACGCGGAACACGTGGGTGGCGCGGACACGTGGCGCTTCTCGAAGGCCCTTTCACGGCTGTTTCGTGTTTTGGCATACGTGGCGCAATCCCAGTGGCTGTTTTTGTTGTTTCCTGTTCTGCCCGGGATCCGGTGTGGAGCCCGTGTGATTTTATGTGATTTGGCTATAAATAGCCATTTGGGGATGGCTTTTGGGGGAGTTTTTGAGATCCAATTTCATGCCAATTTTGACAGTGAGATTCTACATCAAGTCTTCTTCAATATTTGGGGTTTTAGAGAATTTTTGGAGATCGTATGCTATTTTTCCCTGTGCGATTTCGAGAGTCGCGCTGTTTCTTCGGCATCGGTTTCTTCCGTCGACTTTTCGTCGGAGAGCTCCCCTGAGCTCATCTGTTGGAATTTTTCTCCGATTTTTGTGGTAGCACTTCCATGACAAGTAGGCCTACGATTTTGAAATCATCACTCATTTCTGTTTCCAGTTTTTATGGGAGTTTGTGCAGCATCTTTAGACCCCCTTTTTTTGTGATACTTTTTCTGGACAACGAAGGAGTAATCTTGCGATTTCTCGAGCTACGGTTGTCGGAAATTGGTCTTTAAGCACTCGATTCACATCGACACTTCGAGAGGATCGCAACTGTATTTTTTTTTGGAATTTTTGGAGGGCATCTCGTAAGAGGTAATTTCCTGTTTTATGGATAGATCCGCGATGAGATTACTGTTTTGAGTGATTTGACCTTACCGCAGTGTTTGGCTCATATCTCGGTGACCGGGAGGACTTTTCTGATGATTTTTGGTGCGTCGGATTCGTGAGAACGTGAGGATCGCACCCATTAAGTTTCAGCTATTTTGGATTCTGGACCAACACGCGCATCCAGGTGGGTTGGATTTTTCTCCAAGTCTGCGGACTTCCCCCTAATTCTAGTATTGTAGCATTTCCGCATACTAGAATAGGTGCTATTATTGTTGTAGCATGATGAGTTATGAGATTTGACTAGCACCGACATATGATTGCATGAATTTAACCAGACTGTTAGAAAACTCTTTTGGGGCTAGAGTCTTGTATGTTCTAGTTTCCATTCCTCGCATTCTTTTTCCTGGACATTGAGCTTTTCCTCGCCCGGGTAGTGGGCCGAGTAGTCGGGATAGTGTAGGATGCATGTCGCACTCGTGCCCGGCGGCCGAGTGGAGTCTGGTAGCTGTGGCCAGTGTTGTGCCAGTTTTGGGAGCCGTTCGAGGGAACGGTGGTCCCGTGTAGTCGGGAACTTTTCGATTTGTTGACGCCACCGAGGCTGTGGCCGTGGTATGCTTGTGATGTCAAGACCTTGAACCCATAATGCTTTTGGACACTCATAATTTTAGTAAAATACTATTTTTTTCTTCCAAATTTCTAGGGGTCGCCAGAGTCTGTTCTCGTTTGATTAAGACGAAGGCACTAGTCCTTCGGAGTTTGGAAAAATAAACTTGCTTTTAACTGATTTTCAGAATAAGTATAATCTGTAAAAGTAGTTTTCTCATATCAAGATGGTTTTCTAAAAAGGTGAGCTATTTTATCCTCACCCCGAAAGGGTTTGAGTGGAAACAGTATTTAACAATAAAGATCACTATATTTTTACAAAGCTACTCACCCAGGAGGGTTGAGTGATCTGGGTTCCAAGGGTTGTTTCTTCCTCGGGTCTAGAACAACGGAGTGCTATGCCTATAGCTGTTACGGAATTTAAGTTGGCGTATTTCGTGAATTCGGTTAAGTCTTGAAGATTGAAGGTAAAGAAGTTTGGATCACATAACTCAATCTCAAGAAAGAAGAATTCAAAAGGATCAGGTATGTTTAACTTAATATCTTTGGTGATCCGAATACTTCTTATAGTGTAGAAACACTTGGATGGATTTTTAATTGCATAAATATCAAAAACTGGACATGGGACATGTTCAGGATCCGGATCAGACTTTGCAATCCGGATCCCGAAGGTTGTTCGTTCATACACCAGTTCAATCCGGATCGTAGCTTCCTTTGATTCGGATCCCGAACACTGGGTTTACTATTTTATTTGAGCGATCCGGATCAGGCTTTGCAATCCGGATCCCGAACGTTGATGTTTGGTGAACTGTATGAACGATCCGGATCAGGCACTTCGATCCGGATCCCGAACCTTCATTTTTCTGGAAACTGTTTTTCTCGTTACTGCAATCCGGATCGCCGAACTCCGATCCGGATCGTCGTCATGTAAAAATTCCAGAAAAGGATAGTTTTTGATCCTTATCTTCTTCCAAGGGTTTCTAACCTATAAATAGACCCTATGATTCTTTTTCTAGGGCTAATCCACATAATCCAAAAAGAAGCCGCTAAACCTAAAAGCCGTCATCTTGTATACGGCCTAAGATCCACATATAGAGAAGAAAGGAAATCATAGATTCTATCTTATGTTTCTTCATCTATATTGATTGATTTGATTCTAGGTTTTCATACTCACATTTTGAGTAGAATCAAATCAATGAATACTTAGATGGTATTTCCGATCTATTTCTAATCTAAGTATTCGGCGGATCATCACTACCCAAAAAACAACGATTTACCCCAAAATCGGCGCGTGGACTCGCGTGGCCTTGTGGATTCAAGGTGCTACCGCTCTCGTGGATTCGGAGCGAGATACGTTCGTGGATTCGAAGCGTGCTACTGGGTGAAGACCGTGGATTCGGTCGGACGTCGTGGACTCGACGTTGGACGCCGTGGATTCGGCGTTGGACGCAGATCGTGGATTCGAGAAGCGTCGTGGAGCGAGCGGAGAAGATCAACTAGGAGCGTATGGAAAAGGTTGAGTCGTCTATGAGTACGGTATATCACCTTGTACGTGTTTAATTCTAGTGGATTTCACTGTGTGATCAGTCCCGTGGTTTTTTACTCCGGTTTGGAGTTTTCCACGTAAAAATCTCTGCGTGTTATTTATTTTTCCGCATTGGGTTTTATATCGCAAAGATTTTTGAGTGTTTATTGTTTACACCTATTCACCCCCCTCTAGGTATTTTTTTTCCCCTATTTAGATCCAATTATACATATAACCCAACAAGTGGTATCAGAGCGGGAATAGGGTTGTAAACAATGGTTGAAGGTGGAAACATCAACAGACCTCCGTTCTTTGATAGAACAAATTATGCGTACTGGAAAGTACGGATGAAAGCCTTTTTAATTTCCATCGACGAACGGGTGTGGCAATCAATTGAATTAGGATGGTCTAATCCAACTGAATTTATTGGTGATGTTCACACCATCAAACCTAGGTCGAAATGGACCAAGGAAGAGATTGATATATCTTCTTACAATGGCAAGGGAATTAATGCTTTATTTAATGCCTTATCACAAACAGAGTTCTCTCGCGTCTCGGCATGTGAGACTGCGAAAGAAATCTGGGATGTTCTTCAAGTTACGCTTGAGGGAACTAACCTTGTGAAGATTCAGAAACTGCAAATGCTTACGAGCAAGTTTGACTCTATTTTCATGGCAGAAAATGAATCTTTCACAGACTATTACACACGATTGCAAGATATCGTAAACTCATGTGCTAACTTGGGAGAGAAGATTCCAGAATTTAAAATTGTAAGAAAGATCTTAAGAACTCTTCCTGAAAGATTTCGTTCCAAGGTTACAGCCATTGAAACTATTAAACACCCGGACGAAATCCGTGTAGAAGAATTAGTTGGTTCTTTACAAACATATGAAATGACATTTCCTACTAACTATTCTTCGGGAAAGGCATCCTCTTCTAAGTCTTCAGGTTATGCGTTGAAAACAACAAAAGAAGAAGACGCAGATTCATCCTCCTCAGGCGATGACGAGAACCTATCTATGGAGGACTTTGAGAAGCAGCTCGCTCTCTTGACAAGGAAGTTTCGCCGAAATTTTCGAAGGGATAATTCAAGCAAAATTCCATCCTTCGGAAAGTGGAAGAAAGGCAAAGGTTCTTCAAGTTACAAGGCAAGAAAGCAAGAGGGTTTTTCTAAGGATAAGAAAAGCACAGAAGGACAAGTCCAATGCTTCAAGTGCCGAGGATACGGCCATATCTCAACGGAATGTCCAAATAAGAATCCGTCCAAGAAGAAGGCGATGCAAGCCGTCACTTGGGATGACACCTCATCGTCAAATGAGTCATCGTCAAGTGATGAAGAAGACAACGCAACAGCGTTCCACGCGTCCACATCTTCACCCTTCATGCGCTTAATGGCAAGTACATCCGAGTCATTGTCCAACTCCACTGTTGAAAAGAATGCAACGGACAATGAATCGGATGATTCGGAAGGTGAAGATTTTGCTCTAGCCTATCACAGACTTTAGAGGGATTCAAAGAAACTGGCTAAGCAAAACATGGGGTTGAGAGGGAGATTGCAGGATCTCGAAGAAGAACTAAAAAGGGTAACTTCTCTCTCGACCGATCTTGAAGTGGAAAGGGATAATCTGATAAAAGCAAATGTTTCTCTTCAAGAGTCCAATGAGCAATTCGAGAAGAATTATATAGATATGGTGAACAAAGCGAATTACTTCTTGAAGCTCAACGGCGAGGCTCGACAGCAAAAATTGGAAATGACAGAGACCATTCTCCAACTCAAGGATGACTTGCAGCGATTTTCATCAGGAATGAGTAAGTTGGATAAGCTTCTTGGTCTTGGTCAATCAAACAAGTTCGGCCTCGGATACAATCGAACTGAAGACAATTTTAGTTCGGTTGGGACAGTTTTTGTGCCTCAGTCGGTATCTTCTCCTCCAACACCGGAATTCACGACAAGCAACGACAACAAGCCTACTTCACCCTCCTCGGAATCGTCAAGCACTAAGGTATGTTTTCGTTGTAATTTTGCAGGGCACATAAGGAGAAATTGCAAGATGGGAGCCAAACGCTCAACTCAAGCACTTCTTGCAACGACTACCAAAAGGGTGATTCCTCGGAAATCAAATGCAAATTCTTTGAAGGAAAAGAGCCTCGGTAGTTCATCAAACAAGACGACGACGTCAAGGAAAAGCAATGGATCAAACAAGACGCTTTCACCAAAGGTATCAACCTCACAATCATTTCCGACGTACTCCAAAACTCGAAAGGTTTGGGTACGCAAAGGTGAAATCTTCCCTTGTCTTGTTACAAATATTTCCTTGCATGCATATGATAATTCGTCTTGGTATCTGGATAGCGGTTGTTCCCGTCACATGACCGGTGACAAAAACTGCTTTCAAAATTTTGAGAAAATCTCCGGAGGACTTGTGGTTTTCGGAGACGGTCAGTCTTCCAAAATTGTTGGAAAAGGAACAGTAGCTATTCCAGATGGCCCGATTCTGAATAATGTGTTATTTGTTGATGGGCTTAAGACTAACCTAATTAGTATCAGTCAACTTTGTGACAATGGTTTTTCTGTTAATTTTTCATCTGTTGAATGCATTGTAACTAATAAGGATCATGTTTTCTTTTTAAAAGGGGTTAGATCTGAAAACAATTGTTATGTTGTTCCCAATAAAATTTCTGAAAATTGTAACTTAGCCTCTTTGAATAATGAAACACTTTGGCATGAAAGGCTAGGACACATAAATTTTAAGGAACTTGCTAGAATTTCGAACAAAGACGTGGTCAAGGGGGTTCCTAAACTTTCACTTAATCAAAACATTGTGTGTGGTGGTTGTCAAAAGGGAAAACAATCTAGGTCTGCACACAAGAACTTGAATCACGTCGGTACCAAACGACCCTTGGAATTATTGCATATGGATCTTATGGGGCCGACACGTCAACCATCCTTGGGAGGTAAGTGGTATATTTTCTTATTGGTTGATGATTTCTCTCGGTATTCATGGGTAGCATTTTTAAAAGAGAAAGCTGATACTTTTGATTCTTTTCACGAGATTTGCCTTCGTATTATGATTGAAAAGAATGAAAAGATCATTCGTGTTAGAAGTGATAGAGGTGGAGAATTCATAAACTCTAAATTCATTGATTTTTGCACTTCCAACGGCATTAAGCATGAATTCTCAGCACCCTATACACCTCAACAGAATGGTGTTGTCGAGCGCAAAAACAGGGTTGTACAAGAGATGGCACGTGTTATGCTTCACAGCCGGAATTTATCGCTACATTTTTGGGCTGAAGCTGTGAACACTGCAATCTATGTTATTAATCGAGTGTATTTGCGCCCGGGAATGTTAAATACACCATATGAACTATGGTGTTGTAGAAAACCCAACATCAAATATTTTTGCATCTTTGGGAGTCGATGTTACATTTTACGTGACCGCGAAAATCTTGAAAAATTTGACTCTCGAAGTGACGAAGGGATTTTCTTGGGGTATTCTACAAATAGTAGAGCATATCGGGTATTTAACTTGGAATCTAAAACGATCGTAGAATCTATAAATGTTAAAGTAGATGAAGCTTTCCACTTTGCATCTGATAAATCTACCCCTTATATCTCTCTTGATGATAATACTTCCAATATTAATGATGCATCTAATGGTTCTTCAAGTTTATCTGATGTGCAGGAATCATCTCATGTACCTCCGAGTACTCCATTACAACAAACGTTACGCATCTCCAAGGATCATCCTGAATCAAACATCATTGGAGACCCACAAGAAGGAGTCAAAACTCGGAGACAGTTGGTTTGTGGATTCGCATGTTACGTTTCCATGATCGAACCAAAGAATGTCGATGAATCTCTTCATGATGACTACTGGATTGAAGCAATGCAGGAAGAGCTCCATCAGTTTGAACGAAACAAAGTCTGGGAATTAACGACGCCTCCGAAGCAACACAATGTGATCGATACTAAATGGATTTTCAAGAACAAGAAAAATGAGGATGGTACCATCATCAGGAACAAAGCACGTTTAGTTGCTCAAGGCTACTCTCAAATAGAAGGTATAGACTTTGATGAAACGTTCGCCCCTGTAGCTAGACTCGAGTCCATTCGTATCTTATTCGCTATTGCTTGTCACTTTAAAATAAAACTCTTTCAAATGGACGTTAAGAGCGCGTTTTTAAATGGGTTTTTAAATGAGGAAGTTTATGTGGCTCAACCGAAAGGTTTTGTAGACTGTAAACTACCTAACCATGTTTTTCGTTTGAAAAAGGCTCTTTACGGTTTAAAACAAGCACCGCGAGCGTGGTACGAAAGGTTGACAAAGCACCTTTTGGAGAAGGGCTATACTCGAGGGGGAGCAGATCGGACTCTCTTTGTGAAGCATTATCAAAATAACTTCATTGTTGCACAAATCTATGTCGATGACATTGTGTTTGGAGCAACAAAGGATAATGATGCTTCTAAATTCGCAGAAACCATGGAAAGCGAATTTGAGATGTCTATGATGGGGGAACTGACATACTTTCTTGGATTGCAAGTGAAACAAAATGGTGAAGGCATCCATCTGTGTCAATCCTAGTATGCAAAGGAGTTGGTAAAGAAATTCGGATTAGAAGATTCTAAAGATTTTCCTACTCCTATGGGAACTAGCAATAAGGGATTAGGAAGTGAATCTCTTAGTGAGAATGTAGACGAGAAACTTTATCGCAGCATGATTGGAAGTCTACTTTACCTCACAGCTAGTCGCCCGGATATATCCTTTAGTGTTGGGATTTGCGCGAGATATCAATCAGCACCAAAGGAGGTTCACCTGAAAGCGGTGAAACGGATCATCCGGTACATCAAAGGAACCATTAATTTCGGAATTTGGTATCCTATGGGAACAAGTCTAGATATTATTGGATACTCAGATGCCGATTGGGCAGGATCTGTGGATGATCGGAAAAGTACGAGTGGTGCATGTTTTTATCTTGGCCATTGTCTTGTTGCATGGCATAGTAAAAAGCAAAACTGCATTGCACTCTCGACTGCCGAAGCGGAATACATCTCAGCGGGTAGTTGTTCAACTCAACTCATTTGGATGAAAAGCGTGTTGAGCGACTTCCGGATTTCAGCAACTTCGGTAACTGTTTTATGTGACAACACTAGTGCTATAAATATTTCAAAAAACCCTGTGTTGCACTCTAGAACAAAACACATTGAACTTAGATATCATTTTCTTAAAGAGCTAGTTGAATCAAATATTCTTCAAATTTCCTACATTTCAACTGAAGATCAATTAGCTGACTTTTTAACAAAACCTTTGGATCAAAAACGTTTTATTCATTTTCGTAAAGCAATTGGAATGCTTTCCTTAAAATAACCTCTTTTTGAAACTTTTGTTTAGGTTAGGTTTTGTTTTTGTGTTTTTGTTCATTATCTATGCTTAGACATAGAACATTAATTGAGCATTAGTTTTGATTGACTTTACCTGCATCCTTTTATATGTTTAGAAATTTATTATGCTTTGGATATCATAATATTTCATTTGATGCAATGATCATTTATGTCAATTAACTCATCTTTGTTTTGATCAAAGTCAATTTCTCTCTCGATGATCTCTTGGTATAGTTTTTATCTTATTTGACTGTTTAGTCGAGTATGAAATCGAGATCAATATTTGGCTGAATACTTTATATCTTAAATAATTGATAGCCAATTGAGGGGGAGTCAAAGAAAATGTATTATGCTCAAAAGATTTGGAAAGAGTTACATCCCAATGAGGAGTGTGAAAACTACCACCACATGGAGGAAAGAGCTACCACCTCGGTCGTCCGAGTACTGTGTGCAGCTACCACATGTATACCAAGCAAGGTTTTTCAAGTTTGATTAAATAAAATGCATATTGAAATACTTGACTCTGTCAAAATTTCAAGGTTGGTATAAGGTGGGAATTTTAATGAAAGATGCTCAAAGAGCCACTCTCTTCAATAAATTGACTAGATATATTATCTAACTTATCTGGGATTTTAGACATCTATTGATCTTTGTATTTCATTTTCTTTACCGAATTGATGATTTGATAAAGGCATTACTCATAAGATCAAGTTAGATGTAATTGAAGTTGTTCAACTTTAAGGGATTTAATTTTTATAAATTTTCGTTTCATTTGTTGGATGTTATTGATAGATTTGGCATAATCTATTTCTTGTTGTATGAAACGATGATTTTCGTTTAAAGTTGATACACAAAAGTGCTTACAATCTTTTTCTGGTTTTTCTAGAATTTCTCTGAAATTTTCTAAAGAAAAAGTTGGAGCCGATCCGGATTGGACCTGCCGATCCGGATCCCGAACGCAGATATTCTTCTGCGGGCAGACGATCCGGATTGGACTTGCCGATCCGGATCCCGAACGCAGATTTTCTCTGCGGGTAGCTGATCCGGATCGTAATCACGAACTGATCCGGATCGCGGCTAGGGTTTTATATAGAACAAAAGGGTTTTGATTTCTTTTACTCCAATCTTTTGTTCCAAAGTTTCCAGAGCTTCTCTCTCTAGAATTCATCCATCTTGGAAGCTTTCAAACTCAAGTTCTTCGATTCCAAGTAAGTTTTATTGATCAAAATCTCGGTTTTTCACAGTTTTTCATATTCTTCCTCAAAACGTGATGAAATTCTTGTATCTATTTCGTTTGTGGATGGTTTTTGATCAAATTTCTTTTGAAATAAGAACTCTGGGTAGATTAGTTTTGATTATATGCTAGGTATTCTCATGATAAACGGATTTTTGGCCTTCGATTTCAAAAATTTCGGTTTTAGGGCATATAATGGGAATTTTCGAAAATCATGCGATTGATCTATTTTTAAAATTCTTTTTGGAAAACTAATTTGATTCTTAGTCTCTCTACACGATAATGATTGTTTGGGTACAATTTTTCTAATTTTTGAAAATTAACAATTTTTTCGTGTTCTTGAGTTGTTGCTCACAGGATTTCTTTTCACAAGAAACCAATAGCAATGGTGATCACCTGGATCATTTTTCTTCTGGCTGCTATGGTACATACGAGAGACACTGTCAAGCCCAAGAGGGCTAAGAAAGCGAAGAAAGCAAAAGATGATTCCGATACGGAATCTGAGACGGAATCAATTGATTGGGATGAGTTGCAAGTTGAAGCAACAACACCCACTGCTTCGAAAGGAAAAGCGCCTGCGGAAACATCAAAGGCTCCGCCTACTGCTGCTGAAAAGGGCAAAGCTCCAATGGAAGAAACTTCTGGGAAGACAAAAAGAAAAAGACTTGCTCGACGGCTTGGACGAGCTCGAGGTATTGAAATAAATGAACCATGTCAAGATGAAACAAAAAATATCCCTCAAACTGAAAATGAATCTGAAGACGAAGAAGATTGGGACACATTTCTTACTGAAGTACAACAAGGTATTGATGAAGAAAATAAGGTTTACCTAAAGAACAAGAAGCTACTGAAGTCTTCCTCAATACTTAAGCAGCAAGCAAGGAAAAAGAATGTGCCAAGCAATAAACCTCTTGACAATTCACATTCTCTGCCAAGAAGATCTCCTCGGAATGAAGGTCAGACTGCTCCGTCAGTCGTCACACAACGTTCTTCAACTTCCAGAAGAATTGACCAAAAGGCAAACTTAGAGTCTTCCATCAACCAAGAACAAGATAAAATGGCTCTAGAACTCAGAAAGATGTCCAAGGACATACATCAGATGAAACAAGAGTGTTCTACGATTTCGGGAATGCTTAAAGGAATTTTGAAAAAGCTGGGCTGCACGAGCTCTGAAGACTCTGCCTCAGATGATTGACTTGTGCTGATTTCTAAAATTTTCTCTTGTGCAGGTTTTTAAGTTTTAGTTTTTAGTTTTTAAGTTCTCAAACTTTTGGTACTTGAACTGTTAGCTATTCTCTCCATTTTGGTAATTTTTGGCTAACTTTTGTGACAAAAAGGGGGAGAGAGAGAGTATAAACAATGATACAATGATACAATGTTTGTGAGAAACTTGAAACTATGGAGGTAAGTATAACCTCAACTTGAAAGGTAAGTAGAACTTCAACTTCTGGTTTTCATTTGTGTTTGAATGCATGACTCGACTAACTATTCGACAAACTATTTGGGCATGTAATATAACTAACAAGTTGATGTTCACTAACATGACATTTGGATTTTGATTGCATAGAAGATATGTTGGTGTTTTAACTATGATCAATTTACATATCTGAATGTATAAATGTCATGGTAAGTATAAATGAGTATAAACTTCATCTCTGTATGTGATTTTTGAATAATATAAAATTCTTGAGGTATCTAACGATTTCTTTTGTCAAGAATGATTTCTTTTGCAGAGAGTACAGATGTCTAAGTCTAGAGTCTGTTTTAGGAGTTTAACTCATGTATTTTATTTTGGATCTCCATTGTAAATTTTTGTTGTATGGTGATAGCAACAAAAATATCTTTTTGGATTTTCTTGAGTGGATCTATGTTTTGTCACGAAACCGCCAAAGGGGGAGATTGTTACGGAATTTAAGTTGGCGTTTTTCGTGAATTCGGTTAAGTCTTGAAGATTGAAGGTAAAGAAGTTTGGATCACATAACTCAATCTCAAGAAAAAAGAATTCAAAAGGATCAGGTATGTTTAACTTAATATCTTTGGTGATCCGAATACTTCTTATAGTGTAGAAACACTTGGATGGATTTTTAATTGCATAAATATCAAAAACTGGACATAGGACATGTTTAGGATCCGGATCAGACTTTGCAATCCGGATCCCGTAGGTTGTTCGTTCATACACCAGTTCAATCCGGATCGTAGCTTCCTTTGATCCGGATCCCGAACACTGGGTTTACCATTTTATTTGAGCGATCCGGATCAGGCTTTGCAATCCGGATCCCGAACGTTGATGTTTGGTGAACTGTATGAACGATCCCGATCAGGCACTTCGATCCGGATCCCGAACCTTCATTTTTCTGGAAACTGTTTTTCTCGCTACTGCAATCCGGATCGCCGAACTCCGATCCGGATCGTCATCATGTAAAAATTCCAGAAAAGGATAGTTTTTGATCCTTATCTTCTTCCAAGGGTTTCTAACCTATAAATAGACCCTATGATTCTTTTTCTAGGGCTAATCCACATAATCCAAAAAGAAGCCGCTAAACCTAAAAGCCGTCATCTTGTATACGACCTAAGATCCACATATAGAGAAGAAAGGAAATCATAGATTCTATCTTATGTTTCTTCATCTATATTGATTGATTTGATTCTAGGTTTTCATACTCACATTTTGAGTAGAATCAAATCAATGAATACTTAGATGGTATTTCCGATCTATTTCTAATCTAAGTATTCGGCGGACCCAAAAAACAACGATTTACCCCAAAATCGGCGCGTGGACTCGCGTGGCCTCGTGGATTCAAGGTGCTACCGCTCTCGTGGATTCGGAGCGAGGTACGTTCGTGGATTCGAAGCGTGCTACTGGGTGAAGACCGTGGATTCGGTCGGACGTCGTGGACTCGACGTTGGACGCCGTGGATTCGGCGTTGGACGCAGATCGTGGATTCGAGAAGCGTCGTGGAGCGAGCGGAGAAGATCAACTAGGAGCGTATGGAAAAGGTTGAGTCGTATGTGAGTACGGTATATCACCTTGTACGTGTTTAATTCTAGTGGATTTCACCGTGTGATCGGTCCCGTGGTTTTTTACTCCGGTTTGGAGTTTTCCACGTAAAAATCTCTGCGTGTTATTTATTTTTCCGCATTGGGTTTTATATCGCAAAGATTTTTGAGTGTTTATTGTTTACACCTATTCACCCCCCTCTAGGTGTTTTTTTTCCCCTATTTAGATCCAATTATACATATAACCCAACAATAGCCCGTTCTTGTTTGATTGGGGTTGTAGGTATTAGTCTTTCGAGGTTCTAGGACCTTTCATTGGTATGGCTGTTTCTTTTAGTGGATTGAGTGGATTCCTATCCTGGGAGCCGTTTGGGTTGACGGTAATTCCAACTGTTGTGTATCTCCAGCCAGTGAGCTATAGTGGATCGAGTAGGATTCCTGTGTTGGGAGCCGTTTGGGTTGACGGTGATCCCGGCTGTTGAGTATCTCCAGCCAGTTTTTTTTATTTGATTGAGTGGATTCCTATTCTGGGAGCCGTTTGGGTTGACGGTGATCCCAATTGTTGAGTATCTCCAGTCAGTGAGTTAGTGTTGTGAGATTGACATTGTCGATCTGATTGATCGTAGATTTGGATTATAGCTTGCAGATGCCTCTTATTGAGCCAGATGAGACACGCTTATTCCTCGGTGGGGTCGCTCCCCTCGAGAGCCGCTCCGGATGCGATGATGATGATGCGCCTGATAAGGCTGCTTTGCGTGATATTGTGATATTTCGATTGGACCGGGTAGGTGTACCGGGCGATCAGATTGAGTTTTGGACCTGGTTGGAGTACCGGTAGAACCCTAATTGATACACTAGGGGGCGCAGGCTTGACTGGACTAGATTTGGCAGTCAGTGAGATTGGGTTGATATGAGCACCTCGTGAGCGAGTAGATGCATAGCATGTTCATAGTTGAGTGTTATTCCTTTGAGCATGGTAGCTAGGGGCATGTTAGCTGTAGATTTCTTTCCAGCTGAGCTATTCTTGTTTACAGCATTCCCTATTATCTTATGCCTCTAGTAGATTTAGTGGGCAGACCGTAGAGTTGGAGACGGTACCCACTGAGAACTACGTGACGGTGTAGTTCTCACACCCGCTGTGGTGACAGGTATTTCTGAGGTAGCTGTTCCAGCTTCAGTTCGAGCGGAGGTAGCAGATCGAGGTAAGGGTGTGGTCGATTAGTTCCTTACCAGCTTATTTGAGAGTTAGAGGTTGATGTACCCTGTATAAGAGATTTTATTTTGTACTGGATAGTCTGAGAGATTTATTGTATCTTGTTCATTTGAGAGATGACTATGTATTTTGGATGATGTATATTCAGATGTTCAGTTATGATTCTGTAGTTACTTATTCTTATTCAGCTCTGATACATGTTTAGCTATAGATCTGACTTGCAGGGTAGACGCTTCGTCTGTGCGGAGATTTCCGTACAGATGGCGGATCTGTTGGCGAGCCCGGGTCACAGTTTCGACCGCGGGGCGTGACAGGGGGAGCCCACAACAGCGCCAGCTTTCCTATGCAAGTTTTGGCCGCCTGAATCATGCCCAGGATGCGCCCGAAACTACACAGTAACCTATATTTTTATGTTTTTTCGTCCCAGTTTTCATGGTTTGATCTGAGATTTTTTATGAGCTTGTTTTTCATCACGATCGTGGTAGTGACATCATCAAGCCTTCGAATCTTTGTCCGTTGTTCCATGGATCATCAAATAGCCGTTGTGATCGTCCGAGATCGGCGCAAACCCCGATTCGACGGCAGATCGAACCAGATACGTGATTGCTGCCCGATTTTTCGGAGATCGGACCTAGGGGCATTGTCACGCCTTGGGAGCAATTTTTAAGCAGAAACAATCAAATTTTTGGAAACATTTTTTTTTTTAAAAGGTCACTCACTCCGGCACGTGCACAAACCTGCCACATATACAAGATCTCTCTGTATAAATGAATAGAGTCTCCCATGTATATGCACGATGTCAACATTCACATATACATACATCAACCACAATCACCATTCTTTTCACAAATAACAAAGTGCAAAACTTTAAAGATACAATTAGATTTATCCACATAAAAACGGCGCACACCCGGTGCTTTTAAACGTGGAAGGATAAATCCACAGGGTTTAAAAGTTAGTGTCCACTCGACACTTAATTTTTCTTAAAACCATTTTCGCAATTCCTTTTATGTTTGAAAACCAGCATCCACACGACGCATCCATAAAACCACATATACTGAACCATAAATCCACAGTGTATGTTTAAACTAATCGAAACAGAGATCCTTATCAACATCCACACCATCCATAATATATTCACATGCATAATATCCGACCATAAACGGAAATAACCAACAAGAGATAAGGAAAGAATGTAACCGGGCTGAGGAATGCTATGACTCTCTATGCAACGTCCTCACCATCGTCCTGACCCCCACTCTCACTCGATCCTGTAAAACAGTTGGAATGAGTAACATGATCTATATAAAGATAGCGAGTATAAACTATAACAATAGCTGAAAACGAAGGTACTGTAGTAGCAAAAGAATACAAAACAACACCGGAATACCATGCCTCTACTAATCATCCCGCAAGAAAGTAAACATCACTGTTACCCAACCATAGCCGCCATATCGGTTCACCGACCTCAGGCAATGTCACAAACCTGCTCGATATGCCAGTGCAACTAACCCCTTCCGCACTTGACGCAGTGCTGTAATCTCCGCAGGGGGTCCCCTCACGCAAATCGCCGCATAGGGATCATGAGTCAATCAGATCACCTCTCCGAAAAAGTACACCGATACGGTGGCCAAACCGCTGGTGTGCGTGAAAAGCGCCAAGAGTATGACAATCACGTAATCCAACCAAAGTCTTCTCCTCGCGACTTTCAGTCGCCCAAGTGATGTATAAAAGAAGCTGACCCAAAGGCCAAGCATGATAGTAACAAAAGAATAACCAACATGTCTCTGTCCTATTATGATAAGTCATATGTTATCTAATTACCAGAAAGCACACTTCTTCCGCTTATGCCGCTCAGCAGTTGGATAAGCCACACAATGACCTTGTTTAGTTAACATCCCTCGACAAAAAGATTCTTAACAATTTGCTACGTCAACACAATAACTTTGACTAACAATCATCCTTCCGACAGATAATAATCATAAAGAAAACGATAAGGAAGAAGAGAAAGGTCGAGTTTAAACAATTCGACAACGTTCTCGACTTCGGATCGGGGTACCCACCTCTACCGGAAAGTCAACCTGAGCACACGACTCCTCTACGCCTCCCGTAATTTACCCGGACCTATCCAAAGTCCATAAATATTCAATTATTAAATTTATATTAACCGGCGATTAAGTGGTCCCGACCACTGTGCCAAAATCCCCTTCGTTCCAAACTACCAGAATCACCTCCTGATTCCCAAATAGTCACACCGATCGCTTTACCGATCAAAAATATGTCACGAACGACTCTACCATCGTTCGGATGAGGACAAACAGTCCCCCGAGTCTTTTACCGCGACATTCAAATCATCCGAAGGTTACACACACATTAAGGCACCCTTCGAACTCCCCGACACAAGAAACCGTGTAAAACCATGTAATTATACGAAAAAAGGGTTTTATAGGTGTACCGTAAATGACAGATGGTGCATCGGTGGTTGCGGGGAAATTCGGGATCAAAATTGATGTACTGCTGTCCTAATGCGTAAAACTGGACAACCGTTGAGTCGGAAACCCCTCCGGTGTCACTATGGTGACCTGAATCCCTATGATGCTTGGCTACGTGGTCAGCGGCATGATGACACCTATTTTTGTGTGTCGAGTGCGTTTGCGCTCGAAACGTGTTGGGTTAGATTTAATATATGGATCTAAATAGGGAAAAAAACACCTAGAGGGGGGTGAATAGGTGTAAACAATAAACACTCAAAAATCTTTGCGTAATAAAAACCCAATGCGGAAATGAAAAATAACACGCAAGATTTTTACGTGGAAAACTCCAAAACCAGGAGTAAAAAACCACGGGACCGATAACACAGTGAAATCAATTAAGATTATAACACGTACAAAGGTGATATAACGCACTCACAGACGACTCATCCTTTTTCCATACGCTCCGAGTTGATCTTCTCCGCTCGCTCCGCAACGCGCCTCGAATCCACGATTTGCGTCCAACACCGAATCCACGGCGTCCAACGTCGAATCCACGACGTCTGACCGAATCCACGGTCTCCACCAAGTAGTACGTCTCGATCACACGAACGTACCTCGCTCTGAATCCACGAGAGCGGTAGCACCTTGAATCCATAAGGCCACGCGAATCCACGCGCCGATTTTGGAAAAAAATCGTTGTTTTGTTGGTGGTGATGATCCGCCGAATACTTAGATCAAAGATAGATCGGAAATGCCATCTAAGTATTCATTAATTTGATTCTACTCAAAATCTGAGTATGAAAACCTAGAATCAAATTAATCAATATAGATGAAGAAACATAGATTTAAATCTAGTTATTTCCTTTTTTCTCTATATGTGGATCTTATAAATTTTCTCCGTTAATATTTTTTCGTCATTTTCCGGAGTATAAAACTTATAGTGGATTACCCTAAAAGATAGAATTAGGGTTTACTTATAGGTTAGAAACCATTAGAAGAGGATAAGAATCAAAAACTGATTGTAACAGAATTTTTTCCGTACGACGGTCCGGACCGGATTAGGCTCGTTCAGGACTGTCGTTGTTTTTCAGAGAATTCCTGAAAAATCAAGGTTCGGGGTCCGGAACGAAATGCCACGGTCCGGACTGTTCATGCAGTTTCTGCAAAATCCGCGTTCGGGGTCCGAAACGAAACAGGGATGTTCAGGACTGGATTTGTGCATGAACTACCAACGTTCGGGGTCTGGACTGTAGTCCCCTGTTCCGGATCCTGAACATGTAACTTGTCCAGTTTTTGATTTTTATGCGATTAAAAGCCTATCCAAGTGTTTCTACATTATAAGAAGTATTCATATCACCAAAATTGTTTAGTTAAACTTACCTGATCCTTTTGAATTCTTCTTTCTTGAGATTGAGGTATATGATCCAAGCTTCTTCATCTTCAATCTTCAAGACTCAAACACTTTCACGAAATATGCCAAAACTAAAATCCTTAACAATCTCCCCCTTTGGCTGTTTCGTGACAAAACAAATATCCATTTAAGAAAATTCAAAAAGATATTTTTGTTGCTATCACCATACAACAAAAATTTACAATAGAGATCCAAATAAACTAAATACATGAGATAAACTCCTAAAACAAACTCTAGACTTAGACGTTTGTACTCTCTGCAAAAAGAAGTGATTCTTGACAAGAAAGATCGTTAGATACCTCAAGAATTTTTGCATTCAAAAACCAAACAGAGATAGAGTTTATACTCACCATGACATTCATGAACTCAGATATGTATTAAGATCACAATCAGAAATAGACATATCTTCTAAGCATTAAAAATTCAAATGTCATAAGTTTGTTAGTAATCAAACAACTTGTTAGTAATAATACATGCCCAAATAGTTAGTCGAATAGTTAGTCGAGGCATTCATTCAATCACAATACAAAACCAAAAGTTGTTTTGATACTTACCTTCCAGGTTTCAGTATCCAAAAGTTCTCACAATTTGTCAAACCATTGTTCACCATTGTTCATATCTCTCTCCCCCTTTTTGTTACAAAAGTAGCCAAAATTACAAAATAAAGGAGAGGTAAAAGTTCAAAGAGAAAATGTAAGAACAAAGACTAAAAAACCTGCAAAACAGATTAAAAGTTAGAATAAACAAGGAAACCCCATATTAGATCATTAGAGCAAATGATCATTCCAGATCAGACGGGTCTGAACTGCTACAGTCCAATTTGTTCAAAATTTCTTTAAACATTCTTGATATTTTGGAACAATTTCTTTTCATCTTGTGAATGTCAGCGGACATTCTTTCTTGTTCTTCAGACATTCTTCTCTGTTCTCGTTGGATAGATAATATATCAGCTTCTGTGGTGTTTCTCCTGGAGGTAGAAAGAGGTTGTGTGGACGCTGACGGTGCATTTTAACCTTCATTCCATGGAGATTCTCTAGGCAGAGAGCGTGCTCTGGCGAGGGATTCATTAATTTGAATTCCACTACCCCTCGAATTCTTTCGCCTAGTGTACTGCTTGGTTGTTGAAGAAGACTTCATCAGCTTTTTGTTCTTTAAATAGAACCTATCTTCGTCATCAACAGCCTGTTGTACTTCTTTACAAAATGTGTCCCAATCCTCTTCATCTTCTGATTCTGACTCAATTTGAGGAACAGACTTTGTCTCTTCTTGATTTGTTCCATCTTATTCCTTTTTAACAGATGCTCGAGTTCCCACTAATGCTACAATGAGCACAATAATCCAAGCAAAAACCATCCTTGCTAGTGCGATAGTTAAGAACAACCTGCGAGCAAGAACTCAAGAACACGAAAAAATTGTTTATTTTCAAAAATTTGAAAAATTGTACCTAAACAATCATTATCGTGTAGAGAGACTAGGAATCAAATTAGTTTTGCAAAAAGAATTTTAAAAATAGATAAATCACATGATTTTCAAAAAATTCTTATTATATGCCCTAAAACCGAATTTTCAGAAATCGAAGCCTAAAAATTCGTTAATCAAGAGAATACCTAGCATATAATCAAAACTAATCTACTCAGAGTTCTTATTTCAAAAGAAATTTGACCAAAAACCAATCTCAAACGAAAAAGATACAAGATTTTAATGCACGTTTTGAGAAAATAGAGAAAAACTGTGAAAAACTGAAGTTTTGATCATGAAAACTCACTTTGATCCGAATAACTTGAGTTAGAAAGGCTCCAAATCGGTTGATTTCTAGAGAGAGAAGCTCTGGAGACTTGGAAACAAAAGATTGTAGTAAAAAGAAATCAAAACCCTTTTGTTTCTTATAAAACCCTAGCCGCGGTCCGGAACGGAGCAAGAATCCAGTTCAGATCGGCTACCCGTAGAAATTTCTGCGTTCGGGATCCGGAACGGATATTCCGGTCCGGATCGGCTCCAAACTTTTTCTTCAGAAAAATTTAGAAAAATTCCAAAAAATCTAGAAAAAGTATGTAAGCACTTTTGCATGTCAACTTTAAATAAAAGTCATCGTTTCATATGAAAAGAAATAGATTATGCTAAATCTATCAATAAAATCCAAGTAATGAAACGAAAATTTATAAAAATTAAATCCTTTAAAGTTGAACAAGTTCAATGACATCTATCATGATCTTATGAGTAATGCATTTATCAAATTATCAATATGGTAAAGAAAATGAAATACCAAGATCGATAGATGTTTGAAAACTTAAATAAGTTAGATAATATATCTAATATATTTATTGTAAGGAGTGGCTCTTTGAGCATCTTTCAATAAAATCCCCACCTTATACCAACCTTGGAATTTTACAGAGTCAAGTATTCCAAAAAGCATTTTATCTATTCAATCACAAAAAAACCATGCTTGGTATACATGTGGTAGCTGCACACAGTACTCGGACGACCGAGGTGGTAGCTCTTTCCTCCATGTGGTGGTAGTTTTCACACTCCTCATTGGGATGTAACTCTTTCCACATCTTTTGAGCATAAACATATTGATAAACTCCCCCTCAATTGGTTATCAATTATCTAAGATATAAGGTATTCAACCAGAAATTGATCTCGAGTTTAATACTTAACTCAATTTTCAAATATGATAAAAACTATACCAAGAAATCACATGAGAGAGAAATTGACTTTGATCAATTAAAGATGACTTAATTGACATAAATGATCATTGCATCAAATGAATTATTATGATATCCAAAGCATAATAAATTTCTAAGTATATGAAAGGATGCAAGTAAAGTCAATTACATATGCTCAATTAATGTTCTATGTACAAACATAGATAAGGAACAAAAACACAAAACAAAACCTAACATAAGTAATGATTTCAAAAAGTGTTATTTCAAGGAAAGCATTCCAATTGCTTTACGCAAATGAATAAACCGTTTTTGATCCAAAGGTTTTGTTAAAATGTCAGCTAATTGATCCTCAGTTGAAATATAGGAAATTTGAAGAATATTTGATTCAACTAGCTCTCTTAGAAAATAATATCTAAGTTCAATGTGTTTTGTTTTCGAGTGCAACACAGTATTTTTGGAAATATTTATAGCACTTGTGTTGTCACAATGAATAGTTATCGAAGTTGCTGAAATTCGGAAGTCGCTCAACACGCTTTTCATCCAAATGAGTTGAGTTGAACAACTACCCGCTGAGATATATTCCGCTTCGGCAGTCGAGAGTGCAATGCAGTTTTGCTTTTTACTATGCCATGCAACAAGACAATGGCCAAAATAAAAACATACACCACTCGTACTCTTCCGATCATCCACTGATCCTGCCCAATCGGCATCTGAATATCCTATTATGTCAAGAGTTGTTCCCATAGGATACCAAATTCCGAAGTTCAGTGTTCCTTTGACGTACCGGATGATCCTTTTCACCGCTTTCAGGTGAACCTCCTTTGGTGCTGATTGATATCTCGCGCAGATCCCAACACTAAAGGATATATCCGGGCGACTAGCCGTGAGGTAGAGTAGACTTCCAATCATGCTGCGATAAAGCTTCTCGTCTACACTTTCACTAAGAGATTCACTTCCTAATCCCTTATTGCTAGTTCCCATTGGAGTCGGAAAATATTTAGAGTTTTCTAAATCGAATTTCTTTACCAACTCCCTTGCATACTTGGATTGGCACAAATGGATGCCTTCTTCATTTTGTTTCACTTGCAATCCAAGAAAGTATGTCAGTTCGCCCATCATAGACATATCAAATTCGCTTTCCATGGTTTTTGCGAATTTAGAAGCATCATTGTCCCTTGTTGCACCAAATACAATGCCATCGACATAGATTTGTGCGACAATGAAGTTATCCTGATAATGCTTCACAAAGAGAGTCCGATCTGCTCCCCCTCGAGTATAGCCCTTTTCTAATAGGTGCTTTGTCAACCTTTCGTACCACGCTCGCGGTGCTTGTTTTAGACCGTAAAGAGCCTTTTTCAAACGAAAAACATGGTTAGGTTGCTTATGGTCTACAAAACCTTTCGGTTGAGCCACATAAACTTCCTCGTTCAAAAACCCATTTAAAAACGCGCTCTTAACGTCCATTTGAAAGAGTTTGATTTTAAAATGACAAGCAATCGCGAACAAAATACGAATCGGTTCGAGTCGAGCAACCGGGGCGAACGTCTCATCAAAGTCTATACCTTCAATTTGTGAGTAGCCCTGAGCAACTAGGCGTGCTTTGTTCCTGATAATGGTACCATCCTCGTTTTTCTTGTTCTTGAAAATCCATTTAGTACCAATCACGTTGTGTTGCTTCGGTGGCTTCGTTAGTTCCCAGACTTTGTTTCTTTCGAACTGATGGAGCTCTTCCTGCATTGGTTCAATCCAGTAGTCATCCTGAAGAGCTTCATCGATGTTCTTTGGTTCTACCATGGAGACGTAACATGCGACTCCACAAACCAGTTGTCTCCGAGTCCTGACTCCTTCTTGTGGGTCTCCAATAATGTTTGATTCCGGATGATCCTTGGAGATACGTAGTGTTTGAGGTAACAGAGTACTCGGAGGTATCTGTGATGATTCCTGCATTTCAGATAGACTAGAAGAACCATTAGATGCATCAACTTTATTGTAAGAATTATTATGAAAAGATGCATTTACATGAGTATCATCATCTAGAGACATATCAGGGGTAGATTTATCAGATGCAAAATGAAAAGCTTCATCTACTTTAACATTAATAGATTCTACCATCGTTTTAGATTCCAGGTTAAATACCCGATATGCTCTAATGTTTGTAGAATAACCCATGAAGATCCCTTCGTCACTTCGAGAGTCGAATTTACCCAGATTTTTGCGGTCACGCAAAATATAACAACGACTCCCAAAGATTCGAAAATATTTGATATTCGGTTTTCTACAAAACCACAGCTCATATGGTGCATTTAAAGTTCCCGGGTGCAAATACACTCGATTAATTACATAGACGGCGGTGTTCACAGCTTCAGCCCAAAAATGTAACGGGAGTTTCCGGCTATGAAGCATCACACGTGCCATCTCTTGAACAACCCTGTTTTTGCGCTCGACTACACCATTCTGCTGAGGTGTATAGGGTGCTGAGAATTCATGTTTTATGCCGTTGGAAGTGCAAAAATCAATGAATTTAGAATTGATGAATTCTCCACCTCTATCACTTCGAACACGAATGATCTTTTCATTTCTTTCAATCATAATACGATGACAAACCTCATGAAAAGAGTCGAAAGTATCCGCTTTCTCTTTTAAAAATATTACCCACGAATATCTAGAGAAATCATCAACCAAGAGAAAAATATACCATTTACCTCCCAAAGATGGTTGACGAGTCGGCCCCATTAAGTCCATGTGCAGTAATTCCAAGGGTCGATTGGTACCAACGTGGTTCAAGTTCTTGTGTGCAATCCTTGATTGTTTTCCCTTTTGACAACCTCCACACACAATGTTATCTTTAAAAGAAAGTTTAGGAACCCCTTTAACCACGTCTTTATTTGAAATCCTTGCTAGTTCTTTAAAATTTATGTGACCTAGTCTTTCATGACAAAGAGTTTCATTATCTAAAGAAACTAGGTTACACTTTTCAAAAATTTTATTTGAGACAACATAGCAATTATTTTCAGATCTAACCCCTTTCAAAAAGAATACATGGTGCTTATCAGTTACAATACATTCTGCAGATGAAAAATTAACTGAGAAACCATTGTCACAAAGTTGACTTATACTAATGAGGTTAGTCTTAAGGCCTTCAACAAATAAGACATTGTTCAAAACCGAGCCTTCTGGAATAGCGATTGTTCCTTTTACAACAATTTTAGAAGAACGACCGTCTCCGAAAACAACATGTCCTCCGGAGATTTTCTCTAAAGTTTGAAAACTATTTTTGTCACCGGTCATGTGACGGGAACATCCACTATCCAGATACCAAGACGAGTTTTCATAAGCATGCAAAGAAGTATGAACAACAAGACAAGGGAAGATTTCACCTTTGCGCACCCAAACTTTTTTGGACTGCGTCGGCAATGAATGTGAAGTTATTCTCCTAGGTGAAAGCATCTTGATTGATTCATCGCTTTTTCTTGACGTCGTCGTCTTGTTTGATGTACTACCAATGTTTTTTTCTTTTGAAAAATCCTTCTTTGATTTCCGGGGAGTGAACTTATTGGTAGTAGTTGCAAGAGGTGCTTGATGTGATCTTTTCGCTCCAATCTTGCAATTTCTTCTTATGTGCCATGCAAAACCACAACAAAAACATACCTTTGTACTTGACGATCCTGAAGTAGATGAGGTAAGGTTGTTGTCGTTGATTGCAGTGAATTTCGTCGTCGGAGGAGGAGATACCGACTAGGGCACAAAAATTGTCCCAACCGAACTAGGATTGTCTTCAGTTCGATTGTATCCAAGGCCGAAACGGTTTGTTTGACCAAGACCAAGCATCTTATCCAACTTGCTCCTTCCAGAAGAAAATCTCTTTAAATCATCTTTAAGTTGGAAAATGGTCTTCGTCATTTCCATTTTTTCCTGTCGAGCCTCGGAGTAGAGCTTCAAGAAGTAACTTGCTTTATCCACCATTTTTACGTGTACCTTCTCGAAATGCTCATTTTTCTCTTGAATGGAAACATTTACTTTGATCAGGTTATCCCTTTCCACTTCAAGAGCGTTTGAGAGAGAAGTTGCCCTTTTTTACTTCTTCGAGATCCTGCAATCTCCCTCTCAAACCCTTGTTTTGTTTTGCCAATTTCTTTGAATCCCTTAAAAGTTTATGGTAGGCAAAAGCAAAGTCTTCACCTTCGGAGTTGCTCGATTCGTTGTCCATTGCATTCTTTTCAACTTGAGAAGAGTTGGACAAGGAATCGGATGTACTTGCCATAAAGCACACGAAGGGTGAAGATGTGGACGCGTGGAACGCCGTTGCGTTGTTTTCTTCATCACTGGAAGATGACTCATTTGACGTTGAGGTGTCATCCCAAGTGACGGCTTGCATCGCTTTCTTCTTTGACGGATTCTTATTAGGACACTCCGTTGAGATATGGCCGTATCCTCGGCACTTGAAGCATTGGGCTTGTCCCTCTGAGCTTTTCTTATCCTTTGAGAAACTCTCTTGCTTTCTTGACTTGTAGCTTGAAGAACCTTTGCCTTTCTTCGAGTTTACGAAGGATGAAGTTTTACTTGAATTATCCCTTCGAAAGTTTCGGCGAAATTTTCTTGTCAAGAGAGCAAGATGCTTCTCAAAATCCTCCATAGATAGGTTCTCGTCATCGTCTGAGGAGGATGAATCCGCGTCTTCTTCTTTTATTTTTTTCAACGCAAAACCTGAAGACTTAGAAGTAGATGCCTTTCCAGAAGAATAGTTAGTAGGAAATGTCATTTCATATGTTTGAAGTGCACCAACTAATTCTTCTACACGGATTTCGTCCGGGTGTTTAATAGTTTCAATGGCCGTAACCTTGAAACGAAATCTTTCAGGAAGAGTCCTTAAAATCTTTCTTACAACTTTAAATTCTGGAATTTTCTCTCCCAAGTTAGCACATGAATTCACGATATCTTGCAATCGCGTATAGTAATCTGTGAACGATTCATTTTCTGCCATAAAAATAGAGTCAAACTTGCTCGTAAGCATTTGCAGTTTTTGAATCTTCACAAGGTTTGTTCCCTCATGTGTAACTTGTAGAACATCCCAGATTTCTTTCGCAGTCTCACATGCCGAGACGCGAGAGAACTCAGTTTGCGACAAAGCATTAAATAAGGCGTTAATTCCTTTGCCATTATAAGAAGATGAGTCAATCTCTTCCTTGGTCCATTTCGACCTAGGTTTGATGGTGTGAACATCAACAATAATTTCAGTTGGATTTGACCATCCTAACTCGATTGATTGCCACACCCGTTCGTCGATAGAAATTAAAAATGCTTTCATCCGTACTTTCAAGTAGGCATAGTTTGTTCCATCGAAGAACGGGGGTCTGTTGATGTTTCCACCTTCAACCATTGTTTACAATCCTATTCCCGCTCTGATACCAATTGTTGGGTTAGACTTAATATATGGATCTAAATAGGGGAAAAAACACCTAGAGGGGGGTGAATAGGTGTAAACAATAAACACTCAAAAATCTTTGCGTAATAAAATCCCAATGCGGAAATGAAAAATAACACGCAAGATTTTTACGTGGAAAACTCCAAAATTAGGAGTAAAAAACCACGAGACCGATAACACGGTGAAATCAACTAAGATTATAACACGTACAATGGTGATATAACGCACTCACAGACGACTCATCCTTTTTCCATACGCTCCGAGTTGATCTTCTCCGCTCGCTCCGCAACGCGCCTCGAATCCACGATTTGCGTCCAACGCCGAATCCACGGCGTCCAACGTCGAATCCACGACGTCTGACCAAATCCACAGTCTCCACCAAGTAG
The DNA here is from genome assembly GCA_029204045.2 of Tillandsia leiboldiana. Classification (NCBI taxonomy): domain Eukaryota; kingdom Viridiplantae; phylum Streptophyta; class Magnoliopsida; order Poales; family Bromeliaceae; genus Tillandsia; species Tillandsia leiboldiana. Next base: position 7,313,853 of record CM055060.1, read on the forward strand.
TACGTCTCGATCACACGAACGTACCTCGCTCCGAATCCATGAGAGCGGTAGCACCTTGAATCCACAAGGCCACGCGAATCCACGCGCCGATTTTGGGGAAAAATCGTTGTTTTGTTGGTGGTGATGATCCGCCGAATACTTAGATCAAAGATAGATCGGAAATGCCATCTAAGTATTCATTAATTTGATTCTACTCAAAATTTGAGTATGAAAACCTAGAATCAAATTAATCAATATAGATGAAGAAACATAGATTTAAATCTAGTTATTTTCTTTCTTCTCTATATGTGGATCTTATAAATTTTTCTCCGTTAATATTTTTTCGTCATTTCCTGGAGTATAAAACTTATAGTGGATTACCCTAAAAGATAGAATTAGGATTTACTTATAGGTTAGAAACCATTGGAAGAGGATAAGAATCAAAAACTGATTGTAACAGAATTTTTCCCGCACGACGGTCCGGACCGGATTAGGCTCGTTCAGGACTGTCGTTGTTTTTCCGAGAATTACTGAAAAATCAAGGTTCGGGGTCCGGAACGAAATGCCACGGTCCGGACTGTTCATGCAATTTTTGCAAAATCCACGTTCAGGGTCCGGAACGAAACAGGGATGTTCAGGACTGGATTTGTGCATGAACTACCAACGTTCGGGGTCCGGACTGTAGTCCCCTGTTCTGGATCCTGAACATGTAACTTGTCCAGTTTTTAATTTTTATGCGATTAAAAATCCATCCAAGTGTTTCTACATTATAAGAAGTATTCAGATCACCAAAATTGTTTATTTAAACTTACCTGATCCTTTTGAATTCTTCTTTCTTGAGATTGAGGTATATGATCCAAGCTTCTTCATCTTCAATCTTCAAGACTCAAACACTTTCACGAAATACGCCAAAACTAAAATCCTTAACAAAACGGACACAAGAAACAGACTCAGCACGAAAAAATAGAGAAAAACTCTATTTTTTAGCTTTTGGAGAGGATTCGGGTGCCCTAAAGTGGATCCGGGCGCCCGGTTGTTCAAGCACTATAGCGCTGGCAGGCGTGGGTCAACGCGGGCGCGGCGATTGAGGAGCGCACCATGTGGCAGCGCGCGATTGAGCGGTCGCACTCCCTCGAGCACCGCGTGACGCGTGGCGGCGCGCGATTGGGCGAGCCATCGCCTCGGGCATGGATTGGATAGGGGCGCCACGTAGCGGGTGGTGATTGGCCGAGCGGTGGACTTCAGGTGCGGGCGGAGACGAGCGACGCGTGGCGAGCTCTGGATGGGCGATCGAGGTTTCGGGCGCATGCTGGATGGGCGCCACGTGTCAGGGCACGCACCTCCCTCATTTCTCGCATTTTCTGGGGTGTTTCGTAGCCACTCTGGAGCCCCTATGCACAGGGCAAATTTCTGTACAGTATGTGTTACTCATGGATTTTCTTTGCTTTTTGTTGATGGATTTTGAAGTTTAAGGACTTGGATTTCTTCTAGACCCGCAGAGGAACACGTGAGAACCTCTCTTTGGGATTTTTTAAGGTAAATTGTATAAGTATTTCCCTATTCTTGAAGCCCCTGTGGCAGAGTAGTGATGTTGTTTTCTGTATTGGAGTTTGTTGTGATGTTTGGCTTTGGATGCAGATTTCATGGTGATCATGGGATTATTCTGAGAATGTAAAAGTTTGAGCATGTTTTTATGGTCAAGGCGAGCATCTTTCTTTTTTATTTCAGTTAGAGATCACTTATGAATTAGTTTCTACACTTCGTTGTGATTGCTTGCTGTTTTTGGGACAGTTTTGGACAGCACTATGGAATTCTTACCTCAGCAGAATTTTCAGCACTTGTAGAGCTTTTTTTGATTTCCTGGGTGTTCCTAAGTTGGAGGAGAACTTAGGAACCAAGTTTGGCACCTTTTCGTCAAGGTATGAGTTCGCTTTGGGCCCCCGATTGCTATTGGAGTCATTTGTTGGATTTCTGCGGCTGACCCGGTGTTTTTGCTATTGTACTCAATCCGGCAGGAGTTTTTTGGAGTATTTTCGTTCGTTGGAACCATGGGAGCCTGAGGAACGTGCACGCCAAGTTTCAGCCTAATCAGACTCCGGATCGATGCGTTCTAGGTGGGTCGGATTTCCTCCAAAATTAGTGAGTTTTGTAGTGCACCGACTCCGCGAAATAGCAAAGTGCAGCGAAAATACTTGTAACACATTTAAAATATAATTACAAGTGAGTTTGAAGTGTTTCGAATCGATGCAAAGGCTGTTGAGTCGAAAAGTGAGTTGGAGTTGAGAAGTTGAAGCTTCAAGTTGTGAGGCTTAAGTGAGTTGGAGTTTCGAATCGATGCAAAATGGCGAGGTGCGGCGAAATCACGCGTAATACGTTTAAAATATGATTACAAACAAGTTCATGGTGTTTTGACTTGATGCAAAGCCCATTAAGTCGAAAAGTGATTTGGAGTTGAAAAATTGGATGCTTCAAGTTGTGAAGCTTAAGTCCTAAAAAGGTGTTTTAGAGCTCTCTTTTGGAGGGTTAAATGAGGTGGAAAAGTTTAAGAAAATGAAAACCAAGTTGTTTACTTGTTGGGGAGGGAATTTAAGAAGAAAAAGCTCAATTACATCTTCTCTGTTGGTGAGAAGAAGTGGAGAAGAAACCCAAGTCCTTGCTCTTGGGATTAGAGCAAATCTAGGAAAACTGCAGATTTTCGCAATTTTATTGGCAAGGATTTTTTAGGCCCTTTCTTAAAGGGTTGGAGCAATCAAAAAATAAAAAGGAATCATGGGGGGCCCTTAGAAAAGTTTGTTGATGAAAGGGGAAGAAGAGAAGAAGAGAGAAACCAAAAGAAAAGAAGAAAACAAAAAGGAACAAAAGAAGAAAAGATTTATTTTCTCCCAAAAAACTGCAGATTTTTGTAGTTTTATTGGCAAGGATTTTCGAGGCCCTTTCTTGAGGGTCGAGAGCAATCAAAAATAAAAAGGATTCATGGGAGGACTTTAGAAAAGTTTGTTGATGAAAGGGGAAGAAGAAAAGAAGCAAGAAACCGAAGAAACAAAGAGAACAAAAAGGAAACAAAAGGAAAAAAAAAAATACCAGAGTGCAGTTTTCTCCCTGTTTGGGAGAAAATTGTCCAGGGGCAGCGGAAGAGTGGAAATACACTCTTGTAAGTTGGGGCAATTGTGTAAAATCATAATTCCCTGTAATTTCACCTACTCCCCTGACCATGTAGCAGACATACTCTCTCTCCCTTTCTCCCTCCATTTCGAAAAGCCCCAACCCCTCTCTCTTTTCTTCTCTGTTGCACCAGGAAGGAAGCAAAGAAAAGAAAAAGAAAGAAAGAAAAGAGAAGAGGGTAGCAGCAGCAGCAGCAACCGCGTTGGGGAGGAAGGGGTGGGGGGGAGGGGGGGTGTGCTAGGCTGTGGCTTCTTTGCATCTTGGAGCCTTGGGAACTAAGAGAACATCAAGTGAGCTTCTCTTGTGAAGTTCTAACTCTTCTTCATCTCCTCTTTTCGCCAAGAGACATTAAAGAGGTAAGACAAAAAACTAGGGTTTCATCTTTTTACAGTTTTTATGGGATTAGAAGATCAATGAAGTGAATATCTTGAGATTTTCATTTCATTTTAGTAGGCTCTTGGAGATCAAAAAAAAAAAAAAAAAAAAAAAAAAAAGGGAAAAACACCTTGGAAGTTCCAAGGTGAACCTCAACTTCCATTTTACTTCTCTTTTGGTCCAAGAACACACTCAAAAGAGGGAGTAAAACCTGGAGTTTTATTTTCATGGCCTCTTTTGGATTCAACAAGCATAGAAACCATCTTATGTATGGTTTTCTCCACTTATAGGTTTTCTTTGTAAATGTCACGCCCCGGCGTCGAAACTGCGACCCGGGCCCGCCAACAGATCCGCCGCCCATACGGGAAACCCCGTATAGACGAAGCGACTAACCTGCAAAAGATCTTTTCAAGAAAACAAAACAGACGCACCTCAACCAGAAGCCTCGAACAGGAAAGGATAGGTATCTCTCATCACCGTCTCTAACTCCCAAGTGGCCTCACGCTCCTCGTGATTGCTCCACAAAATCTTCTCGTACGGAATAGCCCGATTGCGTAATTCTCTCACCTCACTTGCCAGAATCCGCAACGGGTGCTCCTCGTATCCAAGGTCCTCACCGAGCTCCAGTGGGGTAAAATCAATCACGTGTGAAGGATCGAAGACATATCTCCTCAGAACTGAGACGTGGAAAACGTCATGTACTTCTGCAAGGCGCGGTGGAAGAGCAACACGGTATGCAACAGGGCCAACTCTCTCAAGTACCTCAAAAAGTCCAATAAAACGGGGACTGAGCTTCCCACGAACTCCAAATCTTCGGACCCCTTTAGAAGGCGAGACCTTCAAAAAGACATGATCACCAACCTGAAACTCTAGGTCTCGCTGTCGAGTATCCGCGTAGCTCCTCTGCCGACTCTGGGCCGTCTCAAGATGTCACCGAACTAATCTGACCTTTTCCTCTGCCTCCAGCAGTAAATCTGGTCCCAAAGTCCTCCTCTCACCCACGTCACTCCAATATAAGGGCGACCGACACTTGCGTCCACACAACGCTTCAAACGGAGCCATCTGAATGCTCGCTTGATAGCTATTGTTGTACGCAAACTCAACCAATCCTAAGTGTCGGTACCACCCTCCTCTAAAATTCAGGATGCACGCTCTCAACATGTCCTCGAGGGTATGTATGGTGCGCTCAGATTGTCCATCAGCCTGTGGGTGGAATGCCGTGCTAAACCGAAGTTGCGTCCCCAAGGCTGTCTGTAGACTCTCCCAAAAACGCGAGACAAACCTCGGGTCCTTATCAGATACAATTGAGGCGGGTACACCATGTAACCTCACCACCTCGTCTAAGTACAACTGCGCAAGTTGCTCCAATGGCCAAGTCACCTGCACAGGTAGAAAGTGAGCAGACTTGGTGAGTCTATCCATGATAACCCAGATCACGTCAGCTCCACTCTGCGCCCTCGGTAGTCCCGTGACGAAATCCATGGTGATGTGATCCCATTTCCACTCGGGAATTGGAAGACTCTGTAGCTTGCCAGCAGGAACACGGTGCTCTGCCTTCACTCGCTGACAAGTTAAACAGTGAGCCATGAATCTTCCAATGTCCCGCTTCATTTTAGTCCATCAAAAGTGTGCCTTGAGGTCCTTATACATCTCAGTCCCACCGGGATGAATAGTATAAGGTGTATAATGGGCCTCTCTCAAAATCTGCTCTCTGATCTCAGAATCCATAAGCGCACACACTCGGTCCCTGTACCGAAGTACTCCCGAGGCATCTACTGAAAAATCCCCTATCTGCTCTGTCTGAATCTGCCCTCTAATCCTCGTCAAGTGGGGGTCCTCATTCTGTGCCTCTCTAATCCTGTCCAACAGAGTGGGTTGCACGACCATAGACATAAGTCTAGTAGAGACCCCAGGGGATACGACCTCGATCTGCAATCGCCTCATCTGCTCGACTAGCGGTGCCTGCTGTGCAATCATCATGCTCAAACTCTGCACTGACCTCCTGCTCAAAGTGTCTGCCACGACGTTGGCCTTGCTGGGATGATACATGATGCTCACATCATAATCCTTTAGTAATTCTAACCACCGGCATTGCCTCAAGTTCAGCTCCTTCTGAGTAAACAAATACTTCAAGCTCTTATGATCCGTGTAGATCTCGCAGTGCTCCCCATAGAGGTAATGCCGCCACAACTTCAAAGCAAACACAACGGCTGCAAGCTCCAAATCATGCGTAGGGTAATTCTTCTCATAATCCTTTACTGTCGCGAGGCATAAGCAATTACCCTACCATGCTCCATCAGTACGCAACCTAATCCGCTATGAGATGAGTCGCTGTAGATCACAAATCCATCACCCATCACTGGAAATGCTAAAATCGGCGCTGATATCAATCTCCTCTTCAGCTCCTCAAAGCTCTGCTGGCACTGCTGAGTCCAAATGAACTTTGTCCCCTTCCTAGTCAAACTGGTCAGGGGGGTAGAGAGCTCCGCAAAGCCCTCTACGAACCGACGATAATAACCTGCTAAGCCCAAGAAGCTCCGGACCTCAGTTACCGTCGCTAGTCTAGGCCAATCCCGAACAGCATCAATCTTCGTCGGGTCCACTGCCACTCCTGCGGCTAACACTATATGGCCTAAAAATGCAACCTCTCGAAGCCAGAACTCGCACTTCTTAAACTTGGCATACAACTTCTTCTCTCTCAGAAGTTGTAGCACTATCCTCAAGTGCTTCTCATGCTCCATATCACTCCGGGAGTATATCAGAATGTCGTCGATGAATACCACAATAAACAAGTCCAAGTACGGCTGGAATACACGGTTCATTAAGTCCATGAATGCGGCAGGGGCATTAGTCAAACCAAACGGCATCACTGTAAACTCATAATGCCCGTACCGGGATCGAAAAGCCGTCTTAGGGATGTCCTCGGCCCTCACCCTCAACTGGTGGTAACCGGACTGAAGATCAATCTTCGAGAACACCGAAGCTCCCTGCAGCTGATCAAACAAATCATCTATCCGTGGTAAGGGATACTTATTCCGGATGGTCACTTTGTTCAGCTCTCTGTAATCCACACACAATCTAAGCGACCCATCCTTCTTCTTTACAAACAAAACCGGCGCTCCCCACGGTGATACACTGGGTCTAATAAAACCCCTGTCCATCAGATCCTGCAACTGTGCCTTCAGCTCCCTCATCTCAGCAGGTGCCATTCTATAAGGTGCCTTCGAGATTGACGCGGTTCCTGGAACCATATCAATCACAAACTCTATCTCCTTCTCCGGCGGCATAGTCGTCAACTCAGGTGGAAACACATCTGGAAACTCGCAGATGATGGGGATATCCTCGAGTCCCAGTGCCGCCGTAGGCACCTCAACAACAGTTGCCAAGAAAGCGGTACACCCTCTACTCATCATCCGCCTAGCCCTCGCCGAGGAAACGGTCGCTACGAACAGCGTGCTCTGGCAGCCTCTGTAGACGAACTCTTCCTGTCCAGGCTCGCGGAGGGTCACAGTCCTCTCTCTGCAGTCAATGGTGGCGACGTACCACGACAACCAATCCATACCAAGTACAACATCAAAATCCTAGAGCTGCCGCAAGACAAGCAAGTCTGCCGGCAAGATCCAAGATCCCAACTGCACGGGGCAAGCCCTACAACACTCCCTGACATGCAAAATATGATCTGGAATCTAAACCTCTAATGCATGTGACAATGAATCTATCTCTATACCATGTAGGGATGCAAATGCTCTACTGATAAATGAGTGTGAAGCATCGGTATCAAAAAGAGCTCGAGCATGAACTGCAGAAATCAAAATAATACCTGCGACGACGTGGTCGGCCGCCGAAGCATCCTCAACCTGTGCGGCGTAAACTCGCCCGCTCGGCGCTGGTGGTCGTCACTCTGGCTGCCGCGAAGAAGAAGCATGATCAGGCCTACCATAGGTCGCAGAAGGTCCAGCCGTCTGTAGAGGAATGGAGGGTGCTGAGGCCATCGAATGTGCTGGAAAGCCTGCTCAGGGGCACGACGCCTGGAAGTGGCCAGTCTGCCCTCAACGTAAACATCGGCCCTGCCTCTGAGTACACTGGCTCGGTGGGTGCGGTCCTCCACAGATAACACATCTGTCCATGTGCGGCTGCCGCTGGGACAACTGCTGCTGCTGAGACTGCTGCGGCCGAGGCGGTCGGCGCTGCTGCTGCTGCTGAGAGTGACGGGGTGCACCTGACCTCTGGCAACCCTGAAACCCACGACCTGAGGATGGAATCATGGAGGTATCGGAGGTCCCTGCCGACTCGTCTGTCCCTCATCAACCGGTGCTGGGCGCTTCGCCCCCGGAGTCACTGCGGGAGCTGGAGCCACCTCGTCCATTACTGCCTCCCCGCGCTCTACATAAAGTGCCTGCTCCATCGAGGCATCCAATGTTTGCAGTCTGCGCGAACGGACGAACTGATAAATGTCTCGGCGCAAACCTCGCTCGAACATGTAGATCCGATGCACCTTGTCCCTGGCCGCGTGTGGTACACTAGCCAACAACCGGTTGAAGTCTGCGATGTACGCCTGCACGGGACGGTCTCCCTGTCGGAGATTCTTCAACTCCTCCTCCAACCTCTGCCTAACACTCATTTACCAGTAGTCGGGACACCGGAGGCAGTTTTTGTTTTGGGTTAGAAGGGATTTTTAGTACAGTAGTCGGCACCATTGAATTTGCCTGTTTGGGGTAAAATGTTGATTAGTGTTTTTGGATATTTTATTAGGCCCGCGTGTAGTGTCGAATGCTTAGGAGGGTCGCGGGCGCGGTCGTTTATCTCCGTTTCAGGTGGGTACACCCTTAGAACCACTTTGTGCATAATTCGTTATTGTTATGTTTATCATATTAAGGGATATTGTGGGTGACGTGGACCTCCGGATGAACGAATGTCGCGATTGGAGACTGGATGGGCAGTTTGCCCTCTCCGAACAACGGTATGGTTGTTCGGGGCATACTTGCGATCGGGACAGTTATCGGTGCGACTATTCGGAAGTCGGAAGGTGGGTTCGATAAAGTAGATTTTGTGCTATTGATGTCACGCCCCGGCGTCGAAACTGCGACCCGGGCCCGCCAACAAATCCGCCGCCCATACGAGAAACCCCGTATAGACGAAGCGACTAACCTGCAAAAGATCAACTACACTATACAGATATCAGAGCTGAAAAGTAAACTACTAAAATAAATATATACAACTCCTCAAGTAGTACATACCAGGTTCTCACAATACATAAGTCTCTCCAAAACTAGAACTCTCAAAAGTAAAATGTACATGATACAATCCCAAAATCACTGACAGTACTAGTACATCACCAAAAGGGTACATCTACTCTCACTGGAAGAAGAGTGGTAGGGATCTAGCTCGCGACTCCCTTACCTCGATCAGCAGGATCAGCAACTGGAGCAGCAGGAACTGGAGTAGAGGTCCCTGGGGAAAAGTCACCACGGCGGGTGTGAAAACTACATCCCACAGTTGTTCTCGGTGGGTACCGCCAACAAGCCAGACGGTCTGCCCACTAAGTCTACTAGAGGTATAAAGTAAAAAATGTAGTACTGAAAGTAAAAGGGCTGGAAAATAACTCTACAGCTACTATGCCTCTATCTAAATGCTCAAGGAGTGATATAGATGGAAACATGATGCATCTACTAACTCTCAAGACACAATCACCCAATCTATACTGACTGCCACATGGGGTCCAGTTAAACCTATGCCCACCTACTGCCGTTACATCCAATGTGGATCGGACTTACGTAGGGTGTCCGTGACTGCCAAAACTGGCCCAGCCAGAGGGACTGCGTCGACAAGTCGCGATAGTAAAGTAATAGGCCCAACTCCGGAGCGGCACTCGAGGGACGGGACCCCACCGAGGAAAGTATCCGCGCATCTCTGTCGAGCTCAATGCGGTTCATGCAGGCTATAGTCCAAATCCACGATCAACAAGATCGACAGTAACCAACTATACCATCTCTCACTCACAGGCTGGAAAACCACACAGCCGGGACCCACCGTCGACTCAGACGGCTCCTAGAACAAAATACTGATCTAAACCTAGCTACCAGACTCCACTCGACCCCCAGGCATGAGTGTAACATGCATCCCACAACAACCCTGTAAGTTTTTATAGGATCCACAAGGATCTAAATAGGTACTATCAAACAACTAGAGGGGGGGTGAATAGGTGTAATACTTAAAAAACTCAATCTCAGTGCAAAATAAAAACCAATGCGGAAAATAAAAAACAGCACACCGAGATTTACGTGGAAACTCCAATCCAGGAGAAAAACCACGGGACCAACACGCAATAACAATCCAATAAGAATAGAAGAATAACAAGGTGATTACCGACTCCACGGACTCAAACCCCTCCTTCAGCTTCTTCGGACCTTGCGCTGACCGGTTGGATATCTACGCAATAACAATCCCTAAGAAAAGAAGAATAACAAGGTGATTACCGTCTCCACGGATTTAACCCCTCCTTCAATTTCTTGGACCTCGCGCTCCACCGATTTTGCACGCCCACTGCACACGTTCGAATCTACGAACGCCACTCGAATCCACGAGCACATGTTTCGAATCCACGAAACGCCTTTAGCACACCGAATCCACGATGCCACGTCGAATCCACGACGCAAACTCAGTCGATAAGAATATTGACTTCGATGGTGATCCTTTGCTTAGATTCTCATTGAGGAACCGTAGAAGAAATCTCTAAGCAAAGATTAGATCAATTCGACAAAAGATATGTTCTTGAAAGAACCATCGAATTGACCTAAAAGAGGCTATAAAGAAGATCGATAAAAACCTAGCCTCTAGGGTTGCTCTCAAGAGTTTTATAAAAAGATCGGTCGTAGCTCCCACGTTTTTGAGAAACCCTAAGTGTCTATTTATAGTTTAGAAATCTTTGGAAAGAGATAAGAATCAAAAACATACCATATCTGGAAATTTTCAGGACGGCGATCCGGATCAGATTTATTGCGATCCGGATCGTCGTAACGAGATTGACGATTCCAGAAAACCAAGGGTTCGGGATCCGGATTGCAAGGCCCGATCCGGATCGTTCATACAAATCAGAAAACTTAACATTCGGGATCCGGATCGGAAATTGCATGGATCCGGATCGAAGTCTTGTATGAAGCAACAACCTTCGGGATCCGGATCGTTGGCTCTGATCCGGATCCTGAACAAGTCCGAACACCAGTTTTTGATTATTATGCAATTAAAAGTTCATCCAAGTGTTTCTACACTATAAGAAAGTATTCGGATCACCACAATTATTTAGTTAAACATACCTGATCCTCTTGAATACTTTCTTCTTGAGATTGATGTAACTGATCCACAATTCTTCAGCTTCAATCTTCAAGATTCAAGACACTGAGTGTCAACTTGAGCTCTTGTTGAATCTTCTCTAAGTCTTTGATTGCTGATTGACAATTTGATCCCTTTAAGACTCCGACTCAACTCACTGACTTGACTCACGAAATATGTCAATACCAAAATGCCGTAACAATCACCCCCTTTGGCAATTTCGTGACAAAACCCAAAAATACATAAAAACGCTCAAGTCACTCATCTTAAACCAAAAAATCGAAATTCAATGTCATCACCAAAACATTGATTTTCTTTGCGTGAAAGATCCAATAAATACAAAATTACATTTGAACCAAACAGTCCTAGAACATACTCTATGACTTAGGACTTGGAGTCTTAAAGTGATGTAATTCCTGCAAAACAAAACTCCAAAACAAAATCAAACGTTAGTCGTTAGAAATTAGAATCCTACATTTGATCCGTCTTCCTTTTGGTTCTTTTGTTTTTCGGCTCTTTCAATTTTTTCTTTGTCTCCCCCTATCTTGAGCATCTCTAACATGTTCTCCATGTTCTTGAGCATCTATGTTCTCCCCCTTTGTTATACGATCATCATTTTCCGTTCTCCCCCATTTTTCCATTTTCGTTTGTCCTCTCTTGATGATCTCATCTCTGTCCTCATTTTCTCTTCTCCCCCTTTTTGTCACAAATTGTCAAACAGTGAACATACTAGACAAAAGGAAATCACTAACAGCATTAGTTCATAGAGAAAGAGAGATAAAGGCTCAGTTCCGGTATATAACAAAAATGCAGATTGCGTACCTGTACGAGAAAGCAAAAATCAAATAATTTCTTGAAACAAATCCAGATTTTGAAATATTTGAATTACCGATTTGTATTCCATCAAGAAAACAATTTAAGTGCTTTAAACAATGAATTCACACAGATGCCATTCAAATCCAATTAATTTCACAAAATTAAAAAGATTTACTCCAAAATCATGAAAAATAAAGGTAAAACATTATAAACCGTTTTTCATGTTATATTCATCAAACACAAGTCATCAAAAATAATCTTGAGATCCAAACTCTATCAAGATGTAACGGATTTACAAAGATGACTTACGGAGATTTCCAAATGACATCAATTCTGAATTCTACCCTTTCAAATTTGAGATAAGCACTAAAATACCTAAGGGTGGCTCTTTGAGCATCTTTCAACTATCCCACCTTATACCAACCGGGAGATTGTTCAAAATAAGTGCTTTAAATTTAAATCTCCGAATGCTTCAACTAAATAAAATTTCATAAATATTTTTCAAGCATCCATAACATGTGGTAGCTTCACACACAGACCGGACGACCGGGGTGGCAGCTGTTTCCAACATGTGGTGGTAGTTTTCACACTCCTTTCGGATGTAACTCTTTCCACATCTTTTGCAAATCATTTCATTACCCTTGTAAGAATGCAATCTCTTACGTGAAAGAATTAAATCCCAAATTTTAGTCTATCGGTTGTCTCACGTTTATCACAATGAATTCACACAACCGAGATAGATTAAGCATCTAAAGATCACACATGATTTCTAAAATTTGATGCTTATAATATCAAAAACTCCTATAATGAAGTATCTTCAAGATTATGATTATGGAGTAAAGTTGATAATCCATATAAAATTAATTTGGAGTGAATAAACGTGAAGCCCTTTTTATTCAATGCACTTGTTCAGTAAAAACCCTTTTGTTCAAAAACAAAATATAAAAACGAAGAGCATTGAAACCCATGTAATGCAAAGATTAAGAAAGATATGAAGGAAAAACCAATCAAAGCATTACATACAGTCATAAGCTAATTAGAACTTAAGACAAGGAAAGATATCACCTTTCTGAATCCAAAATTGTCGAATTCTGGGTTGTCTTGATTCATTGTGGTTGGGAGATGATAGCTTTGACTGTTGATCCACCTTAGGTCTTTGCCTCGCAGTGATCCACTTGTATGATTGATGATGTGGCTCGGACCTTTGGTGGGTTGAGTGAACTCCTTTGACTTGATGTGTCTTTTGATTCCGTTGAGTTCGCTCCGTAGATGAAGTTGCCGAAGAATTTTTCTTTCTCTTTTTCGGGCAATCCTTCACCAAATGTCCTTCAAGTCCACATAAGTGACAAGTTCTTCCTTTCAATTTCATTGTGGAACTTGAAGCATTCACAGTTTGGTTCTTTTTGAATCCCAAACCAACCTTGCTTGTTTGACCTAATCCGAACATACATTCAAGTTTCTTGGAACCGGTTGAAATCCTTTGTATGTCGGATTTAAGTTGATGAACTTGCTTGGTCAATGCTTGGTTGGTGACATGAATCTCCTCAAACTATTTTTCTAGAAAACCAATCTTGTCCGTATATGATTTAGCGTTTGTCTCCGATTGGTTTAGCTTTTCTTGGAGGATTTTATTGTTATTCAATAAACGTCCTTGTTCCTCCTCGAGATCATGAAGTTTGATCTTTAAAGCATGATTCTCGTCTTGATTCTCAAGTCGTTGCTTCCTCAACTTCTTGATATGTTTGGCCATCTTCTTAGATTCCGCAAGAAGTTGTTGATATGCCTCAACGAGTTCTTCCTCGTCCGACTCCCCCTCACTTGACGACTCTCCGCCGGTTGTTGATGTTTCATACAAAATCAAAGGAGTAGAGTCAGTGACTAAAGATGACAAACAATTATTAGAAGAGGGAACATGAGAGGCATGAGAAGCAACGATTTTTTCTTTTTCCTCTTTACTTGAGGTTGATTCATTAGAAGTAGAATCGTCCCAAGTTTTCGCTTGCAAAGCCTTCTTTTTATATGATTTCTTAGAAGGACAATCCATTGAAAAATGGCCGTAGCCTTTGCATCGATAGCATTGGATTTTCCCTTCGAAATCATCTTTTTCTTTTTCTTTAGAAGGTTTTGCAAAGCTTTTGAGGTTAGAGGATTTAGAACCCGATGATCCTTTAGAAGGTTTCGTGGATGAAGATCCATCGGTTCGATTCTTCTAAAACTTCCGACGAAATTTCTTTACGATCTGCGCCAATTGTTCTTCAAAATCGGCAAAAGAGATTTCATCGTCGGAACTTGATTCGCTATCTTCTTCCTTTGTTGATTTGAATGCAATACCTGTAAGCTTAGAAGAAGACTTGGAAGAAACTTGATTAGTAGGAAAAGTCATTTCATAAGTTTGCAAAGCACCTACTAATTCCTCTATACTCATCTCATCCGGATGACTAACGGTTTCAATGGCGGTAACCTTTGCCCTAAACCGTTCCGGAAGAGTCCGAAGTATCTTTCTTACAATTTTCGACTCCGGGATCTTTTCTCCTAAATTAGCACATGTATTTATTACATCTTGAAGTCTAGTGTAATAATCTGTAAACAATTCATGCTCTTCCATATGAATAGAGTCAAATTGACTTGTAAGCATCTGGAGCTTTTGAATTTTTACAAGATTAGTACCGTCATGTGTAATTTTGAGAATATCCCAAATATCCTTTGCGGTTTCACACGCAGAAATTCGTGTGAACTCAGTCGAGGAAAGAGAATTAAATAAAGCGTTCATACCTTTCCCATTGTAAGAAGATCTTTCAAAATCCTCTTTGGACCATCTAGAGTGAGGTTTTGGGGTAGTAGAATTTCCTACTTCCTCAACAGGATGCACCCAACCGTATTCCACGGATTGCCATACCCGCTCATCAATTGCGATGAGAAAAGCTCTCATCCGCACTTTCCAATAAGCATAATTAGTCCCATCAAAAAGAGGAGGTCTATAAATATTACCACTTTCACCCATCATGATAGATAAACCTAAAACCCGCTCTGATACCAATTGTAAGTTTTTATAGGATCCACAAGGATCTAAATAGGTACTATCAAACAACTAGAGGGGGGGGTGAATAGGTGTAATACTTAAAAAACTCAATCTCAGTGCAAAATAAAAACCAATGCGGAAAATAAAAAATAGCACACCGAGATTTACGTGGAAACTCCAATCCAGGAGAAAAACCACGGGACCAACACGCAATAACAATCCAATAAGAATAGAAGAATAACAAGGTGATTACCGACTCCACGGACTCAAACCCCTCCTTCAGCTTCTTCGGACCTTGCGCTGACCGGTTGGATATCCACGCAATAACAATCCCTAAGAAAAGAAGAATAACAAGGTGATTACCGTCTCCACGGATTTAACCCCTCCTTCAATTTCTTGGACCTCGCGCTCCACCGATTTTGCACGCCCACTGCACACGTTCGAATCCACGAACGCCACTCGAATCCACGAGCACACGTTTCGAATCCACGAAACGCCTTTAGCACACCGAATCCACGATGCCACGTCGAATCCACGACGCAAACTCAGTCGATAAGAATATTGACTTCGATGGTGATCCTTTGCTTAGATTCTCATTGAGGAACCGTAGAAGAAATCTCTAAGCAAAGATTAGATCAATTCGACAAAAGATATGTTCTTGAAAGAACCATCGAATTGACCTAAAAGAGGCTATAAAGAAGATCGATAAAAACCTAGCCTCTAGGGTTGCTCTCAAGAGTTTTATAAAAAGATCGGCCGTAGCTCCCACGTTTTTGAGAAACCCTAAGTGTCTATTTATAGTTTAGAAACCTTTGGAAAGAGATAAGAATCAAAAACATACCTTATCTGGAAATTTTCAGGACGGCGATCCGGATCAGATTTATTGCGATCCGGATCGTCGTAACGAGATTGACGATTCCAGAAAACCAAGGGTTCGGGATCCGGATTGCAAGGCCCGATCCGGATCGTTCATACAAATCAGAAAACTTAACATTTGGGATCCGGATCGGAAATTGCATGGATCCGGATCGAAGTCTTGTATGAAGCAACAACCTTCGGGATCCGGATCGTTGGCTCTGATCCGGATCCTGAACAAGTCCGAACACCAGTTTTTGATTATTATGCAATTAAAAGTTCATCCAAGTGTTTCTACACTATAAGAAAGTATTCGGATCACCACAATTATTTAGTTAAACATACCTGATCCTCTTGAATACTTTCTTCTTGAGATTGATGTAACTGATCCACAATTCTTCAACTTCAATCTTCAAGATTCAAGACACTGAGTGTCAACTTGAGCTCTTGTTGAATCTTCTCTAAGTCTTTGATTGCTGATTGACAATTTGATCCCTTTAAGACTCCGACTCAACTCACTGACTTGACTCACGAAATATGCCAATACCAAAATGCCGTAACAAACCCGACTACTCGGCCCACTACCCGGGCGAGGAAACTCTAAGTCCAGGTGAAAGAATAGATAAAAGAGTGGGAGTGTCTAAAGCATAAATAAACTAGCCCAAGTTGGAGTTTTCTACCAGTCTGGTTAAACATGCAACATATGACGGGGTGCTAGGTCAAGTTCCAATAATTAGCATTTAATTTAACATAATGAGGACGCAGTAAATCAACATGATCATCATAGCAACACAAGGAGCATCAATTCTCTCTTTCTGGCATGCTTCCTAATACATCTCACAATCATGTATGTTCACTACGCAATAGAGTTAATGAACCGTCCACCTGTTTTGAAGACGAAGCAACCCACTTGAAAGTGCAAATTGATCCAAAGTCCAAAAAGGCTGAAACTACATGGGGACAACCCTCGGATTCCCACGATTCCAACGGGCCCAAAAACACCCAATAACTCATCCTGGGTACAAAGATATGGTCCAAACATTGCAATCAACACAAAAATCCCAAGATTACAAATTGCTGAAAATTCAGTCCAGAAGATGCAAAAATACCACCTGCAATATAATCTCCAAAAATTCCAATAAAAATACGACGGCGATCCTCGCGAATATTAGATGTCGATTGAGTCCTTACATGTCGAAATCCGATAATCTAGTGCAAAGATAAAAATCCGACAAGGCTCTGCTGTCCAGGAAAACCACCAGAAAAATAGGGGCTTAAAAATGTACAGAAAATCCAATAAAAACTCAGATCTTGGAGGAGTGGAAAATACGAAAATCGTAGATTTACCTCTCATGAATCCGACGCCGTAAAAATCGTCCAAAAATTCTGTCGGAGTAGCTCTGTGGACCTCGTGGACCGAAACGCGACTGGAATGGGCCTCTGAAGAAAGAACGTCGCACTGCGCTAACTCGCCAAAGACATCGATGGTGCGAACTCCAAAAAAATCCGAGCTTTATTTACAAGATGCAGAACAAGATTAAGATCAAACTTTCTTGAGGACTTAAGAGGGTTTGAGCTCGGGAAAAAACCCAAAACCGAAGAGGAAGAGGCCTATTTATAGGCCCTCTCACAAAAGGCCCAAAAAAAATCCAAGTAATGGGCTTTCGGGCCCATTTTCCAGGTGCCCGGGGCTTTCGGGCGCCAACAGTAGCCCGAAAAGCCCCCCGGCCCGGCCCACGCGTAGCGCCCGAATCCTCCTAGCTCTGACGCGTGTCCCGAACAGCGGACAGCGCGTGCGGAGCCAGTGGGTTGGCACCGCGTGGCCCCGATCGGCGAACGTGGGGCGGTGGCGCCCGCCAATCGCAGGGCGCCACATGGCGCCCCCACGTCGGCGGCCACCTGCCCCACCTGACCCGCCTGCTCCCCCTGGCGCGTGTACCGCGCGCGCGTGAGCCGGCCACTCCGAGGCCGCCACGTGGCCCGCCCCGGTCCATGCGCCAGCCCGCGCGTCTCCGTGGACCGCGCTGCGTGAGCCCGCCAATCCGAGGCCGCCATATGTCCCTCGCGCCCGGTCCATGCACCGGCCCAAATCCTATGTGGACCACGCTGCATACGCCGGCCAATCCGAGGCTGCCACGTGGCATCTGGCCGGTCCACGGCTTCCCCCATGCACCAAAATACGCAGAAAACTTCCGGGAGTCCCTTTCCGGCATCCGGACTCCGAAAAAGGCAAGTAAATAGCCGATTTTCGACGTTTTTCCGCGCTGAATCCAAATATGACCTCGGATTAGCCTATAGCCCTTTCTAAATTTCGACAAAAATAGCCGGAAGGCAGGATCAATCTAGAAGCCTCACAGAGTCCGTCCAACGCGTCCATTTGACGCGTTGCGGTCCGACACACTAATAATAGGTGTTCCACACCGTGGGTCATAGGGAAAGCTACACGGGGATCGGGGCTACTACAATTGGTGGACCCCGGGTAGGTCCGGGGGATTTACAGGAGCTCGTAGAGGAGTCTCGTACCCGGGATGACTTACGGGTAGAGATTGGTACCCCGATTTGGAGTCGGTAACTCTGGTGAACTAGTAATATCTGACCTTACACTTTATTGTTTTCCTTTATGACATATTATGATACATCACTTGGGCGACTTTCGTTGCGGCACATGGATTTGGATTTGGACTTGGTTATGTTTCGACATGCTCATGGCTCTGCATGCACACCAGCGGTTTGGCCACCATGTCGGTGTACTTTTCCGGAAAGGTGGTCTGAGGACCCGTGAACCCCACGAGGTGACGTTAGTGGGGGCCCCTTGCGGTTATTTGCGGTGCTGCACTTGTGCAGTGGGGAGTTTTAATGCACCAAGGTGAGAGCGGGATGGTTTTCTTTTGCCTGAGGTCCCCGGACCGTCATGGCAGGTGCTCAGTTCAGTTTCTCGGGTGTGATACGGTTGATTTTAGGATGGGGTTGTGGATGCTCTGGTTTTATGGCTTGTTTTTTTATCTGCACCTTTTAGCATCGTACCTGTAGTTGCGTTTTATCTCTACTCTTCATGTCACTGACTCCCACTTTGTGATAGGTTTGGTCGAGTCTGGGGATCAGGACGTTGGTGAGGTGTGAGAGTATCTCGGTCAGGTTCCTTGTTTTTCTTCTTCCATTTATAGTTGGTTATTTTCTTTATGGTCGTTTTCTGTGCATGTGGACGTATATCATGTGGATATTGAGACAGGCCTTATGTTTTGCCAAATGAACTTATTTTATAGAACTATGCTTTCAATATAGGGTTTATGGACGCGTCGTGTGGACGCAGATTTTCATACTTAAAAAGGAATTGCGAAAATGGCTTTAGAAAATTAAGTGTCGTGTGGGCACTATTTTCAAAACTTGTGGATTTATCCTTTCAAACCTATTGATGCGCCGGGTGTACGCTGTTTAATGAAATAAGATGTTAGCGTTTTCAAATTCATACTCTGGTAATTTGTAACTGTTAAGGCTTGGTGGTTGATGTTTTTATTCGGGCTATGGGACGCCGTGCATATACAAGGGGGATCTTGTATATGTGGCGGTCTGTGCACGTGCCACGCGGGAGCCTATTTCAAAAAAAAAAAAATAGGGCTGCTTTTCGCTTTTAAATTGCTCCCGGGGCGTGACATTGGGACCCGATTTATTGCTAGAGGCAGAGGAGAAGATCAGAGTGATTCAACAGCACCTTCAGACCGCTCAGAGCTGATAGAGGAGCTATGCTGATGCTCGACGACGAGACTTAGAGTTTCAGGTTGGAGATCACGTGTTCTTGAAAGTCTCACCGTCGAAAGGGATCAGGAGGTTTGGCATCCGTGGGAAACTTAGCCCTGCTACATTGGACCTTTTGAGATATTGGAGCGTATTGGGCCAGTTGTCTATAGACTTGCACTTCCCCCGAGGCTTGCTGGTGTCCATGATGTTTTCCATGCTTCTATTTTGAGGAGGTACATCTTTGATCCGTTGCACGTCATCGACTTCACCCCACTCGAGATCACCGAGGACTTGAGGTACGAGTAGCGCCCACTGCGGATTCTGGATCGTGAGATGAGAGAATTGCGCAGTCGGGCCGTTCCCTATGTGAAGATCCTATGGAGCAACCATGACGAGCGCGAGGCAACTTAGGAGCTTGAGTCGGCAATGATGGACAACTACCCTTTCTTATTCGAGGCTTCGGTTTGATGTATGACTTTTATTTCGAGGACGAAACTTTTCTTAGTGGGGGAGGATGTAGTAGCCCAGATCCCCGAGCAGTTTTTCTCGTGATCCGTGGTGTGAAACACCTATTATTGGTGTGTCGGGCCCGCAACGCGTCAAATGGACGTGTTAGACGGACTCAGTGAGGTTTTGGATCAAGCCTGCCTCTTGGCTACTTTCGCCGAATTTTAGAGGGGGTTTTTGCCTTAACGGAAGCCGGATTTGGATTCAGCGCAGAAAAAAGTCGAGAAATGGTTATTTGCTTGTATTTTTCTGAGTTCGAATGCCCAAAAATGGTCACCCAAAAGTTTACCGCGCGTTTCGGTGCATAGGGGGAGCTGTGGACCGGTGGGGGGACACGTGGCAGCTTCTGGTTGGCCGGCTCACGTGCGCGCGGTCCACGGGAGCGCACGGGGAGCCGTGGACCAGGGCGGGGCCACGTGGCGGCTCGGGAACGGCGGGCTCACGCGGATCGGTCCACGCAGCGCTGCGGAGGCGCGGTCCATGGACCAGGCACGTGCGCTGGGCGCAGCGAACGCCAGCGAAGGACGCGTGGCGGCATGTGATTGGTGGGGGCAGGTCGAGGCTGGTGGGGTACGCGCGAGCGGCATGGCGCCCACGCGGGTGGGCACCACGTGGCGCCCCGCCATTCGCCGCGGCCACCCACCCCGCCCCTTTTGTCAGGCCACGCGGCAGCGCCCAGGTGGCCAAGCACCCGTTGTTCCGTGTTCCGGACACGCGTTACGCCCGGAGCAATCCGGGCGCTGCGCAGATCATGTGCGGGAGTTGGCTGTTCGGCGCTCGAAAACTTCGGGCGCCCGAAAATGCACCCTAAAGTGCTTTTTGCCCCCCCTTTTTGAGGCTATAAAAGGACTTCCTCTCCCTCTCTTCTCACTTTTTGGAGGAATTCCGAGCTGGGCTTCTGGCAGAGACTTCATCCACCTATGCTCCACTTCTTTCAGGATTGTGAGGATTTTTGGAGTCCACGACATAGGCATTTTCTGCGATTTGGCGCACTGCGACGCTCTTCTTTCGGTGGCCTTTTCCTTCGCATTTCAGTCCACGAGCTCCCCTGTGCTACCCCAAAGAAATTTTTGGACGATTCTTGCGGCATCGTTTTCACGACAGGTAGCCCTACGTTTGTTGTATTTATCACATCTGTCCATTCCGAGTGTTTATTTGGTTTTTCGAATCACCTTTAGACCCTATTTTCTGTGATAGATTTTCGGACAGCGGGGGAGTGTATATGGGTTTTCTCGGCCTACGGTTGTCGGAACGGAGCGTATAAGTACTCGATTTGCATCTACTCTTCACGCAGATCGCAGCAGTGATTTTTCTGGAATTTTTGGAGGACTCTTCGCAGGTGAAAATTAGCCATTTTTAGGACTGTTTGCGCAGACAACATAATACAATTTTCTGGGACTAAGTTTTACACTATATTCGACTTTGTTGCAGTTTCCGCTGAGATTTTGGTGTTGTACGAGGATAGGAAAAGTTGGATCTTTCTACTACTATCAGGGTGGGCATTTTCCTTTTTTGGCCCCAGTTGGAAATTGTGTTTGGTTTGACAGTTGTAGCATCCCGATGCACCGCTAATTTTGTGTTCTTCTGTGTGGACAGCCCCTCGCTGTTTTGGTCGTCACAGTTGATCCGAGAGGAGTCCTTGAGAGCTGTAGATTTGCGTGTTCCAGGTGGGTGGTTGTTGTGTACCTCTTATTTCGACATGCTCACTAGGACTATTAGAGAGATCCCCTAGGTTATGATTGTTAATTGGCACATTGTTGAGAACCATGCATGTTAATTACACTGATTAACTTCTAGCCTATCTATGTGAGATTGGGACATTATTGTTGGGACATGTTATTATGCCATAACCTTTCATGTGAAATTGATTATTATATTGGGACATCTGATCTTTTCTATGTGAGAACACTTGCATGCTTGTATGGACATCTAAATAGGCCACTATTTACTGCTACACTATCATATTGGGACTTGACTTAGGAGAAACCATGTTTGCTCTTTTCTTCTTTTTATTTAGACACGTGATTCATGTTGCTCGGGTACAAGCAGGGGTTTGGGATGGTGTAATTGAGATCTTTGAATCTGGGAAAGATTGTACAGATTGTGGTCTTGTGGGGTATTGCGGTGAACGCGGACAATAGGCGGTTGACCGGATATTGGTTATTTTACCAGATTGTGGACTTGTGGGGTATTGCGGCGATCGCGAACATTGGGCAGTTGACCGGATGTTTACTTTTGCATCAGATTGGGGATCGGGGTTTCTTTAGTGGATGAATTTTTCCACTTGGGCATAGTAGTGATCCAGTCCTATTATTTTGTGATACTTGTTACATAGATACTTTACTCGTGTGGGTCGCTCCCCTCGAGTGCCACTCCGGAGTTAGGCTTACGACCGAGCAGCGCGTTGGTCCATTTGTTACCTAGGGATTCGGTCGTGCGCTGTTCCGCTACTAGGCTTTTGAGTTCCATTTTACATTGGTGTTATGCGTTGGGGGCATACCCGATGTGGCCGGCAGAGCAGGCAGTATCGGTTTTACCGGTCCATTTGATTGGGTTTACTTTAGGCAGATACTATTACTGATGCATGCATACCGTTACTCTTTTTGGCACTGCATTTAGAGGCATAGTCGTGGTAGCTTTTCCTTACAGCAGTCTTTTTAGCTTACCACTTTATTTCTCCTTTTGCCTCTTGTAGACTTGGTGGGTACGTCGGATCCTAAGGATTTACTCACTCGGGACTACTGTTTTATCAGTGGTTCTCACTCCCATTGTTGTTTTCTTTCTCTTTTCCTTTATTTTGCAGAGTCTTCTGCGGGAGCTGCTGGACCGTCAGCGGCAGGTCAAGGTAAGAGGGTCGCTGAGTAGATAGATCGTCTGCCCCGACAGTGACTTGTAGCTAGACTTATGGTGTATCCCCATTATCTCGAACTGTTGTACTTTTACTTTTGGGTCTGGCTTTAGCCAGCTGGTTGTATTATTTTGGTGAGCCGGGGGGTTATTGTACTTAATACTGTTGTATTTTATTTCCAGTTTCAGTCTGAGATGTTGTAGTTTTTAGTTCAGCTCTGTACGTGCGCTTGTTTATTGCTTATCTTATATCTAAGCAGATTTTCGGCGCTTCGTGTATGCGAAAAATTTCGTGTGCATGGCGGATCTGTGGACGGGCCCGGGTTCTGGTTTACACCCGGGGCGTGACATAGATCCTAAATATATTATTGCTCTTCGTCGTACATGTACAGGAGAGATTGTCCATTTGGACAGAGAGAACTTGTGGGTGTGGCGGGTCTGAGCACGTTCTGTGAACAAGATTGTTTTAAAATAAAATTAAAAAAATAGTGCTTCCGCTTCACTCGTGTTTTCAAAAACGAATTTTCTTCAAATATATCTTACAAAAGGCTCCTGGGGCGTGACACTGAGGGTCCCACCAAGCGTGCCAAAAATTGGAAGCTAGAAACCAAACTAGAGGGGTTCTAGACAAGATCAAGTCATTGGCCAAATCAAGTATGTCTTCCGGGTGTGGATTGGTTCCTGGATTGAGCCTCGAATGTGCCGCATTAGAATCAATAAAGAGAAGACTCAGTTGAACGAGGACTGGGTTCTATCTCACTCCACAACGAAAGCTGAAAGCTCAATAAAGAGAAGACTCAGTTGAACGAGGACTCGGCTAACAGAGCCTAATCGATTGTATTAAGAGAAAACTTGAGTTACAAGTTCAAGGCTGCTCCTAGGAAAAGTTTTAAATGCATGAAGAAAAAGCTACAAATTAGGCTACTATGGAAAGTAGTAAATTGTAGAGAATTAGTAAAGGTGGTCTTTTCTATGTGTGTAAGATTTTTATTACAGGTTTTAAAAATACTATTTATAGTATTCTTCTATCCACCTGTGTTACCAGTTAGCTCACGTAGTGGGGGAGTGCTACACTCACAATTTTACTCGTTGTGAAAATCATGCCCCACGTTTCCAACCGTTTCAACCTAAAGTCTCTTTATCTTCATACATTCTTTTTTTGGCTCCGAGTGCACCACGTATCTTTGTCTCCTTCACACATGCAAGCTTGGTATGTAGTCCGGGCCGTCTGCCATCTAGCACTATTTTTCTTATGCCACGGGATCGTCGATTATTATAAAAGAAAAATGAGAACATATACATAATATAATGAAGATAAATATCCTTTTCTCCTTTGGTTCCATTTTTTCAGCTTCTATTTTCTTCAAGAGTTGAGATTTTGAAAAAAAGAGTCAGTGCAATTGAGAAGACCAAGATAATCTGATGTGCTGAATTGCTAGTGCAGCTTCGCTGGAGACTCACATATTGAGGGGCTAAAGCTCCTCTAAGACCGTGCACGGCATGATTTATCTGGCTTTTTTTGAAACTCTATTCTCTATAATTTTGTTTTATTTCAATTTAATATTTATTTATTCCATTATTTAACCAAAAAATGTGATATTAAATAAAATTCCAGCAAACTTCACCCAAACAATCTTATCAAAAAATTTAAGTGACAGGATTTGTTAATGAAGTTTCTTCCGACATGCAACCAAGCAGGAAAATTATAGTCGTGGCTCTTGCAATTGTAGAGCTAGACAGTATGCATGTATAGCTATCTATTTCTACATACGCATCTCTATTAACATAACAACTACACCTACATATAACCATACACCTCAAATTAAGTATAAGGCTGGTATAATTCTCATTAATTAGAGATAGGAGAAATGCTTCCGTACTTAATTTTAAAAATAATAAAATAAATCTGAACCGTTGATCAATATTTTGATTAAACAGGGGTAAACCCTATTTGAAATACAGGGAATATATTGCAGACCCATTACAAAGAGTTGTGTCCACGCCCAATCGCAAGGCTGAGCCTGGCAGCAGGAAAGAGAAAAATTGTGCAGCCCCCTCCCGTAATACTACCGTATACATCCCAATACAAAACAACGGGGGAAACAGTTTAACCCAATATTACATCAGAGCAATGAAAAAAAACATTAGAAAATGAAAGGAATGCTCTCGAGGGTGAGCCTGGAACTGCAGACATTGTTTTCAGCAAACAAAAAAACTGCATCTGCGTTGCTACCTCCAAAGGGTGAACATGTGATAAGAAAACTTGAGTGACTGAAGCAATCCCCTACCTCCTTTAACTCAACTTTAAACATTCAGTTTAACTACCCAGTTAGGTGCATTCCCCGAACCTGGTGGTCGTTGATAAGCTTGAGGCGTCTCAGAGGAGGATTACACAGGTGCTCTGTGAGCTTGTCTACTCGGATCTACCCCCTTGTCCTCGCTGCTATGACGTGAAATAGTATATTGGGAGCTGTTTCATTAGTACCATTACAACGTGTTGCTGCTTGAGACGAACGAGGTCGAGTTGGTGCAGATTCTGAATCTCGGCCACAGCAATCGCATTCCTGCCTGAGCCCGGTCTCCTTCATGTTTGCCCTCCCAGATTCCTGCACCAAAAATTAATCAGAGTCACAGCTCTCTTGCCGCATTCCTCCGAGCTTGAGAGGCGATCTTCGAAGAGCCTGTGGTTCCGCTCCATCCAGAGTTCCCAACAAGTGGCCGCTATGCAAAGATCGAGAGAGACCATATCACGCCCAGCCAGATTTTTCCTTGAACGCCCCCATCTGGTTGCAAGGTCTCCCGGTCTGTCGAGGAGAGATTCGCGCAATCTTCTGTATCCATGTATAATCCGGTTCCAAACTGCGCGAGCGAAAGGGCAACGGAAAAGAAGATGTTCCAGGTGTTCTTCGTCGCGACTGCATAAGAGGCAAATCGACGGTCCGATCCAACCCCTTTTAGCAAGAAGGTCAGCTGTTAGTATTCTGTTCCTAGCTGCTAGCCATAAGAAAATTTTGATGCGGCTTGGTATCTTGATCTTCCAGAGGTGTGGTACTCTACGGTCATCCACTCCATCGAAAGCAAGGAAGTTATAGGCGCTCCGAGCACTAAAGCGTCCGCTGCTATTCCATCTCCAGCCGATGTCATCCGAGGTAGCTGACAGTGCTACGTTCCTAACCACTCCCTCAAGTTGCTCCAGTTCATGTTGTAGAACTTGCGCAGTTTGGTCACCAAACCCAAGGGAGCGGCAATTGGCAAAGCGGACCAACCATTGAGATACCGACAGGTGTTTGTGACTGGCCGCAGCGAACAAAGAAGGGAAGCGGTTGCGCAGAAGCTTATCTCCCGCCCATCTCGAGTGCCAAAAGGATGTCGTCGCACCGTTGCCAAGCGTGGTGCTGATTGAGGTGTGGAAAGGTTCAGTTGTGGTGAGAATAGCCTTCCCGAGTGGTGAGCACTTCGCGGGAGAGGCACCGCCCGCGAAGGAAGATCTCCGTCTGTAGTGCTTGAGGTGTAAAAAACTAACCCAAGGGAGGTGTTTAGCGTTGTAAAAATTCTACCAACTCTTCATAAGTAGAGCCGAGTTCGTCGCTCTAAGGTCCCGAACACCAAGGCCGCCACGGCCAAGAGGGCGACATACTTGTTCCCATCTCACCAGGCAGTGAAAGCCAATAGCACGATTCGTGCCTCTCCAAAGAAATCCCCGGCGAATCTTGTCGATTGCTTTGAGGACCCAGGTGGGTAACTTGAACGCCGAGCAGAAGAACGCAGGGATGCTAGAAAGAACCGAATTCAGCAGAACCAATCGGCCGGCTCTGGACAGAAGCCGACCCTTCCATCCTGCCAGACGTCTGTCCAATTTTTCGATTAACGGCAAATACTCATTTTTGCGCAGCGCCTTCGGGGAGAGAGGAAGGCCTAGGTAAGTGAACGGGAAGGCGTCGGTGGAGCAACCAAAGAAGCTTGCAAGGTTGTCGGCCTGGGAGGTCTCCAAATTAATGGGGATGATGAAGCTTTTATTAAAATTAATGTCATTTTATGTTTTAACGGATTAAAAAGTAACTTTATTAAGTGGGTATTTTCGTAACTAAATATGGTAAAATTTAAAGAAAATTTTAATTGATATACATTTCACAAATTTAGACATTAATTTTGCACTAATTTATAAAGTTTTAAAATTACAATTTAACTATTAATTTAAAGAGTTTTAGTATTACAATTTAGGCATTAATTTAAAAAGTTTTAGATTTATAATTTAGGTATTAATTTATATCAATATTTTAAAAAGTTTGAATATAGACAAATATTCAAATTCAACATATTTAATATATTTAAAAAAACTTAGAATTTTTCTAATTTAGATATTAATTTTGTATCACTATTTAAAAAAATCTGAAAGTGTATAAATATTTAAATTCAATATATAATGAAAATTCTGATTGATATACTTTTCACAAATTTGGGTATTAATGTTGCACTAATTTAAGCATTAATTTTAAAAGTTTTAGAATTACAATTTAGACATTAATTTTAAAAGTTTTAGATTTACAATTTAGGCATTAATTTATATCAATATTTAAAAAAAAAATAAATGTAGCTAAATATTCAAATTCAACATATTTAATATATTTAAAGAATTTTAGAATTTATCTAATTTAGACATTAATTTTGTATCACTATTTAAAAAAATTTGAAAGTGGGTAAATAATTAACTTCAACATATAATGAAAATTTTTGATTGATATACTTTCGACAAATTTAGGCATTAATTTTGCACTAATTTAGACATTATTTAAAAAAATTTAGAATTACAATTTAGGCACTAATTTAAAGAGTTTTAGAATTACAATTTATGTATTAATTTAAGGAGTTTTAGATTTACAATTTAGGTATTAATTTATATCAATATTTTGAAAAAAATTGAATATAGGTAAATATTCAAATTCAACGTATTTAATATATTTAAATAATTTAAGAATTATTCTAATTTCGACATTAACTTTGTATCACTATTTTAAAATTTTGAAAGTTATTAAATATTCAAATTCAACATATTTAATGTGATTCAGAAATTTTAGAATTCCTCTAATTTAGACATTAATTTTGTATCACTATTTTAAAATTTTGAAAGTAGTTAAATATTCAAATTCAACCTATTTAATATGATTAAGAAATTTTAGAACTCTTCCAATTTAAACATTAATTTTAGAATTCTTCTAATTTAAACATTAATTTTATATAACTATTTTAAAAAATTTGAATACGGTTAAATATTTGAATTAATAGAAATATAGGGTATAACTCAAATTTATTCTTAGAATAGAATTATATGGGCTAAATTAATTCAAATTTTAGTAATAAAAATATTACAATTTAGACAATAATTATGATGCCCCATTTTCCAATGGGTCATGTATTCTATAACTACTCTAACTCTAGCACATTTAACTCTCTTAACCTATTGAGCCTAACCACCGCCCAAAATATTATAGACGGATTAAAAGGTTTAACCCTATTATTTTCTTTATATAGAACTATTTTAAATATCGGAGGTGTCGGTGTCACAATCCTCCCCACTTTAAGCTATGACGTCTTCATCAGGCTCGGGTACACTCATAATGACTAGGCGATGTAAGATTTGCCTCACTAGTTTTAGCCAACCTTGTAGGGAGCCGTGCTCCACCCACTTTGGTCATTAGCCGGGGAGTCGTGCTCTAACCGCTGTATAACCCAAGCTCAGCTGAGACTCATCTCACATTTTTCGCTGGTGATTGTCTCTGATACCAATTATGACGCCCCACTTCCTAAGGGTCACCCATTCTAAAACTACTCTAACTCTATTACATTTAACTCTCTTAACCTATTGGGCTTAACCACCGCTCAAAATACTATAGCCGGGTTAAGAGATTTAGCCATATTATTTCTTTTATATAGGATTATTTCAAATGCCGAGAGCATCATAATAATTTAAGAAGTTTTAAAATTACAATTTAGGAATTAATTTATATCAATATTTTTAAAAAAATGAATGTTGGTAAATATTCAAATTCAATATATTTTATATATTTGAAGAATTTTAGAATTCCTCTACTTTAGACATTAATTTTGTTTCACTATTTTGAAAATTTTGAAAGTGGATAAATATTTAAATTCAACATATTTATTATAATTAAGAAATTTTAGAATTTCATTAATTTAGGCATTAATTTTGTAACACTATTTAAAAATATTTGAATGTGGTTAAATATTTGATCTAATAGAAATATAGTGTATAATTCAAATTTATTCTTAGAATAGAATCGTATTGACTAAATTAATTCAAATTTTAATTGTAAAATATTAAAATTTAGGAATTAATTTAAGAGTTAATTGCATACAGATTTTTGAAAACATATCGAATAACAGATATATTCCTACAAAATTTAACTTTTCATATATATCCCTACCGTCAATGTCCGTTAGAAAAATATAGTTAACCATAGGTTAAATATTTAACCTTGGTTAGTTAGTGATGTAAACTTACTTTTTTATCCTTACAGATATTTTTGCATTATTTTAAAAGTTAGAACTTTTGGAGGGAAATATTTGAAAGGGCAAAAATTAAATTTTACATATATTTTGTTAGAATATGAACAGTAAACTAACGGTACTAAACCACTAGAATATATATAAACAACTTACGATTTTTGAAAGAATAAATATAAAAAGATGAAATTTGTAGGGATATATATGCTATTCAATATATTTATAGGGATATGTATGAAATTAACCTAATTTAAAATAGTTTTTGAATTATAATTTAGAATATTTAAAATTTGAATATTTAAAATTACTTAATTAAAAGAACACTCTCACTAAATTGAAATGTTTAAAATTTATAATCTTTTAAAAAATAAAAAATCATAAAGCAGGGGTAAACTTACGTAATTTTTTCTGAATCAAAAGACCAAAATAATTTTTTTCAGTACCTTGTAATCGATAACTTATAACCTGTTATTACATGTCACAACTAAAAAATAGTTAAATCTAAGCGGATGAACAAAAATTAATGAACGACACTAATATATATATATATATATATATATATATATATATATATATATAGAAGCATTATATATATGCTCCCGGCCCCTAAATTTTAGAACTTTTAAAAATTTTCCTTTAAACATTTAATTTGTGCAATTAGCTCTCACAGACTTAATTAGAAAGTTCAGTAGTTCCTCCTCAAGAGCTGTTACTAATTAAACAGTTGTTCTGTTTAGATGTCTTGCACTGTTATACATGATCTTCTATAGCTCAAAACATAGAGAAACTCGTCTCTTCTATTCTAACATATGAAAAAGCCAATAAAATAACATATATTTAACTTAATTTATTCTTTAAACCTAATGCTTTGTTTTCAAACATATATGTGTTAGAGGAGAGAATTTAAGGTTTAATTGTATTTTGAAATTTTACAAGTTCTTGTACAAGATATAAAATCAAAACGACTGTTTCCATTAGTAACTTGGCTTGGATAGAAGTGGTAATAAACTACTTAATAAAGTTTGGAGGGGCTACTTGTAAAGATTAAATATCAAGGAGGCCATACGCAAATTAAAGTCCCTAAACTTCAAGAAATATTTGTATGCTGATTCCACTCTACATAATAATTAAGTTAAACCAGATATTTATTTCTGATGACACAAAAGTACACATTTAAATGAAGGAATTAGAACAAGAAGAATCCAGTCCAACATAGCACATCTGAACAAATTGCACCAAGGAAACACAATTTTAAAAACAATAAAGAAAAAGAAGATACATGCATGGGTGAGTTGACATCCTCTTATGTCTCATCACCATCTACAATAAATCCAGCAGCATCCCTTAACTCCCTTTTCCCTGCTAACAAAAGTATACTATGAGTTTTCAACCATTTACTCATTTTGATCAACGCTTCAATAAAATCTGTAATATTTTAAACTGTTGTTCGGCTGTAAAGAACATGAGAAAATAAAAGAAAAAGAAAAGATATATATATATATATATATATATATATATATATATATATATATATATATAGAAGAAAATGAGTGTTTCTTAAGAAATTTGGACATACAAAAATTTAAAAAAATTAATAAACTGAATTTTTTATGATATACGTTACTTCTTTTACTTTGAGCAATGCTACTTGTCATCCAATGACTAATATTTTTTCATGAGGTTTGCAAATTTTTTTAATATTAAAAACTCAGAAAGAGTTTCTAAACCTTTGATTTTTCTTTTTATTTCGTTGCATATTTTCTCTTCTTTTCTTTTCAATTCTTCTTCTTTCTCGCTTCTTTCTCGCAAAAACTTTATTCCAAATTAAGGAAGAAAACCACAGAGAAATAAGTTTTATTTTGAAAAAGAAAAAATAAAAATAAAGAGAGGAAGAAAATGGCTCTCTTCTTTTTTTCCCTTCTCATTGTTATTGCTCTTTTTCTTCTTTCTTTTATTTTTGCCAAAACGGAGGATAAGAGGAAGAACGAGCAAGCATGATCTCACCAGCATTATTACTGAAGAAGCAAATTAAGAAAGTTCATATAAAAGAAAAGGAAGCAAAGAAAGTGAACTCTTTGTACTTTAATTCGGGCAGGTGTAACCAGGAGGGACAGGGTTGCCGCACGTGACGAGGACCTTGAGCGCGAGCGGGAGGTAGACGTTGATGTTGAGTAGCTTGGCCTTGATGGTGGTGCACAAGCACACCGCTGCCGCGACCCCTGCAAGACCACTTATGAGCGGGCAGCACTTCACTGCCGGATCGCCGAGATTTATTTCGTTGCCTAGGATGTCTACGCAAGCCCCAAGCTTGAGGACATCGATAGGGCAGGTCTGAGCGGGTGGCGAACATCCTGGTTTTCCAGTTGTCGGTGGCGTACCGACGATGATTGGCGGGATGGTGATTGGCGGGACGGTGATGGGCGGCTTGCCGATAATCGGTGGGAGAATCGGTGGGAGCCCGGTAATCGGTGGGAGGGTGATGGGCGGTTTGCCGATAATTGGTGGGAGAATCGGTGGGAGCCTGGTAATCGGTGGGAGGGTGATGGGCGGTTTGCCGGGTGGGAGAATCGGTGGGAGCCCGGTAATCGGTGGGAGCCCGATAATCGGTGGGAGAATCGGTGGGAGCCCGATAATCGGTGGGAGGGTGACGGGTGGTTTGCCGATGATTGGAGGGAGGATGGGTCCTTTCGGGGTCTTTGGTGTTGGAGTGGGGCATGAGCCGCAAGCTAGGGTCAGAGGGGTGGATGAAATGGAGAGCATAAGGATGAGGAGAAGAGCTGTGATCTTGGAGGAGTCCATGGTCATCATGGGCGCTCTCTCTCTCTCTCTCTCTCTCTCTCTCTCTCTCTCTCTCTCTCTCTCTTCTCTCTCTCTCCCTTAGCTAGTAGTATGGAACTTGGTTACGAGTAGGTTGCTAACGAAGTCAATTAAGTGGATTTTATAGAGCTTGAGAGAGTGGTGTGAGTGGTCGAAGGGAAGCCCTGAGACATGTCACGTGAAGTTCTTGCAAACGCCAGTTTTCGTTGGTTGGCTCCTTCCCTGGGTGGTGAAATCGACTCCCCATCATTTTGCTCATCAGTGTCTCATTCCTTAATAATTACACAGTTTAGGTAATTATACATCCACATACACGTATAGCAGAGAGAGAAATGATATTTGCACACCAGAAATTATTACAACCATCAATTTAAAAATTTTAAATATAAGAAAAATTTTAAAACCAGTTAGACAATATTGATCCTTAAATAAGCAAGAGTGTAAGATTACTAAGCAAAATTCTTCTATTCTTATTATTCATTCTCTTCGAATTTCATAATTGCCCATATTCATCAAATGAATACAATTTGTACCTAAGATTCCTTTCATTAATTATAGTTGTGGTGGTGCATGTTCATCATATATAATTGATTCAATATGCCATTGCACTTCTTTCGGAGTCGACGATATACCGTGTGTACTGATTTTGTCACATTCCGGGTATAAACCAGAACCCGGATCCGTCTACAGATTCGCCGTGCATATGGTATTTTTCGCTACACGAAGCGCCGGTAATCTGCTCAGATATAAGATATATAATAAAAGAGTATAAAAACATAGCTGAACTAAAACTACTATATCTCATACTGAAGCTAGAAATAAAGTAAAGTACAACTATAAATAAGTACAAGTGTCTCTCCTAACTCACCAAAAATATACAAACAGCTGGCTAAAGCTAGATCCAAAAATATAGGTACAAATACACTGTCTGAGAAGATATGGGTACAACGAAAGTCCAGCTAGCATACTGTCGGGTGGACGATCTATCTAGTCAGTTATCCTCTTACCTTGATCTGCCGCTGATGGCCCAGCAGCTCCCACAGACGACTCTGCAAAACAAAGGGGGAAGAAAAGACAACAAGAATGGGTGTGAGAACTACACTACAAAAAAAAGGACTTTTGGTGGCGACAATTTTGTGGCGACAATTATTGTCGCTACTAATTGTAAAGCTATAGTGGCGACATTTAATTGTCGCCACCAATAAATAAGATATAGTGGCGACATATATTTGTCGCCACCAATAATCAAGAAATAGCGGCGACTTTGAAATGTCGCCACTAATACTTAGTAATTAGTGGCGACTTTTATCGCCGGGAAAAGATAAAGATATAGTGGCGATTTTTGTCGCCACCAATAAAGAAGATACAGTGGCGACATTTTCGCGTCGCCACCAATAAATAAGTAATAGCGGCGACATTAAAATGTCGCCACCAATACTTATTATTGGTAGCGACATTATTGTCGCCACTATATTATTATTATTATTATTTTCTTTTTTTTTGAAGATGCGAACTGACCCCCCTTACATCTTAGTAATTAGTGTCGCCGCTAAAAAATGTCGCCGCTAAATACTTTTGGCGACAGGCTTTTAGGTGGCGACATTTAGTCGCCGCCAAAAACATTTGGTGGCGACTTTTTGGCTTATCGTGGCGACTTTTGTCGCCACCAAATGTAATGATTGTAGTAGTGCTACTATAAAATCAGTAGCCTCCCCTAGTGGGTTAAGTCTCAAACTCTGACGTGCCCACTAGGTCTACCAGAGGCAAACGGGAAAGAAAAGGCGGTAAGCTATGAACATAACTGCTGATAAAAGAACTACCGCTACTATGTCTCTAGATGCAGTGCTAGAAAGGTAGCTATATGAATGCATCAGTAAAGGTGTCTGCCTGAATAAACCCAATCAATGGGCCAGTAAAAACTGGCAGTGCCTGCTCAAACTGTCTCAAGTATCTGCTAATAGATCGGCACTCACTGACCGGCACTCACTGTCCGGTACTCACTGGCCGCTGTGTAAATCGCCTACTCCGGAGTGGCACTCGAGGGGTGCGACCCACACGAGTAAAGTAGCAATGTCATAAGTATCATAAAATAGCAGGACTGAATTACGACTATGATCGAAGTGGGAAAATCCATCCACTAAAGAAATCCGATCCCCCAAGCTAATGCACAAGTAAACATCCGGTCAACCGCCCAATGTCCGCGGTCGCCGCAATACCCCACAACCCGCAATCTGGTATGAACAATCCAGACTTGACAAACTCGGCTACACTATCCTATAACCCTGCTCAAACCCGAGCAATATACAACATGTATCTCAATAAAAGGAGAAAAGGTGCCAACATGGTTTCTCCTAAGTCAAATCCCAATGATAGTATAG
The DNA here is from genome assembly GCA_029204045.2 of Tillandsia leiboldiana. NCBI lineage: Eukaryota > Viridiplantae > Streptophyta > Magnoliopsida > Poales > Bromeliaceae > Tillandsia > Tillandsia leiboldiana. The sequence goes on from CM055060.1 coordinate 7,348,194, forward strand.
CAGTAGAAGATGACCTATCTAGATATTCATACAAGCATGCAAGTGTCCTCATGATGATAAAAGAAAAACAGATATCATTGTTCTCACATTGATTAAAGCATGTTATTCCAGGATAATAATAGATCTCATAAGAACACTAAGTACTAACATAGCACATGCCCAATTTATATAAGCATGCATGTTACCCACAATGTATTAGTCGGCAATCAACAACGGTAATCACTCTAATATTCCTAGTGAGTAAGTCAAAATATGAGGTCCAACACAATAACCCACCTCGATCGCAAAGCACGGATTCCAACATGCCCTCACTCCAGGTAAACCACGGCACACCACAGAAGCTGCAAAGATGACCCACACGACGCACAATTAAACCCAAAACCGCAATCTACCGCGGTCCACACAATTCAGTCCAGAAAAAGGGTGATTTTACCCACGAGATGATCTCGGAAAATTCCAAAAAAATAACTGCTGCGATCGTCGCGTCGAGTAGATGCGAATCGAGTACTCGCACGTCCCGTTCCGACACCTGTAGGCCAAGCTACAAATAAAACACCGCTACGAGCCCAAAACTTCCACAATCAATAATCTATAGCTTCCAGTCAAGAAAAAGTGGAATTATCACCTTCGAAGCAATCTCCAAAAATTCTAGAAAAATTACGATGGCATTCCTCGCGACGAGTAGATGTAAAACGAGTCCTCACACTCCTCGTTTCGATTCTCGTGGGCCAAGAAAACTGACAATCACTACAATGCTGTCCAAAATCTCGCCGCAGAAAATAGGATCACAAGATGGTCCGAAATACCCAAGAAAAGCTCGGAATGGACGGAAACTGTACATACAAGAATCGTAGCCCTACCTGTCATGAAAACGTAGGCGCTAGAATCACCCGAAAACTCCATCATGGTAGACTAGGGGAGTCCGCAGACCGAAATGCGACGAAAAAGGACACCAAGGAAAGAGCGTCACAGTGCGCCGAATCGCATTAGACGTCGAAGTAGCGTCCTCCAAAAATCCTGGAACTCCTCCACAAAGTGTAGAACAAAACGGTGAACAACTTCTCTATAGAAAGCCCAATGTGAAAAAGCCCAGCAAAATGAGAAAAAGCAAGTGAAGGGGCCTATTTATAGGCCTAGCCCGGTAAGCCCAAGATTTCCGGATTCGGGCCCAACATCCGGGCGCCTGAATCCTTCGGGCGTACAAAACTGGATCCCGAGCCCCGTCCGACCAGCGCCCGAAACGCCAGCACTTGACACGTGTCCCGAATAGGGAACAGCAAGTGCCAGGCCACTTGGGTGCTGCCACGTGTCTCGCGCCCGTCAACGCGGGCGGGTGGCGCCTGCGAATCGCAGGGCGCCACGTGGCCCGCCCGCGCGACCCGCCGACCGCCCATGTGAGGATCCGAATTTCCGCAAGAGGATTTCTGTTGGATCAGCAGAGCTTCTGCAGTGGGTTTGGCAGCTTCTGGGGGCCTGTACTGTGTGTTGGAGGTGTTAGTGCACCAATTGGACACAAGTGGCGGACTTCGGGCTTAAATGGATCACGTGGGTGATCGGTTGACTCCGTCGGACCTTTAGAAGTGGTTTCGCACGAAACGGATATTAAAATTGGGCTCAACGCGAAGTTTGGACAAAAGAACACCTTTCCGGATGCATTCGGCAAATTTTAGAAGCGGAATTTGGCAAAACGGACATCAAATTTGGATTCAGCGTGCGAAAACGATGAAATTGGGCTACTTACTTGATTTTTGCGCCACCGGTTACTGTTCACGCCGGAATAGTAACTCCGGCGGCGGCGGAGCGCGGCGGACGGGCTCGGGCAGGCGGCGGAGCGGCCGCGGGCAACGCGCGGGCAGGCACGCGGGCAGGCGCGCGGTGCATGGGGGCGCGTTGGACACGTGGCGGCGTGCGGTAGGGTCGGTTCAGTGAGCGCGGTTCACGGTGTGGCGCTGGGCGGTGTATGGACCGGGCTGGACACGTGGCGTCTTGCGGTTGGTGGGCTCACGAGGGCGGGGTCCACGGAGGCGCACCGGGGCGCCTCGGGGCGCGTGCGCGTCAGGGCGCCAAACGACGTGGCAGGCGGCAAGTGGGCGCTGTCGGCGACCTGTCAGGGCGGGCCACGTGGCGCCCAGCCATTGGCGGGCGCCACCTACCGCTTTGGCCGGGCGCGGGCGACGTGGCACGCGCTGAGCGGCTGGGGACGCAGTCCCGTGATCCGGGAACACGTGGCGCCACCAGGGGAAACCGGGCGCTCGTCGCGGGCCGGCCCGTAGGGCTTTCGGGCGCCCGAAATCGGCCTTGCGCCCGAAAGTTGGGACAAATCCGGTATTTCTGGATTTGTTGTTTTGGGCCTACAAATAGAGCCCGAACTTCTCCCTGGAGCTCTTTTTTTGGCCAGTTTCTAACAGTGTGTTCTTCACGAGATTTCCTCCTCTCCCAGAGCCGGTTCCATCAGCAGATTCCCGGATTTTTCTACGGCACGCATCCCGAGGTTTTCATTTTTACGGTGCGGCGCGACGCTCGTTCGTTTGTGATCTTCTTCGTCGCATTTTTGTGCGAGGACTCCCCCGGCTTACTCCGACCACCGTTTTCGTCGATTCTTGCGCCGTTGGCTTCTCGACAAGTAGGGCTACAATCTTCGAGATTTGAGTTTCCCCTCGTTTTGAGTTTATCTTGGAGTTCCCCGAGCTTTCATTTGACCCTTTTTCTTGGGCGGAGTTTTGGACAGCACTGTGGTATTTCGGCGATATCTTTGCGCACAAGCATCGGATTGGGGTGATTTAGAAGGCGTTTTGCATCTACACATCGCGAGTAATATCCCCAAATTTTCTTGGAATTTTCTAAATTTTCCCCGAAGGTGAAAAGTCCCTGTTCACAGAACCTTGTGATTCAGATTTTGCGATTGGTTTAATTCCGGGTGGTTCTCTTGTCGAATTTGTATCTCAGCGTAGGAAACTCGGATTTGAACGTACAGGTACTCATTTCGACCGGTTCGTCGCGAGGATCGTGACAGTATTTTTCCTTGAATTTTTTTCGAGCAGATCTTGCAGGTGAAAAAGGCAAACTGTGAACTGTTGTGTTTGGGACAGATTTTGTGTGAGCATTGTATGTTAATTGTCTATGTCCTTTTGGGGTGCTTTGTGCAGTGTTGTGGTGGCTGTTTGGACCGAGCGTGGATTTCACCTTTGGACAGGGAATTAGCGCTCCAGGTGGGTGGTTGTTGCTTACCTCTATTTTGACATGCTCACTAGGATTATTAGAGTGATCTCCTTATGTTAGGATTATTGATTAACAAGTGGGGATGGAACTTATGCATGCTTGTTTGGACATATGGTTGGCTATGTTGGCGGTTAACTTTGCATGTGGAATTGAAACTAAAATTGGGATAATTAAATTACCTTGATGGTTGGTACTATTTGAGAATTTTATGACATGCATAGGTGGATAGTAATACTTTATTATGGAACATGGATTATAGACATGTGTGGTTGGATAATATTTTAGCATGATGGTTATATCTATGCGGAGCTATTAATTGTTACACATGTGGAACCACTATGGGTCACCTTTTCTTTTATCTTCCTCGAGGACATATGCATGCTTGTATGGATATCTAGATAGGCCATTTCTTGTCGCTACACTATCATGTTGGAACTTGACTTAGGAGAAACCTTGTTTGCTTCTTTTCTCCTTTTTGTTAGTCAGGTGGTTCTTGTTGCTCGGGTTTGAGCAGGGGTTTGGGATAGTGTAGCCGGGGCCTGGATTGTGGATTGTGGGTTTTGCGGCAACCGTGGATTTTGGGCGGTTGACCAGATGTCGGTTGTAGGACATCGGTGATAGGGCATGATTATGGACTAGAGGGCTTTGTGGCAACCGCGGATTTTGGGCGGTTGACCAGATACATATTATTTTACCCGATTTGGATTGGGGTATTATGGCGGCTACCGTGGATAGTAGGCGGTTGACCGGATGTCGGATGTGGGACATGATTGTGATTGTGGGTTATTCCGGCGACCGCGGATATTGGGTGGTTGACCGGAGGTCGGTTGTGAGACCTGGTTGTGGATTGTGAGGTATTGCAGTGATCGCGGATTTTGGGCGATTGACCGGATGTTCATTTGTGCATCAGATTGGGGATCAGTTTCTTTTAGTGGAGGGGTGTGTTCCACTGGGGCTTTATAGTTGTGATCCAGTCCTGCTTTTGATACTTATCACACCGGCGCGGTTATTGCCCGGTGATGCTTTCCTTGTGTGGGTCGCTCCCCTCGAGATCCCCTCCGGAGGCCGGGGCCAGGCAGTTATTGACAGTTTTGCTATCACATCGGCGCGGCTTATTTGCCCGATGATGAGGGCGGCAGCAGGAGTTTTGCTATCACATCGGCACGGCTTACTTGCCCGATGATGAGGGCGGTACAGATTGGGTTCATCTGGGACGGTTGGTTACTGTTGCATACGGTTATTCCAGTCTAGGACTGCATTTTAGAGGCATAGTAGTGGTAGATTTCTCTTTTTTAGCAGTTTCATTTCTTACCACTCTTCTTTCCTTTTTGCCTCTGGTAGACCTAGTGGGTGTGTCAGAGTTTGAGGTTTTACCCACTAGGGGAGGCTACTGGTTTACTAGTAGTTCTCACCCCCATTCTTCTTTCCTTTTTTTTCTTCTCCCTTGTTTTGTAGTGTCTTCTGCGGGTGCTGCTGGCCTTTAGCGGCGGGTCGAGGAGAGAGGACGGCTGAGTAGATAGATCTCGAGGCAGTATGAGCGAGTTAGCTGGACTGTTGGTGTACCCATGTTTCCTCAGACGGTTGTACCTTTACTTTTGGGACTGGCTTTTGCCAGCAGGTTGTATTTATTTTGGTGAGCTGGGAGAGACTGATGTATCATTTATACAGATGTATTGTATTTTATTTCCAGCTTCAGTCTAAGATGTATTAGTTTTTAGTTCAGCTCTGTTTTTATTGCTCTTTTATTATTATCTCTTATATCTGAGCAGGTTTGGCGCTTCGTGTACGCGGGAAATACCGTGTGCACGGCGGATCTTTGGACGGGCCCGGGTTCTGGTTTACACTCGGGGCGTGATAGATTAGTTGGTATCAGAACTTAGGGATAGGTCAGTTGGGACTTAAGAAACCCTAGGCTTTTCGGCGGACCCTAGGATGTTAGTGCGTGAGAGACGCGACATTTTGCGAAAATCGGTGATTTATTTGTTTGACCCTTCCTGTGAGTGAAGAGGGATCGATATATCCTATTTTGTGGGACAGTTATGTTGGCTGCAGACAACATAAAGTTACAAAAATAGAGGGATGTCTTTGACTTTCGCTAGATTGGGTCGAGTGGCACAGTTGCACAGTTGTCGGAGTAGTGTGTAGCCCCCTCCGTCCCGACGTTTAGTGCTCGGGCGCCGAGGCAGGGTGGATTGTTGACAGCGGGTAAGCTGTGGGATTGCTTTGATCAAGTGAGCCAGTTTTGGCGGATAAGTCATTCCGATTCGTGGGATTGAGTAGTGGAGCCTTTGGAGACAGGGTCTTGTTCGGTGGGGGATGGAGAGTACTTGGAAGCCTTTTGTATCAAGAGTTAACGCAGTTGCTGGACTGCACGCTCCATGTGTAGAGGGATGGGGCGCATAGGATATGAGTGTTTGAGAGTGAATTGCGCCAGGATACCTTTTAATTCGTTGGGTCTCTCCATTACGGATTTGGGACGCCTCATTGGAGTAGGCGCCGGGTATGGAGCATGGCATTGTAGTTCCTTTGGATTGGGATCTGCCGCCTGAGGCGAGTTCTGATTGAGGCGCTTGGCGCCGGGTGATGGAGGACAAATCAGTCGGATGAGGCATTCCCGATTTCTTTTTCTAGGATAGTGGATTTTTGAGACTGTCAGAGCTCATAGGTTACAGCGGTCGGTGTGGTGGTAGGTTGAGTTGTTCCGGGCTTTTGGGTTCGCATCTTTTTGATACGGGAGTATTCCCTTCTTGGTGGGTAGTGCTTTTGCTTCATTGCTTGGGTTAGGGGTAGGATGGTCACCACGTGCACGGGAGGCTTATTTTTCCCGATCGCGCTTGGCACGTGGAGGAGAGTTGTTGGTCCTGCCCGGTGCAGCTTGAGTCCTGGATTTTGCCGGTAGACCTGATGGTCTTGGCTCAGCTGCGGGATGTTGTTGTGGTACTTGTTGGGCTGGCTGGTTCAGTTTTCTTTCGCAGCGGTTGATTATGCCACGAGGACAGTTTTCTTGGGGAGCCAGGCCCGGAGGTGTTGGTGTACCTGAGTTGCTTGAGGGTTATCTTCGCCTCTATGGTTTTGACTTCGTGAGCAAGGCGGATGTTTCGCAGTGGATGCGTAACCTTTTTGGCTGGCGTGGTTGAGGGACCTACGGCGGTGCCGGGACTCGGGGATACCCCCTTTGGTTGCGAGTTCCTGGCTGTTCTCCTATCGGAGTTGTCTAGCATGTCACTAGTTTGAGAGTTGAGGACACAACTCCAGGATTCGATGTTTTGGAAATTTTGTCAGACCAAGTGTGTCGCCTTTGGGGGCGCCGGTGCTATTCGAGTTGTGGAAGGTTGGTCCACTTCGGCTTTGTGTGGATCCCCGGGAATTTGATGAAGTGACCATTTGGAGCTAGCACCCTTGTCGAGCATGGAGGATTTGATTTACCAATTGTAAGGGTCCCGGGTCTTCCTGATGGTTGATTTGCAATTTGGTTTTCTCGACTGCGTGTGGCGGTGTGTTGATGTCGGAGAGTTGGGGAATTGCTTCTACATACCGACGGTTTAAAGATTAGAGATCAGAGTCTACGTAATCAGTCGGGGGATCTATATTGGATACCTTGGGAGAACAGAGGTATTTGGATCGAGCTTTTGTGCCGATGGACTTGTGGTTGGGTTATCGGGGCCCTGGGTGTGAGGACCCGGATCCCCACGACAAGATTACTGGTTGTCCAGCAGCTTCTGGAGGCCTTTGTGGCGTGTCGGTGGTGTTTGTGCACCAATTGGACACTAGTGATGGACTCGATGTGTTAAATGGATCACGAGAATAGTCAGATGGCCCCGTCGAATGCTTAGAAGTGGTTTCGCGCGCAATGGATATTATATTGGACTCGGGGCGAAGTTTAGATAAAGGATCACCTCTCCGGATGCCTTCGGGAATTTTTAGAGTTGGAATTTGGCAAATTGGACTTTAGAATTGGACCCGGCGCGAAAATCGGATCAAGTAGGCTTTCCGGGGGCGTTCGACAAATTTTCGGATGAGAATTTGGGGAATCGGACATCGTATTTGGATTTAGCGCGCGAAATCGTTGAGAATGGACTATCTACTTGCTTTTTTCGGAGACCGGTTAACGCGCGCGTTTTTTGAGGCTTGTGCGCGAATCTCGAGGCGACATGGCACGGATCCCAGGGCGGCGCTGGCGCGCAGTTTGAGGCGCGTACGGCGCGCGTCGGCGTGGCAGGCAGGCGCGCTGGGGAAGCGCGCATGCGGCACGTGGCGCGCGGGGGCCGCCACGTGGCGGGCCCCCACTGGCGCGCGCGGTCAGGCGGGGGGGCGCGCGCTCGTGTGGCGCGCGGCATGTCCCGCGCCTGCGCGGCGCTGCGTGTCACGTGCCCGTGTGGAGCGCGGCAACCGCGCCCGCGTGGCACGCTGGCCGCGTGCCGCGTGGGCAGGGAGGCGCGTGCCTGGGCCGGGTGCGCGCGCCTGAGTGTGGTGGACCGGCTGGCGGTGGCTCCCCATTGGACGGTGCACCGTGGACCGGACTCGTGGATCACCTTTCTCCTCATTTTCTTCTTCTTCTTCTTTCTTTCCCGCTGTAGTGATCCGGCCTTTCGGGGTATTTTTGACTTACGTGTAGTCATTTAAGCCTTTAAGTGAAACAAAATTATTCAATTCTTAAAAGTTGGCCATTGTGGGGTGCTAGTATTTTTCTGCGATAGAGCGCGGAAAAAGAAAGCCGACGGTGCGATCGGATCTGAAATCCGATATCGGGATCCCCCGGAACGGGATTCAAAGTGATACGGTGATTAGTCGTGCATCGGAATCCGTGCAAAATATCTTGCACCCGTTAGAGATAAGGTGGGTTATCTCGTAGGGGATAATTAATTAGTTAATTAATTATCCCAGACGGAAAATAATAATTCTCTTACGTACGAATTAAAGAGAAATTAATTAGCGATAAAGTGCGACTATATAAGGGATCCCGATTATCGGAAAGAAAAGAAAAGAAAAATAAAAACCCTAATCGGTGAGAAGAGAAAAAGAAAAGAAAAGACGGAACCCTAGCCGGAAGAAAGGGAAAGGAGAAAGAGAAGGGGCCCGATCTTCCCGGACAACGAACCGAAGGCAAGAACGCGACCGGACAACCTTCCCGTCGATCTTCGGTTAGTAAAATAATTGTTTTAAATTATTTGGGATTTTTCCGTCGTCTCATTTGTTTGAGTTCTTGGTTTCTTGGTTTCTCCGTCGTATCCGTCACCGTCGCCGTCGACGTCATCATGCTAGGGCACGGAACGGACGGCGGAGGCGCGCGGTGCCGCTAGGGCATCGCGTGGAGGAGAGCCACTGACGGCACCCATGCGGACCCGCAACCGCGCGGGCACCGCATGGGCGCCGCGCGGCTGCCGCACGGGCGGCACCCGCGCGGACACGCACCGTGCGGGCACCGCGCGGGCGCCGCGCGGCTGCCGCGCGGGCCCGCAACCGTGTGGGTGCCGCGTAGCTGCCGCGCGGTCCCGCAACCGCGCGGGCGGCACCCGCGCGGGCCCGCAACCGCGCGGGCGCCACCCGCGCGGGCCCGCGACCGTGCGGGCACCGCGCGGGGGCCGCGCGGGCGGCACCCGCGCGAACCCGCAACCGCGCGGGCGCCGTGCGGGGCCGCACCCGCGCGGGCACCGCGCGGCCGCCGCACGGGCAACACCCGCGCGGGCACCGCGCCGCGGGGGCGTCGCCGCGGAGACGCGCCGCGCGGTTCCGAACCGCACGGGGTCCCGGCGGACGACGACGACGGCGCGGGAATTCCGTATCGTCAACCCGGACGGTGTTGGACTTTTCCGTCGAAAAGAATAAATTGGGTCTTGTGTTTTCGGATGTTAGTACACGCTTTTGACTATAGTTATCCGTGCGGACTTTCTTTAGGTCCAGACGCGCAGCGGGGGTGCGCAAAGGCTTCGGGTGTTCCGATCTCTCTTCAAATAGGTGGGTACGGTTGCTGTAAATACAACCAGTGCAGTAAGTGCATCTATCGTCATTAAAGTGCTCTTAATTTATCTAACAAAGTAGATGGACAGTTTAACCTTTCGCATAATTGTGTTTTTATCTAACAATTGAAACGGCTACGGTCGCGGTGCTCATGACACGCCGATCTCGGCAAATCCGTTTTCGGATGCTGCACGTACACAGGCGGATTGGCCTCCGCATGGGTGTACTTTTTCGGAAGAGTGGTCTCTTCTGACCCGTGTTCCTCACAAAGGTGTGGGTGCCATGAGGACCTCTTCGCGCCCGCTGAAAATAGCACACCAGCACCGCGAAGAGGTTAAAGCATCAAAGTAGGTGTTTGCGCACGAGGGGAGACTTTAGTCTCTCCGACAAATATTCTGGGGTTGGTGCCCAATTTAATTGATAAATCTGGGGTTGGGGCCCAGCTTAATATGTGCAGGGTTTTAGCGAAATGGCTCCGGTGTATTCGGTTTGCTCCTTATTTCCTTGTTGATATTAGACATCTACTTTGTTTGTCACTGACATTACCCACTCCGTGACAGGTGTTACGAGGTGCGTTAGCCGGGAGGGCGGTGAGACTGCGTCGCGAGAGCCGTAGTCAGAACACTTGGTTTTTATTATCTCATTTCTCTTACGCTTAATTTAGTTAATTTGCTTGTGGGTCGTAATATTCGTGGACATGTATTACTTAGCGCTGTGGATGAGGTGTACTTTTATATTCGTTTCTTTTGGTGATGTTTTCTTATGCGGCACGTTTTCATGATAAACCAAATGATTTCGAAAAGGTTTCTCAAAACGAAGTGCCGTGTGGGCACGGGTTTTGCAACCGCTGGCTTTATCCTTTCTAAACACTGATGCCGCTTTAATATTCCGCTTGATTATGTATGTTATTATATGGTTGATGGTTGGTGTTTGATGTATGTTGTTGTAAATGAGACGCCGTGCATATACAAAGGAGACTCTGTCCGCGGACAGGGAGAATTTGTGTATGTGGCGGTCTGGCACGCACCGGGGATGAGGTTTAAAATACCTTGTTAAGAAAGAAAAAAAAAGATACACGCAATTTTCTGCTTTGATAGACTCAAAAACCCCCGGGGGCGTGACAGATTAAATGGTATCAGAGAAAAACAACCATAACCATAGTAGACATGATCCACATCCACAGTGTAGGGTACCACAAGCAAATTAGACATGAGATAACCAAGGTATAGGTGCGTAGTACGTGAGAGTACGGGGAAAAGGGAACGTAATGTAGGTGTAATCGTAAGACAGGGTGTTAGGGTTATAACCTTAGGGTTAACGTGGTTTCTTTGTCTATAGCGGACAATGGCCCGGACTAGATCGTCTACCGAGAATGCGGACGCGGACAGAGTGACCCCGACCACCGCAGAGAACCAGCTCATCCGACAACAACTGCGGGAAATGGCCGGGCAATTAGCGACGCTGACGGAGCAGGTTCGTCACCTGACGCACCGACAGGCAACCGCGCCAGCCGAGCGCGAACCAATCCCTCCGCCCGAAACCACCGCACCCACTACGGGACCGCAAGGGACGGGTGGTACGACGACGGAACAGCCCCCATCCCCAAGGGACGTACCCACTCCGATGACCACGGGGCCCGTGATGGGAGCGACAACAGGGGAGGTAGGAACGACCCCTACTCTCGGGGGGTCCGCCGCTGTAGGAGGGATCACGGAGCAACGAACGACGCGAGAAAGGGTCAGGACGAATTTGACTAGGTTCAAGAAGCATGACCCTCCCACTTTTGAGGGAGAGACGACCGATCTATGGGTCGTCGAGAAATGGGTAGATACCATGGAAAAACTCTTCGAGGACTTACTGATGGAGGAACACGAGCGGGTTCCACTAGCCGTCCACTTCCTCGAAGGGAACGCACGCATCTGGTGGAAGACGGTACGCCCGGATCCGTCTACAAACGACCCGCTACCAACATGGACGGCCTTTAGAGAGGAACTTTTTGACGCTTTCTTCTCCGATAGCGTCAAGCGGCAATTGGAAGACGACCTGAAGAACATTAGACAAGGGAACCGCTCGGTCATGGAATATCAAAGGGAGTTCGTAAGATTGGTTAACTGCGTCCCGTTTGTTATACGAGATGAACCCCACAAGGCCCGTCTTTTTGTGGACGGGTTACGAAGCGACATCTTCGAGATGGTTCAGGCAGCGGACCTGCGCACGTTCAGGGAAGTGGTGGATAGGGCCACCATAGTGGAGCGGGGGTTCGCTATCACCCGAGCTCGACGTGAGGGATCAGAAAATAACCGGGAGAGGAAGCGGACACAGACTTACCCGGGAGGGGGTCCGTCTGGTGGGAGCCGACCCCCAAAGTACCCCAAGACGCAACAAGGAAGCAAGAGTGCACCTATTGGAAAGCCGCGACCAGCAAACAAGCCATGTGTTATTTGCGGAGCATCGCATCCAGTGACGGAATGCCCTAAGAGACAGGACCACTGTTACCGTTGCGGCAAACCAGGGCATCTCCGATTCAACTGTCCCCTGAACACTGGAGCGGCATCTTCCGCAGCCTCCACCCCAACGGCACAGCCACCAGGACGGGGTAGAGCATCAACGGGAATGCCCCCACACCCTCCGGCGCCAAGAGCAGAAGGAGAATCGCGACCACAACCAGGAGGGAGGCTCTACTCCATGGGCCAACATGGAGCGACACTGCAAGAGGAGGCGGTCGCAGGTATTACCTCCGTTTCTAATTTCCGAGCTCGAACCCTGTTTGACACCGGGGCAACTCGCTCCTTTATTTCCCGCACTTTTGCGCAAACACATCTGCTAGAAAGTAGTCCCCTTGATGTCTTACTGACCGTTCAGACCCCTGGGGGGCCAATCGCGGCGACTGCCCTAGTACCCTCTTGTTCAATAAAACTGGGAAGGTTGTCGTGCCCCTGGGATCTAGTGGTCATACCGCTAAAAGAATACGACGTGGTTTTGGGCATGGACTGGCTTACCGAGTATCAGGCGGTCATCGATTGCGAGGAGCGCCGGGTGCAACTACGGAAGCCGGGATTCCCAGAAAACGTGTACTTGGCTTGTAAAAGCACTTCCTTCTTGGCTATCATCTCCGCGTCGCGAGCTAGGAAGTTGGTGGAGGGCGGGTGCGTGGCCTATCTAGCCTCGGTAGATTTAGCCACCTGACCCGTTCCCTCGCCTTCCGAAATTCCAGTAGTAAAGGAATTTCCGGATGTATTTCCGGCAGAGCTCCCCAGAGCGCCGCCGGAACGAGAGGTCGACTTCCCTATTGAACTACTTCCCGGCACCAAACCCATCACCAAGGCACCGTACAGATGGCCTTCGTGGAGTTGAAGGAACTCAAGGCACAGTTGGAGGACCTTTTAGATAAGGGCTTCATCAGACCTAGCGCGTCACCCTGGGGCGCGCCCGTCCTGTTTGTGAGAAAGAAGGACGGAAGTCTCCGGTTGTGCATCGACTACCGGGAGATAAATAAGGTCACCATTAAGAACAAGTACCCCCTGCCAAGGATCGACGACCTCTTCGACCAACTACAGGGGGCGACGGTGTTTTCAAAGATTGACCTGCAGTCGGGCTATCATCAGGTCCAGGTCAAGGGGGAGGACATCCCCAAAACGGCTTTTCGGACTCGCTACGGTCATTACGAATTTACAGTAATGCCGTTCGGGCTCACGAATGCCCCGGCGGTGTTCATGGACATGATGAACAGGGTATTCAAACCCTTCCTGGATTTACTCGTGGTGGTCTTCATCGACGATATCCTCATCTACTCCCGTACAGACGAGGAACATGAAGAACATCTGCGCACAGTCCTCCAGACCCTACGGGAACAAAAACTCTACGCCAAACTCAAAAAGTGTGAGTTTTGGCTCCGAGAGGTTGGCTTCTTGGGGCACGTAATCTCAGCGGCTGGAGTCGCAGTCGATCCGAAGAAGATAGATTCGGTGACAGACTGGTCCCAACCGACGACGGTGACGGAGATTCGAAGCTTCCTGGGATTAGCCGGATACTACCGGCGCTTCGTGGAGGGTTTCTCCAAGATAGCCACCCCCTTAAACCGTTTGACTAAAAAGGGGGAAAAGTTTATCTGGACAGACAAATGTCAGAGGAGCTTCGAGGAGCTCAAGGATAGGTTGACGCGAGCCCCGATTCTCGCCCTGCCAGAACCAGGGGAGGATTATGAAGTATACTGCGATGCGTCGCGAAACGGACTGGGTGGAGTACTCATGCAACGGGGAAAGGTTATAGCCTATACGTCAAGGCAGCTCAAGGAATACGAGCGAAACTACCCTGTGCACGATTTGGAACTCGCAGCGGTTGTGTTCGTCCTCAAGCTTTGGAGACACTACCTGTATGGGGCACACTCCAATGTGTACTCAGATCATAAAAGTCTTAAGTACCTTTTCACCCAAAAGGAGTTAAATTTGCGACAAAGATGGTGGCTCGAGCTACTGAAGGATTACGATTTAACGATCCACTACCACCCGGGAAAGGCAAACGTGGTGGCCGACGCCCTGAGCCGTAAGGGGCAGGCCGAGAAGGCAGGGGTGAGTGCCATCACCCAGCAAGATAGTCTGATTGCGGAGTTTTCGTGATTAAGACTAGAAGTAGTACCAGCGGGTACAGTCGAACAACTTCTGACACTGGTGGTTGTTACGGCATTTTGGTGTTGGCATATTTCGTGAGTCAAGTCAGTGAGTTGAGTCGGAGTCTTAAAGGGATCAAATTGTCAATCAGCTTTCAAAGACTTAGAGAAGATTCAACAAGAGCTCAAGTTGACACTCAGTGTCTTGAGTCTTGAAGATTGAAGTTGAAGAATTGTGGATCAGTTACATCAATCTCAAGAAGAAAGTATTCAAGAGGATCAGGTATGTTTAACTAAATAATTTTGGTGATCCGAATACTTTCTTATAGTGTAGAAACACTTGGAAGAATTTTTAATTGCATAAAAATCAAAAACTGGACATGGGGCATGTTCAGGATCCAGATCAGATGATCCAATCCGGATCCCGAAGGGTATTAGTTCATTGGCAATTTCAATCCGGATCCTAGGCCATTCCGATCCGGATCCCGAACATGGGACTTTGCTGAATTGCATGAACGATCCGGATCGGACCTTGCAATCCGGATCCCGAACCCTTGGTTTTCTGGAATCGTCAAACTCGTTACGACGATCCGGATCGCAGTAAATCCGATCCGGATCGCCGTCCTAAAAATTTCCATATAAGGTATGTTTTTGATTCCTATCTCTTTCCAAAGGTTTCTAAACTATAAATAGACATTTAGGGTTTCTCAAAAACGGGGGAGCTACGGCCGATCTTTTCATAAAACTCTTGAGAGCAACCCTAGAGGCTAGGTTTTCATCGTTCTTCTTTATAGCCTCTTTTAGGTCAATTCGATGGTTCTTTCAAGAACATATCTTTTGTCGAATTGATCTAATCTTTGCTTAGAGATTTCTTCTACGGTTCCTCATTGAGAATCTAAGCAAAGGATCACCATCGAAGTCAATATTCTTATCGACTGAGTTTGCGTCGTGGATTCGACGTGGCATCGTGGATTTGGTGTGCTAAAGGCGTTTCGTGGATTCGAAACGTGTGCTCGTGGATTCGAGTGGTGTTCGTGGATTCGAACGTGTGCAGTGGGCGTGCAAAATCGGTGGAGCGCGAGGTCCAAGAAATTGAAGGAGGGGTTAAATCCGTGGAGACGGTAATCACCTTGTTATTCTTCTTTTCTTAGGGATTGTTATTGCGTGGATATCCAACCGGTCAGCGCAAGGTCCGAAGAAGCTGAAGGAGGGGTTGAGTCCGTGGAGTCGGTAATCACCTTGTTATTCTTCTATTCTTAGTGGATTGTTATTGCGTGTTGGTCCCGTGGTTTTTCTCCTGGATTGGAGTTTCCACGTATATCTCGGTGTGCTGTTTTTATTTTCCGCATTGGTTTTTATTTTGCACTGAGATTTGGTTTTATAAGTATTACACCTATTCACCCCCCCTCTAGTTGTTTGATAGTACCTATTTAGATCCTTGTGGATCCTATAAAAACCTACAATTGGTATCGGAGCGGGTTTTAGGTTTATCTATCATGATGGGTGAAAGTGGTAATATTTATAGACCTCCTCTTTTTGATGGGACTAATTATGCTTATTGGAAAGTGCGGATGAGAGCTTTTCTCATCGCAATTGATGAGCGGGTATGGCAATCCGTGGAATACGGTTGGGTGCATCCTGTTGAGGAAGTAGGAAATTCTACTACCCCAAAACCTCGCTCTAGATGGTCCAAAGAGGAATTTGAAAGATCTTCTTACAATGGGAAAGGTATGAACGCTTTATTTAATTCTCTTTCCTCGACTGAATTTACAAGAATTTCCGCGTGTGAAACCGCGAAGGAAATTTGGGATCTTCTCAAAATTACACATGAGGGTACTAATCTTGTAAAAATTCAAAAGCTCCAGATGCTTACAAGTCAATTTGACTCTATTCATATGGAAGAGCATGAATTGTTTACAGATTATTACACTAGACTTCAAGATGTAATAAATACATGTGCTAATTTAGGAGAAAAGATCCCGGAGTCGAAAATTGTAAGAAAGATACTTCGGACTCTTCCGGAACGGTTTAGGGCAAAGGTTACCGCCATTGAAACCGTTAGTCATCCGGATGAGATGAGAGTAGAGGAATTAGTAGGTGCTTTACAAACATATGAGATGACTTTTCCTACTAATCAAGTTTCTTCCAAGTCTTCTTCTAAGCTTACAGGTATTGCATTCAAATCAACAAAGGAAGAAGATGGCGTATCAAGTTCCGACGATGAAATCTCTTTTGCCGATTTTGAAGAACAATTGGCGCGGATCACAAAAAAATTTCGTCGGAAATTTTGGAAGAATCGAACCGATGGATCTTCATCCACGAAATCTTCTAAAGGATCATCGGGTTCTAAATCCTCTAAACTCAAAAGCTTTGCAAAACCTTCTAAAGAAAAAGAAAAAGATGATTTCGAAGGGGAAATCCAATGCTATCGATGCAAAGGCTACGGCCATTTTTCAACGGATTGTCCTTCTCCGAAATCATATAAAAAGAAGGCTTTGCAAGCGAAAACTTGGGACGATTCTACTTCTAATGAATCGACCTCAAGTAAAGAGGAAAAAATCGTTGCTTCTCATGCCTCTCATTTTCCCTCTTCTAATAATTGTTTATCATCATTAGTCACTGACTCTACTCCTTTGATTTTGTATGAAACATCAACAACCGGCGGAGAGTCATCAAGTGAGGGGGAGTCGGACGAGGAAGAACTCGTTGAGGCATATCAACAACTTCTTGCGGAATCTAAGAAGATGGCCAAGCATATCAAGAAGTTGAGGAAGCAACGACTTGAGAATCAAGACGAGAATCATGCTTTAAAGATAAAACTTCATGATCTCGAGGAGGAACAAGGACGTTTATTGAATAACAATAAAATCCTCCAAGAAAAGCTAAACCAATCGGAGACAAACGCTAAATCATATACGGACAAGATTGGTTTTCTAGAAAAATAGTTTGAGGAGATTCATGTCACCAACCAAGCATTGACCAAACAAGTTCATCAACTTAAATCCGACATACGAAGGATTTCAACCGATTCCAAGAAACTTGAGTGTATGTCCGGTTTAGGTCAAACAAGCAAGGTTGGTTTGGGATTCAAAAAGGACCAAACTGTGCATGCTTCAAGTTCCACAATGAAATTGAAAGGAAGAACTTGTCACTTATGTGGACTTGAAGGACATTTGGTGAAGAATTGCCCGAAAAAGAGAAAGAAGAGTCCTTCGGCAACTTCATCTACGGGGCGAACTCAACGGAATCAAAAGACACATCAAGTCAAAGGAGTTCACTCAACCCACCAAAGGTCCGAGCCACAACATCAATCATACAAGTGGATCATTGCGAGGCAAAGACCTAAGGTGGACCAACTGTCAAAGCGGACAACCCCCGGCCACAACGAATCAAGACAACCCAAAATCCAGCGATTTTGGATTAGGAAAGGTGATATCTTTCCTTGTCTTAAGTTCTAAATAGCTTATGACTGTATGTAATGCTTTGATTGGTTTTCCCTTCATATCATTTTTAATCTTTGCATTACATGTTTTTCAATGCTCTTCGTTTTTATACTTTGTTTTTGAACAAAAGGGTTTTTAATGAACAAGTGCATTGAATGAAAAGGGCTTTCACTTTTATTCACTCCAAATTAATTTTATTTGGATTATCAACTTTACTCCTTAATCATAATCTTGAAGATACTTCTTTATAGGAGTTTTTGATATTATAAGCATCAAATTTTAGAAATCATGTGTGATCTTTAGATGCTTAATCTATCTCGGTTGTGTGAATTCATTGTGATAAATGTGAGACAACCGATAGACTAAAATTTGGGATTTAATTCTTTCACGTAAGAGATTGCCTTCTTACAAGGGTAAATAATTGAATTATGAAAGATGTGGAAAGAGTTACATCCGAAATGAGTGTGAAAACTACCACCACATGCTGGAAAGAGCTGCCACCCCGGTCGTCCAGTTTGTGTGTGAAGCTACCACATGTTATGGATGCTTGATAGTATTTTATGAGAAAATCTTTAGTTGAAGCATTTGGAGATTTATATGCAAAACTCTTATATTTTGAACAATCTCCTGGTTGGTATAAGGTGGGATAGTTGAAAGATGCTCAAAGAGCCACCCTTAGGTATTTTAGTGCTTATCTCAAATTTGAAAGGGTAAGAAATCAAATTGATGTCTTTTGGAAATCTCTGTAAGTCATCTTTGTACATCCGTTACATCTTGATAGACTTTGGATCTCAAGATTATTTTTGATGACTTGTGTTTGATGAATATAACATGAAAAACTGTTTATAATGTTTTATCTTTATTTTTCATGATTTAGGAGTAAATCTTTTTAATCTTGTGAAATTAATTGGATTGAATGACATCTTGTTAATTCATTGGTTAAAGCACTTAAATCGTTTTCTTGATGGAATACAAATCGGTATTTGAAAAGATTCTAAAATTTGGATTTGTTTCAAGGAATTATTTTTTTTTTTGCCTTCTGGTACCGGTACGCAATCTGCATTTTTGTTATATACCGGAACTGAGCTTTTATCTCTCTTTCTCTATGAACTAATGTTGTTAGTGATTTCCTTTTGTCTAGTATGTTCACTGTTTGACAATTTGTGACAAAAAGGGGGAGAAGAGAAATGACGGAGATGAGATCATCAAGAGAGGATAAACGAAACGAAAATGGAAAAATGGGGGAGAACGGAAAATGATGATCGTATCACAAAGGGGGAGAACATGGAAAACATGTTAGAGATGCTCAAGATAGGGGGAGACAAAGAAAAAATTGAAAGAGCAGAAAAACAAAAGAACCAAAAGGAAGACGGATCAAATGTAGGATTGTAATTTCTAACGACTAACGTTTGATTTTGTTTGGAGTTTTGTTTTGCAGGAATTACATCACTTTAAGACTCCAAGTCCTAAGTCATAGAGTATGTTCTAGGACTGTTTGGTTCAAATGTAATTTTGTATTTATTGGATCCTTCACGCAAAGAAAATCAATGTTTTGGTGATGACATTGAGTTTCGATTTTTTGGTTTAAGATGAGTGACTTGAGCGCTTTTATGTATTTTTGGGTTTTGTCACGAAATTACCAAAGGGGGATATTGTTACGGCATTTTGGTGTTGGCATATTTCGTGAGTCAAGTCAGTGAGTTGAGTCGAAGTCTTAAAGGGATCAAATTGTCAATCAGCTTTCAAAGACTTAGAGAAGATTCAACAAGAGCTCAAGTTGACACTCAGTGTCTTGAGTCTTGAAGATTGAAGTTGAAGAATTGTGGATCAGTTACATCAATCTCAAGAAGAAAGTATTCAAGAGGATCAGGTATGTTTAACTAAATAATTTTGGTGATCCGAATACTTTCTTATAGTGTAGAAACACTTGGAAGAATTTTTAATTGCATAAAAATCAAAAACTGGACATGGGGCATGTTCAGGATCCAGATCAGATGATCCAATCCGGATCCCGAAGGGTATTAGTTCATTGGCAATTTCAATCCGGATCCTAGGCCATTCCGATTCGGATCCCGAACATGGGACTTTGCTGAATTGCATGAACGATCCGGATCGGACCTTGCAATCCGGATCCCGAACCCTTGGTTTTCTGGAATCGTCAATCTCGTTACGACGATCCGGATCGCAGTAAATCCGATCCGGATCGCCGTCCTAAAAATTTCCAGATAAGGTATGTTTTTGATTCCTATCTCTTTCCAAATGTTTCTAAACTATAAATAGACATTTAGGGTTTCTCAAAAACGGGGGAGCTACGGCCGATCTTTTCATAAAACTCTTGAGAGCAACCCTAGAGGCTAGGTTTTCATCGTTCTTCTTTATAGCCTCTTTTAGGTCAATTCGATGGTTCTTTCAAGAACATATCTTTTGTCGAATTGATCTAATCTTTGCTTAGAGATTTCTTCTACGGTTCCTCATTGAGAATCTAAGCAAAGGATCACCATCGAAGTCAATATTCTTATCGACTGAGTTTGCGTCGTGGATTCGACGTGGCATCGTGGATTCGGTGTGCTAAAGGCGTTTCGTGGATTCGAAACGTGTGCTCGTGGATTCGAGTGGCGTTCGTGGATTCGAACGTGTGCAGTGGGCGTACAAAATCGGTGGAGCGCGAGGTCCAAGAAATTGAAGGAGGGGTTAAATCCGTGGAGACGGTAATCACCTTGTTATTCTTCTTTTCTTAGGGATTGTTATTGCGTGGATATCCAACCGGTCAGCGCAAGGTCCGAAGAAGCTGAAGGAGGGGTTGAGTCCGTGGAGTCGGTAATCACCTTGTTATTCTTCTATTCTTAGTGGATTGTTATTGCGTGTTGGTCCCGTGGTTTTTCTCCTGGATTGGAGTTTCCACGTATATCTCGGTGTGCTGTTTTTATTTTCCGCATTGGTTTTTATTTTGCACTGAGATTTGGTTTTATAAGTATTACACCTATTCACCCCCCCTCTAGTTGTTTGATAGTACCTATTTAGATCCTTGTGGATCCTATAAAAACCTACAGTGGTCAGACCTACCTTGCTGGACAGAATTCTCGAAGGGCAATCGACTGATGACCAACTCCAGCTGGTGCGAAATAGAGTGACTGCCGACCAAGGTGGTGATTTCACAGTAAACTCCGACGGCACGATACGATTTCGGGGACGAATCTGTGTGCCGGATCTACCGGAACTCAAAGAGGAGATCCTGCGGGAGGCGCATACCGCTCCATATACAGCGCATCCCGGGGGAACGAAGATGTACAAGGACGTCAAACAGACCTTCTGGTGGCCCAAAATGAAGGGAGACGTGACTCGGTTTGTGGCACACTGCCTGGTGTGCCAACGAGTGAAGGCCGAACACCAGCGTCCAGCAGGAAAATTGCAACCCTTACCGGTGACTGTGTGGAAGTGGGACATGATTACCATGGATTTTGTGACCGGGTTCCCGAGATCGTCACAGGGACACGATGCAATATGGGTAATCGTGGACCGTCTGACGAAATCGGCCCACTTTCTGCCCATACACACGACGTGGGCGCGGGAACGACTGGCGCAAACCTACATCAACGAGATAGTAAGGCTACATGGGGTGCCGACGTCCATCACGTCGGACAGGGACACGCGATTTGTGTCAAACTTTTGGCAGAGCCTGCAGCGAGCAATGGGAACCAAGTTGCACTTCAGTACGGCTTTTCACCCGCAGACCGATGGACAATCAGAGCGGGTGATACAAATTGTGGAGGACATGCTTCGGGCATGCGTTTTGGACCTGGGCGAAGGGTGGGCACGGTGTCTGCCCCTAGTGGAATTTGCCTATAATAACAGTTACCAGGCCAGCATTCAGATGGCACCATACGAGGCCCTGTACGGGCGCCGCTGTCGGTCTCCAATATGCTGGGACGACTTGGGTGAGCGTAAGTTTCTGGGCCCAGATCTGGTGGAGGAGACCGAAGCAAAGGTGCGATTGATTAGACAAAGACTACTGACCGCCCAGAGCAGACAGAAAAGCTACGCGGACAACAGACGCCGAGTCATGGTGGGTGAACATGCGTTGCTCCGAGTTTCGCCCTCCAAGGGGAACCGACGCTTCGGCATAAAGGGAAAGTTAAGCCCGAGGTACGTAGGATTGTTCAAGATCCTAGAATGCATGGGACCGGTGGCGTACCGATTAGCCCTACCGCCAAATCTCGAACGAGTCCATAACGTGTTCCACGTCTCAATGCTCCGGAAGTACCTAGCCGATCCCTCTCATGCCTTGGATGCCTCCACCATCGAGTTGCGAGAGGATTTAAGCGTCGAGGAGACGCCGGTGCGGATTTTGGCGAGAGAGGACAAGAAGTTGCGCAAACGAACAATCCCCTATGTAAAGGTCCAGTGGAGCAACCATGAAGAGCGCGAGGCGACTTGGGAACTGGAATCGAAGATGAGGGAATGTTTTCCCGAATTGATTAGTGGGGTTTGTATTTAAGTTTCGGGACGAAACTTTTTATAAAGTGTGAGTGGTGTAGTGATCCGGCCTTTCGGGGTATTTTTGACTTACGTGTAGTCATTTAAGCCTTTAAGTGAAATAAAATTATTCAATTCTTAAAAGTTGGCCATTGTGGGGTGCTAGTATTTTTTTGCGATAGAGCGCGGAAAAAGAAAGCCGACGGTGCGATCGGATCTGAAATCCGATATCGGGATCCCCCGGAACGGGATTCAAAGTGATACGGTGATTAGTCGTGCATCGGAATCCGTGCAAAATATCTTGCACCCGTTAGAGATAAGGTGGGTTATCTCGTAGGGATAATTAATTAGTTAATTAATTATCCCAGACGGAAAATAATAATTCTCTTACGTACGAATTAAAGAGAAATTAATTAGCGATAAAGTGCGACTATATAAGGGATCCCGATTATCGGAAAGAAAAGAAAAGAAAAATAAAAACCCTAATCGGTGAGAAGAGAAAAAGAAAAGAAAAGACGGAACCCTAGCCGGAAGAAAGGGAAAGGAGAAAGAGAAGGGGCCCGATCTTCCCGGATACCGAACCGAAGGCAAGAACGCGACCGGACAACCTTCCCGTCGATCTTCGGTTAGTAAAATAATTGTTTTAAATTATTTGGGATTTTTCCGTCGTCTCTTTTGTTTGAGTTCTTGGTTTCTTGGTTTCTCCGTCGTATCCGTCACCGTCGCCGTCGTCGTCATCATGCTAGGGCACGGAACGGACGGCGGAGGCGCGCGGTGCCGCTAGGGCATCGCGCGGAGGAGAGCCACGGACGGCACCCATGCGGACCCGCAACCGCGCGGGCACCGCATGGGCGCCGCGCGGCTGCCGCACGAGCGGCACCCGCGCGGACCCGCACCGTGCGGGCACCGCGCAGCTGCCGCGCGGGCCCCGCGCGGCTGCCGCGCGGGCCCGCAACCGCGCGGGCGGCACCCGCGCGGGCCCGCAACCGTGCGGGCAGCTCGCGGGCGCCGCGCGGTTGCCACGCGGGCGGCACCCGCGCGGACCCGCAACCGCGCGGGCGCCGCGCGGGGCCTCACCCGCGCAAGCGTCGCGCGGCTGCCGCGCGGGCCCGCAACCGCGCGGGCGGCACCCGCGCGGGCCCGCGACCGTGCGGGCACCGCGCGGGCGCCGCGCGGCTGCCGCGCGGGCGGCACCCGCGCAGACCCGCAACCGCGCGGGCGCCGTGCGGGGCCGCACCCGCGCGGGCACCGCGCGGCCGCCGCACGGGCAACACCTGCGCGGGCACCGCGCCGCGGGGGCGTCGCCGCGGAGACGCGCCGCGCGGTTCCGAACCGCACGGGGTCCCGGCGGACGACGACGGCGGCGCGGGAATTCCGTATCGTCAACCCGGACGGTGTTGGACTTTTCTGTCGAAAAGAGTAAATTGGGTCTTGTGTTTTCGGATGTTAGTACACGCTTTTGACTATAGTTATCCGTGCGGACTTTCTTTAGGTCCAGACGCGCAGCGGGGGTGCGCAAAGGCTTCGGGTGTTCCGATCTCTCTTCAAATAGGTGGGTACGGTTGCTGTAAATACAACCAGTGCAGTAAGTGCATCTATCGTCATTAAAGTGCTCTTAATTTATCTAACAAAGTAGATGGACAGTTTAACCTTTTGCATAATTGTGTTTTTATCTAACAATTGAAACGGCTACGGTCGCGGTGCTCATGACACGCCGATCTCGGCAAATCCGTTTTCGGATGCTGCACGTACACAGGCGGATTGGCCTCCGCATGGGTGTACTTTTCCGGAAGAGTGGTCTCTTATGACCCGTGTTCCTCACAAAGGTGTGGGTGCCGTGAGGACCTCTTCGCGCCCGCTGAAAATAGCACACCAGCACCGCGAAGAGTTTAAAGCATCAAAGTAGGTGTTTGCGCACGAGGGGAGACTTTTGTCTCTCCGACAAATATTCTGGGGTTGGTGCCCAATTTAATTGATAAATCTGGGGTTGGGGCCCAGCTTAATATGTGTGCAGGGTTTTAGCGAAACGGTTCCGGTGTATTCGGTTTGCTCCTTATTTCCTTGTTGATATTAGACATCTACTTTGTTTGTCACTGACATCACCCACTCCGTGACAGGTGTTACGAGGTGCTTTAGCCGGGAGGGCGGTGAGACTGCGTCGCGAGAGCCGTAGTCAGAACACTTGATTTTTATTATCTCATTTCTCTTACGCTTAATTTAGTTAATTTGCTTGTGGGTCGTAATATTCGTGGACATGTATTACTTAGCGCTGTGGATGAGGTGTACTTTTATATTCGTTTCTTTTGGTGATGTTTTCTTATGCGGCACATTTTCGTGATAAACCAAATGATTTCGAAAAGGTTTCTCAAAACGAAGTGCCGTGTGGGCACGGGTTTTGCAACCGTTGGCTTTATCCTTTCTAAACACTGATGCCGCTTTAATATTCCGCTTGATGATGTATGTCTATTGTATGGTTGATGGTTGGTGTTTGATGTATGTTGTTGTAAATGAGACGCCGTGCATATACAAAGGAGACTCTGTCCGCGGACAGGGAGAATTTGTGTATGTGGCGGTCTGGCACGCACCGGGGATGAGGTTTAAAATACCTTGTTAAGAAAGAAAAAAAAAGATACACGCAATTTTCCGCTTTGATAGACTCAAAAACCCCCGGGGGCGTGACACCCGCACACCATTCCTCCTCCATTTTCTTTTATTTCCTCTCCAACCGAGCGAGAGAGGGTGTGAGGAGGGCATTTTTGTGGGGTGCGACGGTGCGCCGTGGACCTCGCGAAGCGCGCGAGGTGTTCCGAGGAGACGGTTGGGCGGCGCGACGCGGTCGAGGTAGGTCCCGCGTGTTAGTTTTGCGGTATTTTTGGCACAGTTTTGGAGCGTCCTTTTGGACATTGGATTTGACCCCTTGCTCTCATGTGTGTTAGGGATCGTGTTTTACTGTGCCGTTTTACTGCGCGGACTGCTGCTGGCGTTTTGGACGCGCCTCGTTTTGCGCGTGGACCCGTAAGGTGTGCTCCGTTTTGCGTGCAACTTGTTGTACGAGCGTCGGATCGTGATGAGCCTATACTCTTTTTTTATCTACTCGACGCGAGAATTATCACCGTATTTTCCGGGAATTGCCCGAAGGTATACTTTTCCCGTTCTCCTGTGCAATGCGATACAGATGTGTATGTTGTGGACTTTAGCGCTCACCGCGTTGTGGAATTTGTAACTTGGCCTGCGGGGCTCGGATTTTGACGTGCAGGTACTCGTTTCGAAGGGATGGACGCGACGATCGCATCCGTATTTTTGGTGGATTTTTCAAAGTCCGTTCTGCAGGTGAAAATTTCACATCTTCGGGGCTGGTTTCAGTAGATGGTGTATACTTGGATATTTTAGCATAAAGTGTAATTTTGAACCTTTTATTGTACCCAGGAGGGTTCGCGAGTGTTTTTGGAACACTGCTAGGAGCCGAGGTTTGCGTGACTTGTACCGTGGATACGGGTTCAGCGGATTGTGCGTGCAGATGGCCACGTTCTTCACCAACCCCAGGTTTGCCTTGGATTGAGCTCTTCAGGTGGGTGTTCTGTTCCCAAAACCGATGGACGGTTCTTTAATTCTTATATTAGAATGCACACATGTTTAAGGTACAATAATTGTATGTTATTGGGAGGTAAGCTAGGAAGGATGATTGTATAAAGGGAATTGTAAGACTAATATTCATATTAAATCTTATCGAGAACTTGCAGCATCCATATATTCATGATGAAGAATTGTAAATGCTTACCTAAGGGACTTACCCTATGTGATGGACATTTGCATGCTTGTATGGTCATCTAGTTAGGCCATCTTTTACTGCTACACTACTTATTGGAACTTGACTTAGGAGAAACCATGCTTTTCCCTTTCTCCTCCTTTGTTAGTCAGGCGGTCTATGTTGCTCGGGCGCGAGCAGGGGGTTTGGGATAGTGTAGTCAGATTCTTGGGATATGGGACAGGCTGGGCTTGATGGCAGGGTATTGCGGCGACCGCGGACTTTGGGCGGTCGACCGGGTGGTTATTATTGCACCAGATTGGTTATCGGATTTCTCTAGTGGCCGGAGTTTCCTACTTATTTAGTGTGAGACCGTGCCGGTCAGGAGCCGGTCTGTCATTTATTTAGTGTGCGACCGTGCCGGTCAGGAGCCGGTCTGTCATTTATTTAGTGTGCGACCGTGCCGGTCAGGAGCCGGTCTGTCATTTATTTAGTGTGCGACCGTGCCGGTCAGGAACCGGTCTGTCATTTATTTAGTGTGCGACCGTGCCGGTCAGGAGCCGGTCTGTCATTTATTTAGTGTGCGACCGTGCCGGTCAGGAGCCGGTCTGTCACTTATTTAGTGTGCGACCGTGCAGGTCAAGAGCCGGTCTGTTACTTATTTTGGGTGCGACCGTACCGGCCAATAGTCGGTCTGTCACCTATTTTGGGATGCCATCGTACCGGTCAGTAGTCGGTCAGTATTCCCGCAGATGAGTTCTTGAGCATTTTGATAGTAGGCATAGTAGGCAGGCAGGCATGGCCGGCATAGTAGGCATAGTAGGCAGGTAGGCAAGGCAGGCAGGCATAGCAGGCATGGCAGGCACAGTAGGCATAGCAAGCATGGCAGGCACAGTAGGCATAGCAGGCAGGCAGGCATGGCAGGCATAGTGGGCAGGCTGGCATGGCAGGCATAGTAGGCATAGCGGGCATGGCAGGCATAGTAGGCAAAGCAGGCATAGCAGGTAGTGCCAGTGATTACTGGTCTATCGATTGGGTCGATTGTGCACTTCATGTGCTAGTGGTTGCATACCCATCTTTGGTTCTCCCATCTTGGGCATTTAGATAGAGGCATGATAGCTGTTGAGAGCCTTCAGCTTCCTTATTTCAGTCCTTACGGCTTTGGTTAGTTTTTATCTCTTGAGGACTTAGTGGGCAGACCGTCGGGTCTGGCGGTGTTACCCACTGAGAACTCCCTTTTTGGTGTAGTTCTCACACCCTTTGGGGGTTTTCCCCCTTCTTTTTCCTTCCTCTTATTTGTTTTGCAGAGTCTTAGCGGGTGTTGCTGATTCTGCGGTTGTTGATCGAGGCGAGGGAGTCGCGAGCTAGATCCCTACCCATGTTTGGAGAGTAGCGGTACCCCTTCAGAGGAGAGCTTCAGTAGATTTGTTGTTTTATTTCCTCTTTTGAGAGACTGTTGTAGCGAGGATATATTATTGTATTGAGAGACTGTACATTGTTGTACTATTTTCCTGTTATACAGTGATTGATTATAGTTATACAGCAGGTTTTTGTTTTTAGCTCTGATATCTGTTAGCTGTAGTACTTTTCTTGCAGGTACGACGCTTCGCCTATGCGGCTTTGGCAAAGGTGGCGGATCTGTTGGCGAGCCCGGGTCGCAGTTTTGACCCCGGGGCGTGACAGATTAGGTTGGTATCAGAGCCTAGGTTGTAGGTCATGGTGGACTTAGAAACCCTAGGCTTATGGTTTGACCCTTGGTTGACTTCGTGAGAGTCGTGATCTATATCGAGAGTCCTGATTGAGTTTTATACCTCTCCCAAGGGACGGGAAGAGTGATTAGCATGTTTATTCTTCTAAGTGATTAAGTTGGCTGCAGACAACATAATGCTGTGGAACGGGTGACATGCTTTAGACTTTCGCTGGATTGGGTCGAGTGGCTTTTGTGTACTGTTTTGTGGTTTCGTCGTGGAGAGCGGTGTCTCCCCGACGCTGGGTTTTGACCCGTGTGCATCCTGTCATAGCAGCTGAGCTGGAGCGGTTGGTTTTCGGCCGGATACCTGGATTGAGGTCAGAGAACTCCGGACTCAGATGACAGGATTGTCAGAGGTTTATCAGCGGCAGAGTGAGCAGCTGGTCTTGGTGACACAGTTGTCGGAGCAGCGGGCAGCTCGACAGTGTTTCTTTCTGAGACCACCCGGTTGCTGTATCCTCAGGGGCGGGAATTTTTGTGGCACCGATGGAGTGAGTAGCCCCCTCCGTGCCAATGTTTAGTGCCGAGGCACCGAGGCAGGGTGGATAGTTGACAGCAGAGGAGCTGTGGGACATGATCGATCTATTGAGCCAGATTTGGCAGATGAACCACCCCAACTCGTAAGATTGAGTTTGGAGCCTTCGGAGGCAGAGTTGTGGTTGGTGGTGATGGAGTGATCAATTGAGAGCCTCCTTGTACTAGAGAGTTTTGCAGTTGTTGAACTGCGCGCTCCAGATTCGAGGGACGAGGCGTGGAGGATATGTGTGGCTGGGAGTGGATTGCGCCAGGATAACTTTCAGTTTAGTTAGTCACTCTGTTATGGATTATTGACGCCTCGTCGGAGTAGGCGTTGCGTATGGAGCTTGGCACTACAGTTCCTTTGGATAGGGATCTGCCGCTAGAGGTGAGTTCTGGATATTGGCGCTTGGCGCCGGGTGATGGAGGACAAATCGGCCGGCAGAGGCAATTCTGATTTCCTTTCCAGGATGACGGGCTCCTGAGATGCCAGAGATCGGGTGGACCTCGATGGCAGCATCAGCATTTATATCAGAGTGACGCAGCGGTAGCGTGGATTTGCTATCTGCGGAGGACCTTATTCGTCGCCTCAATGTGAGCAGAGACAGAGGTCGTACTCCCTTGTGGATAGTCCTGATTTTCAGGCAGATTGAGCGACAACCACTTGCATCGAGGGGATAAATCTGTGCCACCCGATTGTAGGGAGCCACGGTAGTGGATCGAGTGTCGCAGGTGTGATTTCTTCACAGCAGTCGGAGTTAGAGCCTGTTGTATTCCTGCATGGACTAGAGGCAGATTTGTTACCACGTGCACTCGAGGTACAGGTTCCTGTTAGTGCCGTGCATGTGGAGGAGGCTTGCGGATCATGTCCAATGCGGTTGAGGCCGCGAGTTGTACCGGCAGACATATTGGTAATTGTGGCAGTTTGGTGTTTTGACCAGGTGCTTGAGATTGGTTGGCACAATGCCACAGGATGTTTTAACTGAGGACATCGATTTTCTGCGAGGCAGACAAGAAGAGGCTTGCTTGTTGAGATTATTAGAGCACATAGGCTATAGCGACAGGGTGAGAGGTGCTTTTGGTGGCACCGGGGTTGAAAGATATCTCTGTTGCCCACGAGATCCCGGGTGTGATTTCACCTGAGCTATTTGTGATGCCGCCGGTTAGGGAGATAGAGATTGCGTTTCACGTGGTTCGAGGGAACCGCGCCACCCTTGACAGCACCTCATTGGATACCGCCTGTAGAGCTGAGAGAGCTGATGGCACAGTTGCAGGATCTGATGGATCGAGGGGTCTATTTGACCTAGTGCCACGTCGTTGATACCCGACTGGAAGGGTCCTTTTATGATTCGAGTGTAGACAGGTCCGGGTGGTATCTAGGACCTTTTGATGGAGTTATACTCCTACAGTTAGTGTATGATGCGAGTATCTACTTGGAATCAGACAGCCGAGGACTTTGCCTAGATGGCATTCAGGATCAGGTAAGGGCATTATAAGAGCATAGTGAGGCCAAATGGAATAATAAATGCCCTGTTGCCTTTGAAATTTAAGGAAGTGTGTGTTCCAGTTGTACCTGGACGGTTTGGGAGTGGCGTCCTCCAAGGATATTTGATTTACTCCCTGAGCGACTTGCAGCACGAGGAGCACTTGTGGATGTGCTACCATGCCTGTGTGGATGAAGCTGTATGCCAAGTTATTGAGGTACAAGTTCTAGCTCCAAGTGCATACCCTATCCTAGCCGTTGGAGTGGCGGTGGAACCCGACCAATTGGATGTTATTCAAGGTTGGCTGAGACCAACATCTATTCTTGAGGTGAGGAGCTTCTTAGACTTGGCAGTGTCGGGAGAGCATGGCCAATGGATAATGAGACTGATACCAGCGCCAATGCTAGCATCTCCAGTGTTGGGAGAGAGATTTGCGTGCTTTACTGATGCCTCCCATTGTGGCTGTAGAGTTACCGTGGGTTGATTTTCGGTCCACACTTCATTAGTCCAACCCTGTGAGTATCGTGGCAGGACGAACCGCTGTTTTGTAGGCAGCTTGGACCCCACAGTTGAGCCTTTCAGTACGCCTTTTACTTCCGTCTTTGATTGATATACCTGGGCGTAGGCCATGCCTGCTTGGCTATCAGTCTTGATTACTCAGCATTCCTGTTCTATTCTATATGATAGATTAAAGGTTCAGCTTCAGTTTACAGTTTCTGCTATTCGGCATCAGTGGAAACTACAGCTTTCAGCATCTTCAGTAGGATTTACTCGGATTGTCGTCGATGGTTCTGACGTTTGACCGCGAGTTTGGGCATCAGCTTTATGATCGCCTTTCGAGCCAGCTTTCAGTCCCGTTCACCGACAGTTTGGCCACTGAAGGGGTGCTCTTTACTTGATGAAATATCGACTTCGACACGTGGATCCGTTGGGGTTATGTTGACATGTTGAGTGACCAACTGTGGCATGAGTTTGTATCTCCGGAGGATCCCTTTTGAGGGTAGCCTGCGGTGGAGTAGTCCCCTCGAGTGGTTTTGGATCGGGAAGTGGCTGAGTGAAGACCCCAGCTTATTGGATTCTTTTTCTTATTGGATGAAAGTGTGAGTATGCTTCGGGTGACCTTGGTTAAGTTGGCACAGGGTGTGGTTTAGTGCGTGTAGCACTAGAGGTTATTCCAGTTTCCCCCAGCTTTTTATTGGAGCCCCTTTGGTATCTCATGTCTCAGCTAAGGAGTGATGTGTTTTTGGATCCCTCGCCTGTGATTGACTCGCCCCTTTGAGATCTATGAGTGTTTGGAGTACGAGGGACGCCCGTTGCGAATTCTGGCTAGTGAGATGGGGGAATTGCGCAATCGGGCTATGTCGTACTGGATGTTGCTGTTATTGTTGTTGAGGAGTAATCACGGGGAGTGAGTGATGACTTAGGAGCTGGAGATGATGATGTTGAGTACTTACCCTTGGTGTTTGTGACTCCTGGTGGAATTGAGCTAGTTTCGAGGACGAAACTTTCTTTAGTGGGGGAGGATGTGAGGACCCGGATCCCCACGATGAGATTACTGGTTGACCAGCAGCTTCTGGAGGTCTTTGTGGCGCGTCGGTGGTGTTTGTGCACCAATTGGACACTAGTGATGGACTCGATGTGTTAAATGGATCACGAGAATAGTCAGATGGCCCCGTCGAATGCTTAGAAGTGGTTTCGCGCGCAATGGATATTATATTGGACCCGGGGCGAAGTTTAGATAAAGGATCACCTCTCTAGATGCCTTCGGGAATTTTTAGAGTTGGAATTTGGCAAATTGGACTTTAGAATTGGACCCGGCGCGAAAATCGGATCAAGTAGGCTTTCCGGGGGCGTTCGGCAAATTTTCGGATGAGAATTTGGGGAATCGGACATCGTATTTGGATTCAGCGCGCGAAATCGTTGAGAATGGACTATCTACTTGCTTTTTTCGGAGTCCGATTGACGCGCGCGTTTTTCGAGGCTTGTGCGCGGATCTCTAGGCGACATGGCACGGATCCCAGGGTGGCGCTGGCGCGCAGTTTGAGGCGCGTACGGCGCGCGTGGGCGCGCCAGGCAGGCGCGCTGGGGAAGCGCGCCTGCGGCACGCGGCGCGCGGGGGCCGCCACGTGGCGGGCCCCCACTAGCGCGCGCGGTCACGCTGGGGGGCGCGCGCCCGTGTGGCGCGCGGCATGTCCCGCGCCTGCGCGGCGCTGGGTGTCACGTGCCCGTGTGGCGCGCGGCAACCGCGCCCGCGCGGCAACCGCGCCCGCGTGGCACGCTGGCCGCGTGCCGCGTGGGCAGGCAGGCGCGTGCCTGGGCCGGGTGCACGCGCCCGAGTGTGGTGGACCGGCTGGCGGTGGCTCCCCATTGGACGGTGCACCGTGGACCGGACCCGTGGACCACCTTTCTCCTCCTTTTCTTCTTCTTCTTCTTTTTTCTTCCCCGCACACCATTCCTCCTCCATTTTCTTTTCTTTCTTCTCCAACCGAGCGAGAGAGGGTGTGAGGAGGGGATTTTGGTGGGGTGCGACGGTGCGCCGTGGACCTCGCGAAGCGCGCGAGGTGTTCCGAGGAGACGGTTGGGCGGCGCGACCCGATCGAGGTAGGTCTCGCGTGTTAGTTTTGCGGTATTTTTGGCACAGTTTTGGAGCATCCTTTTGGACATTGGATTTGACCCCTTGCTCTCACGTGTGTTAGGGATCGTGTTTTACTGTGCCATTTTACTGCGCGGACTGCTGCTGGCGTTTTGGACGCGCCTCGTTTTGCGCGTGGACCCGTAAGGTGTGCTCCGTTTTGCGTGCAACTTGTTGTACGAGCGTCGGATCGTGGCGAGCCTATACTATTTTTTTATCTACTCGACGCGAGGATTATCACCGTATTTTCCAGGAATTGCCCGAAGGTATACTTTTCCCGTTCTCCTGTGCAATGCGATACAGATGTGTATGTTGTGGACTTTCGCGCTCACCGCGTTGTGGAATTTGTAACTTGGCCTCCGGGGCTCGGATTTTGACGTGCAGGTACTCGTTTCGAAGGGCTCGACGCGACGATCGCGTCCATATTTTTGGTGGATTTTTCAGAGTCCGTTCTGCAGGTGAAAATTTCACATCTTCGGGGCTGGTTTCAGCAGATGGTGTATACTTGGATATTTTAGCATAAAGTGTAACTTTGGACCTTTTGTTGTACCCAGGAGGGTTCGCGAGTGTTTTTGGAACACTGCTAGGAGCCGAGGTTTGCGCGACTTGTACCGTGGATAC
The DNA here is from genome assembly GCA_029204045.2 of Tillandsia leiboldiana. Classification (NCBI taxonomy): domain Eukaryota; kingdom Viridiplantae; phylum Streptophyta; class Magnoliopsida; order Poales; family Bromeliaceae; genus Tillandsia; species Tillandsia leiboldiana. The sequence continues at coordinate 7,380,641 of CM055060.1, forward strand.
GGGTTCAGCGGATTGTGCGTGCAGATGGCCACGTTCTTCACCAACCCCAGGTTTGCCTTGGATTGAGCACTTCAGGTGGGTGTTCTGTTCCCAGAACCGATGGACGGTTCTTTAATTCTTATATTAGAATGCACACATGTTTAAGGTACAATAATTGTATGTTATTGGGAGGTAAGCTAGGAAGGATGATTGTATAAAGGGAATTGTAAGACTAATATTCATATTAAATCTTATCGAGAACTTGCAGCATCCATATATTCATGATGATGAATTGTAAATGCTTACCTAAGGGACTTACCCTATGTGATGGACATTTGCATGCTTGTATGGTCATCTAGTTAGGCCATCTTTTACTGCTACACTACTTATTGGAACTTGACTTAGGAGAAACCATGCTTTTCCCTTTCTCCTCCTTTGTTAGTCAGGCGGTCTATGTTGCTCGGGCACGAGCAGGGGGATTGGGATAGTGTAGTCAGATTCTTGGGATGTGGGACAGGCTGGGCTTGATGGCAGGGTATTGCGGCGACCGCGGACTTTGGGCGGTCGACCGGGTGGTTATTATTGCACCAGATTGGTTATCGGATTTTTCTAGTGGCCGGAGTTTCCTACTTATTTAGTGTGCGACCATGCCGGTCAGGAGCCGGTCTGTCATTTATTTAGTGTGCGACCGTGCCGTTCAGGAGCCGGTCTGTCATTTATTTAGTGTACGACCGTGCCGGTCAGGAGCCGGTCTGTCATTTATTTAGTGTGCGACCGTGCCGGTCAGGAACCGGTCTGTCATTTATTTAGTGTGCGATCGTGCCGGTCTGGAGCCGGTCTGTCATTTATTTAGTGTGCGCCCGTGCCGGTCAGGAGCCGGTCTGTCACTTATTTAGTGTGCGACCGTGCCGGTCAGGAGCCGGTCTGTTACTTATTTTGGGTGCGACCGTACCGGTCAGTAGTCGGTCTGTCACCTATTTTGGGATGCGATCATACCGGTCAGTAGTCGGGCAGTATTCCCGCAGATGAGTTCTTGAGCATTTTGATAGTAGGCATAGTAGGCAGGCAGGCATGGCCAGCATAGTAGGCAGGCAGGCAAGGCAGGCATAGCTGGCAGGCAGGCATAGCAGGCATGGCAGGCACAGTAGGCATAGCAGGCAGGCAGGCATGGCAGGCATAGTAGGCAGGCAGGCATGGCATGCATAGTAGGCATAGCGGGCATGGCAGGCATAGCAGGCATAGCAGGTAGTGCCAGTGATTACTGGTCTATCGATTGGGTCGATTGTGCACTTCATGTGCTAGTGGTTGCATACCCTTCTTTGGTTCTCCCATCTTGGGCATTTAGATAGAGGCATGATAGCTGTTGAGAGCTTCCAGCTTCCTTATTCCAGTCCTTACGGCTTTGGTTAGTTTTTGTCTCTTGAGGACTTAGTGGGCAGACCGTCGGGTCTGGCGGTGTTACCCACTGAGAACTCTCTTTTTGGTGTAGTTCTCACACCCTTTGGGGGTTTTCCCTCTTCTTTTTCCTTCCTCTCCTTTGTTTTGCAGAGTCTTAGCGGGTGTTGCTGATTCTGCGGTTGTTGATCGAGGCGAGGGAGTCGCGAGCTAGATCCCTACCCATGTTTGGAGAGTAGCGGTACCCCTTCAGAGGAGAGCTTCAGTAGATTTGTTGTTTTATTTCCTCTTTTGAGAGACTGTTGTAGCGAGGATATATTATTGTATTGAGAGACTGTACATTGTTGTACTATTTTCCTGTTATACAGTGATTGATTATAGTTATACAGCAGGTTTTTGTTTTTAGCTCTGATATCTGTTAGCTGTAGTACTTTTCTTGCAGGTAGGACGCTTCGCCTATGCGGCTTTGGCATAGGTGGCGGATCTGTTGGCGAGCCCGGGTCGCAGTTTCGTCCCCGGGCCGTGACAGATTAGGTTGGTATCAGAGCCTAGGTTGTAGGTCATGGTGGACTTAGAAACCCTAGGCTTATGGTTTGACCCTTGGTTGACTTCGTGAGAGTCGTGATCTATAGCGAGAGTCCTGATTGAGTTTTATACCTCTCCCAAGGGACGGGAAGAGTGATTAGCATGTTTATTCTTCTAAGTGATTATGTTGGCTGCATACAACATAATGCTGTGGAACGGGTGACATGCTTTAGACTTTCGCTGGATTGGGTCGAGTGGCTTTTGTGTACTGTTTTGTGGTTTCGTCGTGGAGAGCGGTGTCTCCCCGACGCTGGGTTTTGACCCGTGTGCATCCTGTCATAGCAGCTGAGCTGGAGCGTTTGGTTTTCGGCCGGATACCTGGATTGAGGTCAGAGAACTCCGGACTCAGATGACAGGATTGTCAGAGGTTTATCAGCGGCAGAGTGAGCAGCTGGTCTTGGTGACACAGTTGTCGGAGCAGCGGGCAGCACGACAATGTTTCTTTCTGAGACCACCCGGTTGCTGTATCCTCAGGGGCGGGAATTTTTGTGGCACCGATGGAGTGAGTAGCCCCCTCCGTGCCAATGTTTAGTGCCGAAGCACCGAGGCAGGGTGGATAGTTGACAGCAGAGGAGCTGTGGGACATGATCGATCTATTGAGCCAGATTTGGCAGATGAACCACCCCAACTCGTAAGATTGAGTTTGGAGCCTTCGGAGACAGAGTCGTGGTTGGTGGTGATGGAGTGATCAATTGAGAGCCTCCCTGTACTAGAGAGTTTATGTAGTTGTTGAACTGCGCGCTCCAGATTCGAGGGACGAGGCGCGGAGGATATGTGTGGCTGGGAGTGGATTGTGCCAGGATAACTTTCAGTTTAGTTAGTCCCTCTGTTATGGATTATTGACGCCTCGTCGGAGTAGGCGTTGCGTATGGAGCTTGGCACTACAGTTCCTTTGGATAGGGATCTGCCGCTAGAGGTGAGTTCTGGATATTGGCGCTTGGCGCCGGGTGATGGAGGACAAATCGGCCGGCAGAGGCACTTCTGATTTCCTTTCCAGAATGACGGGCTCCTGAGATGCCAGAGATCGGGTTGACCCCGATGGCAGCATCAGCATTTATATCAGAGTGACGCAGCGGTAGCGTGGATTTGCTATCTGCGGAGGACCTTATTCGTCGCCTCAATGTGAGCAGAGACAGAGGTCGTACTCCCTTGTGGATAGTCCTGATTTTCAGGCAGATTGAGCGACAACCTCTTGCATCGAGGGGATAAATCTGTCCCGCCCGATTGTAGGGCGCTACGGTAGTGGATCGAGTGTCGCAGGTCTGATTTCATCACAGCAGTCGGAGTTAGAGCCTGTTGTATTCCTGCATGGACTAGAGGCAGATTTGTTACCACGTGCACTCGAGGTACAGGTTCCTGTTAGTGTTGTGCATGTGGAGGAGGCTTGTGGATCATGTCCAATGCAGTTGAGGCCGCGAGTTGTACCGGCAGACTTATTGGTAATTGTGGCAGTTTGGTGTTTTGACCAGGTGCTTGAGATTGGTTGGCACATTGCCATAGGATGTTTTAACTAAGGACATCGATTTTCTGCGAGGCAGACAAGAAGAGGCTTGCTTGTTGAGATTATTAGAGCACACAGGCTATAGCGACAGGGTGAGAGGTGCTTTTGGCGGCACCGAGGTTGAAAGATATCTCTGTTGCCCATGAGATCCCGGGTGTGATTTCACCTGAGCTATTTGTGATGCCGCCGGTTAGGGAGATAGAGATTGCGTTTGACGTGGTTCGAGGGAACCGCGCCACCCTTGACAGCACCTCATTGGATACCGCCTGTAGAGCTGAGAGAGCTGATGGCACAGTTGCAGGATCTGATGGATCGAGGGGTCTATTTGACCTAGTGCCACGTCGTTGATACCCGACTGGAAGGGTCCTTTTATGATTCGAGTGTAGACAGGTCCGGGTGGTATCTAGGACCTTTTGATGGAGTTATACTCCGACAGTTAGTGTATGATGCGAGTATCTACTTGGAATCAGACAGCCGAGGACTTTGCCTAGATGGCATTCAGGATCCGGTAAGGGCATTATAAGAGCATAGTGAGGCCAAATGGAATAATAAATGCCCTGTTGCCTTTGAAATTTAAGGAAGTGTGTGTTCCAGTTGTACCTGGACGGTTTGGGAGTGGCGTCCTCCAAGGATATTTGATTTACTCCCTGAGCGACTTGGAGCACGAGGAGCACTTGTGGATGTGCTACCATGCCTGTGTGGATGAAGCTGTATGCCAAGTTATTGAGGTACAAGTTCTAGCTCCAAGTGCATACCCTATCCTAGCTGTTGGAGTGACGGTGGAACCCGACCAATTGGATGTTATTCAAGGTTGGCTGAGACCAACATCTATTCTTGAGGTGAGGAGCTTCTTAGACTTGGCAGTGTCGGGAGAGAATGGCCAATGGATAATGAGACTGATACCAGCGCCAATGCTAGCATCTCCAGTGTTGGGAGAGAGATTTGCGTGCTTTAGTGATGCCTCCCATTGTGGCTGTAGAGTTACCGTGGGTTGATTTTCGGTCCACACTTCATTAGTCCAACCCTATGAGTATTGTGGCAGGACGAACCGCTGTTTTGTAGGCAGCTTGGACTCCACAGTTGAGCCTTTCAGTACGCCTTTTACTTCCGGCTTTGATTGATATACCTAGGCGTAGGCCATGCCTGCTTGGCTATCAGTCTTGATTACTCAGCATTCCTGTTCTATTCTATATGATAGATTAAAGGTTCAGCTTCAGTTTACAGTTTCTGCTATTCGGCATCAGTGGAAACTACAGCTTTCAGCATCTTGAGTAGGATTTACTCGGATTGTCGTCGATGGTTCGGACGTTTGACCGCGAGTTTGGGCATCAGCTTTATGATCGCCTTTCGAGCCAGCTTTCAGTCCCGTTCACCGACAGTTTGGCCACTGAAGGGGTGCTCTTTACTTGATGAAAGATCGACTTCGACACGTGGATCCGTTGGGGTTATGTTGACATGTTGAGTGACCAACTGTGGCATGAGTTTGTATCTCCGGAGGATCCCTTTTGAGGGTAGCCTGCGGCGGAGTAGTCCCCTCGAGTGGTTTTGGATTGGGAAGTGGCTGAGTGAAGACCCCAGCTTATTGGATTCTTTTTCTTATTGGATGAAAGTGTGAGTATGCTTCGGGTGACCTTGGTTAAGTTGGCACAGGGTGTGGTTTGGTGCGTGTTGCACTAGAGGTTATTCCAGTTTCCCCCAGCTTTTTATTGGAGCCCCTTTGGTATCTCACGTCTCAGCTTAGGAGTGATGTGTTTTTGGATCCCTCGCCTGTGATTGACTCGCCCCTTTGAGATCTATGAGTGTTTGGAGTACGAGGGACGCCCGTTGCGAATTCTGGCTCGTGAGATGGGGGAATTGCGCAATCGGGCTATGTCGTACTGGATGTTGCTGTTATTGTTGTTGAGGAGTAATCACGGGGAGTGAGTGATTACTTAGGAGCTGGAGATGATGATGTTGAGTACTTACCCTTGGTGTTTGTGACTCCTGGTAGAATTGAGCTAGTTTCGAGGATGAAACTTTCTTTAGTGGGGGAGGATGTGAGGACCCGGATCCCCACGATGAGATTACAGGTTGACCAGCAGCTTCTGGAGGCCTTTGTGGCGCGTCGGTGGTCTTTGTGCACCAATTGGACACTAGTGATGGACTCGATGTGTTAAATGGATCACGAGAATAGTCAGATGGCCCCGTCGAATGCTTAGAAGTGGTTTCGCGCGCAATGGATATTATATTGGACTCGGGGCGAAGTTTAGATAAAGGATCACCTCTCCGGATGCCTTCGGGAATTTTTAGAGTTGGAATTTGGCAAATTGGACTTTAGAATTGGACCCGGCGCGAAAATCGGATCAAGTAGGCTTTCCGGGGGCGTTCGGCAAATTTTCGGATGAGAATTTGGGGAATCGGACATCGTATTTGGATTCAGCGCGCGAAATCGTTGAGAATGGACTATCTACTTGCTTTTTTCGGAGACCGGTTGACGCGCACGTTTTTCGAGGCTTGTTCGCGGATCTCGAGGCGACATGGCATGGATCCCAGGGCGGCGCTGGCGCGCAGTTTGAGGCGCGTACGGCGCGCGTGGGCACGGCAGGCAGGCACGCTGGGGAAGCGTGCCTGTGGCACGTGGCGCGCGGGGGCCGCCACGTGGCGGGCCCCCACTAGCGCGTGCGGTCACGCGAGGGGGCGCGCGCCCGTGTGGCGCGCGGCATGTCCCGCGCCTGCGCGGCGCTGTGTGTCATGTGCCCGTGTGGCGTGCGGCAACCGCGCCCGCGTGGCACGCTGGCCGCGTGGGCAGGCAGGCGCGTGCCTGGGCCGGGTGCATGCGCCCGAGTGTGGTGGACCGGCTGGCGGTGGCTCCCCATTGGACGGTGCACCGTGGACCGGACCCGTGGACCACCTTTCTCCTCCTTTTCTTCTTCTTCTTCTTTCTTCCCCGTACACCATTCCTCCTCCATTTTCTTTTCTTTCTTCTCCAACCGAGCGAGAGAGGGTGTGAGAAGGGGATTTTGGTGGGGTGCGACGGTGCGCCGTGGACCTCGCGAAGCGCGCGAGGTGTTCCGAGGAGACGGTTGGGCGGCGCGACGCAGTCGAGGTTGGTCCCGCGTGTTAGTTTTGCGGTATTTTTGGCACAATTTTGGAGCGTCCTTTTGGACGTTGGATTTGACCCCTTGCTCTCATGTGTGTTAGGGACCGTGTTTTACTGTGCCGTTTTACTGCGCGGACTGCTGCTGGCGTTTTGGACGCGCCTCGTTTTGCGCGTTGACCCGTAAGGTGTGCTTCGTTTTGCGTGCAACTTGTTGTACGAGCGTCGGATCGTGGCGAGCCTATACTCTTTTTTTATCTACTCGACGTGAGGATTATCACCGTATTTTCTGGGAATTGCCCGAAGGTATACTTTTCCCGTTCTCCTGTGCAATGCGATACAGATGTGTATGTTGTGGACTTTCGCGCTCACCGCGTTGTGGAATTTGTAACTTGGCCTCCGGGGCTCGGATTTTGACGTGCAGGTACTCGTTTCGAAGGGCTCGACGCGACGATCGCGTCCGTATTTTTGGTGGATTTTTCAGAGTCCGTTCTGCAGGTGAAAATTTCACATCTTCGGGGCTGGTTTCAGCAGATGGTGTATACTTGGATATTTTAGCATAAAGTGTAACTTTGGACCTTTTGTTGTACCCAGGAGGGTTCGCGAGTGTTTTTGGAACACTGCTAGGAGCCGAGGTTTGCGCGACTTGTACCGTGGATACGGGTTCAGCGAATTGTGCGTGCAGATGGCCACGTTCTTCACCAACCCCAGGTTTGCCTTGGATTGAGCACTTCAGGTGGGTGTTCTGTTCCCAGAACCGATGGACGGTTCTTTAATTCTTATATTAGAATGCACACATGTTTAAGGTACAATAATTGTATGTTATTGGGAGGTAAGCTAGGAAGGATGATTGTATAAAGGGAATTGTAAGACTAATATTCATATTAAATCTTATCGAGAACTTGCAGCATCCATATATTCATGATGATGAATTGTAAATGCTTACCTAAGGGACTTACCCTATGTGATGGACATTTGCATGCTTGTATGGTCATCTAGTTAGGCCATCTTTTACTGCTACACTACTTATTGGAACTTGACTTAGGAGAAACCATGCTTTTCCCTTTCTCCTCCTTTGTTAGTCAGGCGGTCTATGTTGCTCGGGCGCGAGCAGGGGGTTTGGGATAGTGTAGTCAGATTCTTGGGATATGGGACAGGCTGTGTTAAGGAATTTGTTTTGGCGCATTTCGTGAAAGTATTGAGTCTTGAAGATTGAAGATGAAGAAGTTTGGATCATATAAATCAATCTCAAGAGAGAAGAATTCAAAAGGATCAGGTATGTTTAACTAATTATTTTTGGTGATCCGAATACTTTTTATAGTGTAGAAACACTTGGATGAATTTTTAATTGCATAAAAATCAAAAACTGGACATGGGACATGTTCAGGATCCGGATCAGACACAGCAATCCGGATCCCGAAGGGTGTTGATTCATACGCAAATCCAATCCGGATCCAAGACATTTTTGATCCGGATCCCGAACATTGGTTTCTCCTGAAATGTATGAACGATCCGGATCAGGCATTTCAATCCGGATCCCGAACCTTTGTTTTTTGGAAATTGTCTGTTTCGTTACGACAATCCGGATCGCCGTAAATCCGATCCGGATCGTCGTCCTGTAAAATTCCAGAAAAGGTTAGTTTTTGATTCTTATCCTCTTCCAACGGTTTCTAACCTATAAATAAACCCTATGATTCTTTTTCTAGGGTAAGCCGTAACAGTCATATAAGCCGTATAAGCCGAAAAAGCAAAATAAAAAAAAATGACGGCCATATAAATCCACATATAGAGAAGAAAGGAAATCAATAGATTTAATCCTATGTTTCTTCATCTATATTGATTGATTTGATTCTAGGTTTCATACTCAGATTTTGAGTAGAATCAAATCAATGAATACTTAGATGGTATTTCCGATCTATTTCTAATCTAAGTATTCGGCGGATCATCACCACCCAAAAACAACGATTTCCCCAAAATCGGCGCGTGGACTCGCGTGGCCTTGTGGATTCAAGGTGCTACCGCTCTCGTGGATTCGGAGCGAGGTACGTTCGTGGATACGAGACGTGCTACTGGGTGAAGACCGTGGATTCGGTCAAACGTCGTGGATTCGGCGTTGGACGCAGATCGTGGATTCGAGAAGCGTTGCGGAGCGAGCGGAGAAGATCAACTAGGAGCGTATGGAAAAAGGTTGAGTCGTCTGTGAGTACGGTATATCACCTTTGTACGTGTTATAATTCTAGTGGATTTCACCATGTTATCGGTCCCGTGGTTTTTTACTCCGGTTTGGAGTTTTCCACGTAAAAATCTTGCGTGTTATTTTTTATTTCCGCATTGGGTTTTATTGCGCAACGATTTTTGAGTGTTTAAACGTTTACACCTATTCACCCCCCTCTAGGTGTTTTTCCCCTATTTAGATCCATATTATACATAACCCGACAAGTGGTATCAGAGCGGGAATAGGGTTGTAAACAATGGCTGAAGGTGGAAACATCAACAGACCTCCGTTTTTCGATGGAACAAATTATGCCTACTGGAAAGTAAGGGTGAAAGCATTTCTTATTTCCATCGACGAACGGGTGTGGCAATCTATCGAGTTAGGATGGTCAAATCCAACTAAAGTTATTGTTGATGTTCACACCATCAAACCTAGGTCGAAATGGACCAAGGAAGAGATAGACTTATCTTCTTACAATGGCAAAGGAATCAATGCTTTATTTAATGCCTTGTCTCAAACTGAATTCTCTCGCGTCTCAGCATGTGAGAATGCGAAAGAAATCTGGGATGTTCTTCAAGTTACACATGAGGGAACTAACCTTGTGAAGATTCAAAAGCTGCAAATGCTTACGAGCAGATTTGACTCTATTTTCATGGCAAAAAATGAATCATTCACAGACTACTATACACGATTGCAAGACATCGTAAACACATGTGCTAACTTGGGAGAGAAGATGTTGGGTTATATGTAATAATGGATCTAAATAGGGGAAAAAAACAACTAGAGGGGGGTGAATAGGTGTAAACAATAAACACTCAAAAAATCATTGCGCAATTAAAAACCCAATGCAGAAATATAAATGAACACGCAAGATTTTTACGTGGAAAACTCCAAACCGGAGTAAAAAACCACGGGACCGATAACATGGTGAAATCCACTAGAATTATAACACGTACAAAGGTGATATACCGTACTCACAGACGACTCAACCTTTTTCCATACGCTCCTAGTTGATCTTCTCCGCTCGCTCCGCAACGCTTCTCGAATCCACGATCTGCGTCCAACGCCGAATCCACGACGTTTGACCGAATCCACGGTCTTCACCCAGTAGCACGTCTCGTATCCACGAACGTACCTCGCTCCGAATCCACGAGAGCGGTAGCACCTTGAATCCACAAGGCCACGCGAGTCCACGCGCCGATTTTGGGGAAATCGTTGTTTTTGGGTGGTGATGATCCGCCGAATACTTAGATTAGAAATAGATCGGAAATACCATCTAAGTATTCATTGATTTGATTCTACTCAAAATCTGAGTATGAAACCTAGAATCAAATCAATCAATATAGATGAAGAAACATAGGATTAAATCTATTGATTTCCTTTCTTCTCTATATGTGGATTTATATGGCCGTCATTTTTTTTTATTTTGCTTTTTC
>CM055060.1:7390837-7435853 GCA_029204045.2 Tillandsia leiboldiana
GACTACTGGATTGAAGCTATGCAGGAAGAGCTCCATCAGTTCGAATGAAACAAAGTCCTGTAAGTGCATCTTCTCGTAATAACTTCTTCAATAAAGTTGATGCATCTAATGGTTCTTCAAGTGTATCTAATGTGCAGGAATTATCACATGTACCTCCGACTACTCCGTTACCGCAAACGCTACGCATCTCCAAGGATCATCCGGAATCTAACATTATTGGAGACCCACAAGAAGGAGTTAGAACTCGGAGACAGTTGGTTTGTGGAGTCGCATGCTACGTCTCCATGATTGAACCAAAGAACATCGATGAAGCTCTTCAGGATGACTACTGGATTGAAGCTATGCAGGAAGAGCTCCATCAGTTCGAACGAAACAAAGTCTGGGAATTAACAAAGCCTCCGAAGCAACACAATGTGATTGGTACTAAATGGATTTTCAAGAATAATAAGAACGAGGATGGTACCATCATCAGGAATAAAGCACGCTTAGTTGCTCAAGGCTATTCTCAAATAGAAGGAATAGACTTTGATGAGACGTTCGCCCCAGTGCTCGACTCGAGTCAATACGTATATTATTCGCTATTGCTTGTCATTTTAAAATAAAACTCTTTCAAATGGACGTTAAGAGCGCATTTTTAAATGGGGTTTTAAATGAGGAAGTTTATGTGGCTCAACCGAAAGGTTTTGTAGACTATAAACAACCTAACCATGTTTTTCGTTTGAAAAAGGCTCTTTACGGTCTAAAACAAGCACCGCGAGCATGGTACGAAAGGCTAACAAAGCACCTACTGGAAAAGGGCTACACTCGAGGGGGAGCAGACCGGACTCTCTTTGTGAAGCATTATCAAGATAATTTCATTGTAGCACAAATCTATATCGATGACATTGTATTTGGTGCAACTAGAGATAATGATGCTTCTAAATTCGCTGAAACCATGGAAAGCGAGTTTGAGATGTCCATGATGGGGGAACTGACATACTTTCTTGGATTACAAGTAAAACAAAATGAAGAAGGCATTCATCTATGTCAATCCAAGTATGCAAAGGAGTTGGTGAAGAAATTCGGATTAGAAGATTTTAAGGATTTTCCGACTCCTATGGGAACTAGCAATAAGGGATTAGGAAGTGAATCTCTTAGTGAAAGTGTAGACGAGAAGCTTTATCGCAGTATGATTGGAAGTCTACTCTATCTCACGGCTAGTCGCCCGGATATATCCTTTAGTATTGGAATTTGCGCGAGATATCAATCAGCACCAAAGGAGGTTCACCTGAAAGCGGTGAAAAGGATCATCCGGTACATCAAAGGAACTTTGAATTTCGGAATTTGGTATCCTATGGGAACAACGCTTGACATTATAGGATATTCAGATGCCGATTGGGCAGGATCTATGGATAATCGGAAGAGCACGAGTGGTGCATGTTTTTATCTTGGCCATTGCCTTGTTGCATGGCATAGTAAAAAGCAAAACTGCATTGCACTCTCGACTGCCGAAGCGGAATATATTTCAGCAGGTAGTTGTTCAACCCAACTCATTTGGATGAAAAGTGTGTTGAGCGACTTCCGAATTTCAGCAACTTCGGTAACAATTCTTTGTGACAACACAAGTGCTATAAACATTTCTAAAAACCCTGTGTTGCACTCGAGAACAAAACACATTGAACTTAGATATCATTTTCTAAGAGAGCTAGTTGAATCAAATATTCTTCAAATTTTCTACATTTCAACTGAAGATCAATTGGCTGACATTTTAGCAAAATCTTTGAATCAAAAACGTTTTATTCATTTGCGTAAAGCAATTGGAATGCTTTCCTGGAAATAACCTCTTTTTGAAACTTTTGCTTAGGTTAGGTTTTGTTTTGTGTTTTTGTTCATTATCTATGCTTAGACATAGAACATTAATTGAGCATGTGTATTATTGACTTCAATAGCATCTTTTCGTCTATTTAGAAATTTATTATGCTTTGGATATCATAATAATTCATTTGATGCAATGATCATTTATGTCAATTAAATCATCTTTGTTTTGATCAAAGTCAATTTCTCTCTCAATGATCTCTTGGTATAGTTTTTATCTTATTTGACTATTTAGTCGTGTATGAAATCGAGATCAATTTTTGGTTGAATACTTTATATTTTAAATAATTGATAGCCAATTGAGGGGGAGTCAAAGAAAAAGTGTTATGCTCAAAAGATGTGGAAAGAGTTACATCCCAATGAGGAGTGTGAAAACTACCACCACATGGAGGAAAGAGCTACCACCTCGGTCGTCCGAGTACTGTGTGCAGCTACCACATGTTTACCAAGCATGGTTGTTCGAGTTGATTAAATAAAGTGCTTTTTGGAATACTTGACTCTGTCAAATTCCAAGGTTGGTATAAGGTGGGGATTTTATTGAAAGATGCTCAAAGAGCCACTCCTTACAATAAATTGACTAGATATATTATCTTACTTATCTGGGATTTCAGACATCTATTGATCTTGGTATTTTATTTTCTTTACCAAATTGATGATTTGATAAAGGCATTACTCATAAGATCATGTTAGATGTGATTGAAGTTGTTCAACTTTAAGGGATTTAATTTTTATAAATTTTCATTTTATTTGTTCGATATTGTTGATAGATTTGACATAATCTATTTCTTGTTGTATGAAACGATGACTTGCATTTAAAGTTGATACACAAAAGTGCTTATATACGTTTTCTGGATTTTGTGAATTTTTTTCTGAATTATTCTAAAGAAAAAGTTGGAGCCGATCCGGATTGGACAAGCCGATCCGGATCTCGAACGCAGGTATTTCCAGCGGGTAGCCGATCCGGACTGAATTCACGATTCGATCCGGATCGCGGCTAGGGTTTTATATAGAACAAAAGGGCTTTGATTTCTTTTACTTCAATCTTTTGTTCCTAAGTCTCCAGAGCTTCTCTCTCTAGAATTCATCCATATTGGAGGCTTCCAAACTCAAGTTCTTCGATTCTAAGTAAGTTTTCTTGATCAAAATCTTAGTTTTTCACAGTTTTTCATGTTTTTCTTCAAAACGTAATGAAAATTTTGTATCTTTTTCATTTTGAATTGGTTTTTGATCAAATTTCTTTTGAAATAAGAACTCTGGGTAGATTAGTTTTGATTATATTCTAGGTATTCACCTGATTAACGGATTTTTTGGCTTCGATTTCTAAAATTTCGGTTTTAGGGCATATAATAGGAATTGTTGAAAATCATGGGATTGATCTATTTTTAAAATTCCTTTTGAAAAACTAATTTGATTGTTAGTCTCTCTACACGATAATGATTGTTTAGGTGCAATTTTTTCCAATTTTTGAAAATAAACAGTTTTTCGTGTTCTTGAGTTGTTCGCAGTTTCTTGAGTTTGAATAGCAGCAATGGTCATCACCTGGATAATCTTTCTTCTGGCTGCTATGGTTCACACAAGAGCAACTAAGAAGCCCAAGAAAGCTAAGAAGAGTCGAGAAGACTCGGATTCGGATTCAGAAACTGAATCCATTGACTGGGATGAATTATTGGTAGAAGCAACTGCACCTACTGCATCAAAGGGGAAAGCCCCTGCTGAGACGTCAAAGGCAAAGGCTCCGCCTACCGCCGCTGAAAAAGGGAAAGCCCCCATGGAAACAAGCCCGTTAAAGCCAAAGAAGAAGAGTGTTGCAAGAAAGAGAGGGAGTGCTCGAGGAATATCCATAGAGGAGCCACTTGCTAGCCAGCCTCCTCCACAAGATTTTATCAGCTCTGCAAGGATCAAGGATTTTGAGAAAAGGGAGTGCATTGGCGAAAGGCATGTCAATATCAAAGCACTGAAAGAACGATCTACACTCTTTGGGACTCTGTATGAACAGACTGGTCTTGGCCCCATCTGCAGTTTCCCTGAGTCCACTGGGTATTGTCTCCATTCCGTAAGAATGTTTTATCAAAATGCTTCAAGTCTAATTGATCAGGAGGACGGACGTCGGGAATTTCAAACATCAGTTAAAAATGTCAAGATCAAAGTCACACCTCAACTGATTGGAGAGGTGTTAGGGATGAAGGCCAGAGTTGATGGACCTCATTATCTGAAAAGTCAAATCTTCTCCACCAACTCCTGGAGAGTGGTAGTTGATGGAATTTGTCTTCCAGATACTCTGTCGATAGGAAATTCCGTCTTTTCAAAAGAGCTTCGACCGGAGTATCGCTATGTGAACTTCATTGTTTGCTATAACATTCTTCCAAACATGAATACAAAGGTTCTTCGATGGGACAGAATGTTATTTCTTTATCTTCTTGGAAACCCCGCAGCGGCAATGGGAGCAAATTTAAACATTCCTTACCTCATCTGGTCAAGGATGGCACGCTATGTGGAACATGCTCACCCTACAGAGAGACTCCCCTATCCTATGATAATTATGCGCATCTTTCGGAAATTTAAAGTCGACACAAGTGCGAGCTCCTACATGCACAGTCTAGGAACAATCAATGAAACGACAATAGTGAAGTCTCTCTCCACGAAACAAGATGAGCCCCCATCACCTCCTCGCCGACGAAGAGCACAACCACAAGCGACAACCTCTGCACCGCAAGCAACACCTCCAGTCCCACCAGCACAAGCAGCACAACGAGCACCTCCATCAACTTCCGATGATGATGCATCGGTTACCTCAATCTATAAAGAACAACAGCGTCTCTCCAACGAGCAAGAACGCATCTCTAACGAGTTCGTTCAGATGAAAGAGGATCTTAGAGAGGTTAAGAAAGAGCAAGCTTCAATGAACAAGCGCATCAAGAAAATATTTCAGAAGCTAGGATGCATCAGTTCTGACGATTCTGCATAATGTTTTATTCAAATTTTCTCTTTTGCAGGTTTTATGTTATTCCCTCTTAAGCTCTCTAACTTTTGAAACTGTTTTAACTCTTCCTTCTTCTGTAATTTTTGGCTAACTTTAGTGACAAAAAGGGGGAGAGAGTGAACGTTACACTTTGAACACACTTTGAACAATGTTTGTGAGAAGAACGTTAAACTTTGAAGCTTGAAGGTAAGTATCACAACTTTTGGTTTTGTATTGTGATTGCATGCATGTCTTGACCAACTATTCGACTAACTATTTGGACATGTAATATTACTAACAAGTTGTTTGATTACTAACAAAGTTATGACATTTTGAATTTTACTGCTTAGAAGATATGTCAATGTTTGATTGTGATCTTATTACATATCTGAATTCGTGAATGTCATGGTGAGTATAAACTCTATCTCTGTTAGGTTTTGAATGCTAAATATTCTTGAGGTATCTAACGATCTCTTTTGTCAGGAATGATTTCTTTTTGCAGAGAGTGCAGATGTCTAAGTTTAGAGTCTGTTTTAGGAGTTCATCTCATGTATTTAATTTTGGATCTCCATTGTAAATTTTTGTTGTATGGTGATAGCAACAAAATTTTCTTTTTGAATTTTCTTAAGTGGATTTGTGTTTTGTCACGAAACCGCCAAAGGCGGAGATTGTTAAGGAATTTGTTTTGGCGCATTTCGTGAAAGTATTGAGTCTTGAAGATTGAAGATGAAGAAGTTTGGATCATACAACTCAATCTCAAGAAAGAAGAATTCAAAAGGATCAGGTATGTTTAACTAATTATTTTTGGTGATCCGAATACTTTTTATAGTGTAGAAATACTTGGATGAATTTTTAATTACATAAAAATCAAAAACTGGACATGGGACATGTTCAGGATCCGGATCAGACACAGCAATTCGGATCCCGAAGGGTGTTGATTCATACGCAAATCCAATCCAGATCCAAGCCATTTTTGATCCGGATCCCGAACATTGGTTTCTGCTGAAATGTATGAACGATCCGGATCAGGCATTTCAATCCGGATCCCGAACCTTTGTTTTCTGGAAATTGTCTGTTTCGTTACGACAATCCGGATCGCCGTAAATCCGATCCGGATCGATGTCCTGTAAAATTCCAGAAAAGGTTAGTTTTTGATTCTTATCCTCTTCCAACGGTTTCTAACCTATAAATAAACCCTATGATTCTTTTTCTAGGGTAAGCCGTAACAGCCATATAAGCCGTATAAGCCGAAAAAGCAAAATAAAAAAAAATGACGGCCATATAAATCCACATATAGAGAAGAAAGGAAATCAATAGATTTAATCCTATGTTTCTTCATCTATATTGATTGATTTGATTCTAGGTTTCATACTCAGATTTTGAGTAGAATCAAATCAATGAATACTTAGATGGTATTTCCGATCTATTTCTAATCTAAGTATTCGGCGGATCATCACCACCCAAAAACAACGATTTCCCCAAAATCGGCGCGTGGACTCGCGTGGCCTTGTGGATTCAAGGTGCTACCGCTCTCGTGGATTCGGAGCGAGGTACGTTCGTGGATACGAGACGTGCTACTGGGTGAAGACCGTGGATTCGGTCAAACGTCGTGGATTCGGCGTTGGACGCAGATCGTGGATTCGAGAAGCGTTGCGGAGCGAGCGGACAAGATCAAATAGGAGCGTATGGAAAAAGGTTGAGTCGTCTGTGAGTACGGTATATCACCTTTGTATGTGTTATAATTCTAGTGGATTTCACCGTGTTATCGGTCCTGTGGTTTTTTACTCCGGTTTGGAGTTTTCCACGTAAAAATCTTGCGTGTTATTTTTTATTTCCGCATTGGGTTTTATTGCGCAACGATTTTTGAGTGTTTAAACGTTTACACCTATTCACCCCCCTCTAGGTGTTTTTCCCCTATTTAGATCCATATTATACATAACGCGACAGGCTGGGCTTGATGGCAGGGTATTGCGGCGACCGCGGACTTTGGGCGGTCGACCGGGTGGTTATTATTGCACCAGATTGGTTATCGGATTTCTCTTGTGGCCGGAGTTTCCTACTTATTTAGTGTGCGACCGTGCCGGTCAGGAGCCGGTCTGTCATTTATTTAGTGTGCCCGTGCCGGTCAGGAGCCGGTCTGTCATTTATTTAGTGTGCGACCGTGCCGGTCAGGAGCCGGTCTGTCATTTATTTAGTGTGCGACCGTGCCGGTCAGGAGCCGGTCTGTCATTTATTTAGTGTGCGACCGTGCCGGTCTGGAGCCGGTCTGTCATTTATTTAGTGTGCGACCGTGCAGGTCAGGAGCCGGTCTGTCACTTATTTAGTGTGCGACCGTGCCGGTCAGGAGCCGGTCTGTTACTTTTTTTGTGTGCGACCGTACCGGTCAGTAGTCGGTCTGTCACCTATTTTGGGATGCGATCATACCGGTCAGTTGTCGGTCAGTATTCCCGCAGATGAGTTCTTGAGCATTTTGATTGTAGGCATAGTTTGCAGGCAGGCATGGCCGGCATAGCAGGCATAGTAGGCAGGCAGGCAAGGCAGGCATATCAGGCAGGCAGGCATAGCAGGCATGGCAGGCACAGTAGGCATAGCAGGCATGGCAGGCACAGTAGGCATAGCAGGCATGGCAGGCACAGTAGGCATAGCAGGTAGGCAGGCATGGCAAGCATAGTAGGTAGGCAGGCATGGCAGGCATAGTAGGCATAGCGGGCATGGCAGGCATAGCAGGCATAGCAGGTAGTGCCAGTGATTACTGGTTTATCGATTGGGTCGATTGTGCACTTCATGTGCTAGTGGTTGCATACCCTTCTTTGGTTCTCCCATCTTGGGCATTTAGATAGAGGCATGATAGTTGTTGAGAGCCTCCAGCTTCCTTATTTCAGTCCTTACGGCTTTGGTTAGTTTTTGTCTCTTGAGGACTTAGTGGGCAGACCGTCGGGTCTGGCGGTGTTACCCACTGAGAACTCCCTTTTTGGTGTAGTTCTCACACCCTTTGGGGGTTTTCCCCCTTCTTTTTTCTTCCTCTCCTTTGTTTTGCAGAGTCTTAGCGGGTGTTATTGATTCTGCGGTTGTTGATCGAGGCGAGGGAGTCACGAGCTAGATCCCTACCCATGTTTGGAGAGTAGCGGTACCCCTTCAGAGGAGAGCTTCAGTAGATTAGTTGTTTTATTTCCTCTTTTGAGAGACTGTTGTAGCGAGGATATATTATTGTATTGAGAGACTGTACATTGTTGTACTATTTTCCTGTTATACAGTGATTGATTTTAGTTATACAGCAGGTTTTTGTTTTTAGCTCTGATATCTGTTAGCTGTAGTACTTTTCTTACAGGTAGGACGCTTTGCCTATGCGGCTTTGGCATAAGTGGCGGATCTGTTGGCGAGCCCGGGTCGCTGTTTCGACCCCGGGGCGTGACACTGGGAGGAGCGGATGCTTGTACCGATGCAGACTACTTGGTAGCTCGAGCGGTTAGCCCAGCTGTACTTGGACGAGGTGGTGCGGTTTCCTGGAGTGCCCACCTCTATTTTGTTCTAGTTAGAGACCCGAGGATTTCATCGCGTCTCTGGAAGAGGAATTAGACAGCCTTGGGAGCTTGAGTGGTGGATGATCGGATATTTACCCCCTCTACTTGGTTGAGGTTCCGGATTGAGGAATGACTTTAGTTTCGAGGATGAAACTTTCTTTTAGTGGGGGAGGATGTGACGATCCGAATTTCCGCAAGAGAATTTCTGTTGGATCAGCAGAGCTTCTGCAGTGGGTTTGGCAACTTCTGGGGGCCTGTACTGTGTGTTGGAGGTGTTAGTGCACCAATTGGACACAAGTGGCGGACTTCGGGCTTAAATGGATCACGTGGGTTATCGGTTGACTCCGTCGGACCTTTAGAAGTAGTTTCACGCGAAACGGATATTAAAATTGGGCTCAGCGCGAAGTTTGGACAAAAGAACACCTTTTCGGATGCATTCGGCAAATTTTAGAAGCGGAATTTGGCAAAACGGATATCAAATTTGGATTCAGCGCGCGAAAACGATGAAATTGGGTTACTTACTTGATTTTTGCGCCACTGGTTACTGTTCACGCCGGAACAGTAACTCCGGCGGCGGGCGGGCAGCGGCGGCGGCGGAGCTCGGCGGACGGGCTCGGGCAGGCGGCGGAGCGGCCGCGGGCAGCGCGCGGGCAGGCACGCGGTGCACGGGGGCGCGTTGGACACGTGGCGGCGTGCGGTAGGGTCGGTTCAGTGAGCGCGGTTCACGGTGTGGCGCTGGGCGGTGTATGGACCGGGCTGGACACGTGGCGTCTTGCGGTTGGTGGGCTCACAAGGGCGGGGTCCACGGAGGCGCACCGGGGCGCCTCAGGGCGCGTGCGCGTCAGGGCACCAGGCGGCGTGGCAGGCGGCAAGTGGGCGCTGTCAGCGACCTGTCAGGGCGGGCCACGTGGCACCCTGCCATTAGCGGGCGCCACCTACCGCTTTGACCGGGCGCGTGCGACGTGGCGCGCGCTGAGCGGCTGGGGACGCTGTCCCGTGTTCTAGGAACAAGTGGCGCCACCAGGGGAATCCGGGCGCTCGTCGCGGGCCAGCCCGTAGGGTTTTCGGGCGCCCGAAATCGGCCTTGCGCCCGAAAGTTGGGACGAATCCGGTATTTCCGGATTGGTTGTTTTGGGCCTATAAATAGAGCCCGAACTTCTCCGTGGAGCTCTTTTTTTGGCCGGTTTCTTGCAGTGTGTTCTTCACGAGATTTCCTCCACTCCCAGAGCCGGTTCCATCTGTAGATTCCCGGATTTTTCTACAGCACGCATCCCGAGGTTTTCATTTTTACGGCGCGGCGCGACGCTCGTTTGTTTGTGATCTTCTTCGTTGCATTTTGGTGCGAGGACTCCCTCGGCTTACTCCGACCGCCGTTTTCGTCGATTCTTGTGCCGTTGGCTTCTCGACAGGTAGGGATACAATCTTCGAGATTTGAGTTTCCCCTCATTTTGAGTTTATCTTGGAGTTCCCCGAGCTTTCATTTCACCCTTTTTCTTGGGCGGAGTTTTGGACAGCACTGTGGTATTTCGGCGATATCTTTGCGCACAGGCATCGGATTGGGGTGATTCAAAAGGCGTTTTGCATCTACACATCGCGAGGAATATCCCCAAATTTTCTTGGACTTTTCTAAATTTTCCCCGAAGGTGAAAAATCCCTGTTCACAGAACCTTGTGATTCAGATTTTGCGATTGGTTTATTTCGGGGTGGTTCCCTTGTCGAATTTGTATCTCAGCGTAGGAAACTCGGATTTGAACGTGCAGGTACTCATTTCGACCGGTTCGTCGCGAGGATCGTGAAAGTATTTTTCCTGGAATTTTTTCGAGCAGATCTCGCAGGTGAAAATGGCAAACTGTGGACTGTTGTGTTTGAGACAGATTTTGTGTGAGCATTGTATGTTAATTGTGTATGTCCTTTTGGGGTGCTTTGTGCAGTGTTGTGGTGGCTGTTTGGACCGAGCGTGGATTTCACCTTTGGACAGGGAATTAGCGCTCCAGGTGGGTGGTTGTTGCTTACCTCTATTTTGACATGCTCACTAGGATTATTAGAGTGGTCTCCTTATGTTAGGATTATTGATTAACAAGTGGGGATGGAACTTATGCATGCTTGTTTGGACATATGGTTGGCTATGTTGGCGGTTAACTTTGCATGTGGAATTGAATCTTAAATTGGGATAATTAAATTACCTTGATGGTTGGTACTATTTGAGGATTTTATGACATGCATAGGTGGATAGTAATGCTTTATTATGGAACATGGATTATAGACATGTGTGGTTGGATAATATTTTAGCATGATGGTTATATCTATGCGGAGCTATTAATTGTTACACATGTGGAACCACTATGGGTCACCTTTTCTTTTATCTTCCTCGAGGACATATGCATGCTTTTATGGATATCTAGATAGGCCATTTCTTGTCGCTACACTAACATGTTGGAACTTGACTTAGGAGAAATCTTGTTTGCTTCTTTTCTCCTTTTAGTTAGTCAGGTGGTTCTTGTTGCTCGGGTTTTAGCAGGGGTTTGGGATAGTGTAGCCGGGGCCTGGATTGTGGATTGTGGGTTTTGCGGCAACCGTGGATTTTGGGCGGTTGACCAGATGTCGGTTGTAGGACATCGGTGATAGGGCATGATTATGGACTAGAGGGCTTTGTGGCAACCGCGGATTTTGGGCGGTTGACCAGATACATATTATTTTACCCGATTTGGATTGGGGAATTATGGCGGCTACCGCGGATAGTAGGCGGTTGACCGGATATCGGATGTGGGACATGATTGTGATTGTGGGTTATTCCGGCGACCGCGGATATTGGGCGGTTGACCGGAGGTCGGTTGTGAGACCTGGTTGTGGATTGTGAGGTATTGCGGCGATCACGGATTTTGGGCGATTGACCGGATGTTCATTTGTGCATCAGATTGGGGGTCAGTTTATTTTAGTGGAGGGGTGTGTTCCACTAGGGCTTTATAGTTGTGATCTAGTCCTGCTTTTGATACTTATCACACCGGCGCGGTTATTGCCCGGTGATGCTTTCCTCGTGTGGGTCGCTCCCCTCGAGATCCCCTCCGGAGGCCGGGGCCAGGCAGTTATTGACAGTTTTGCTATCACATCGGCGCGGCTTATTTGCCCGACGATGAGGGCGGCAGCAGGAGTTTTGCTATCACATCGGCGCGGCTTACATGCCCGATGATGAGGGCGGTACAGATTGGGTTCATCTGGGACGGTTGGTTACTGTTGTATACGGTTATTCTAGTCTAGGACTGCATTTTAGAGGCATAGTAGTGGTAGATTTCCCTTTTTTAGCAGTTTCATTTCTTACCACTCTTCTTTCCTTTTTGCCTCTGGTCGACCTAGTGGGTGTGTCAGAGTTTGAGGTTTTACCTACTAGGGGAGGCTACTAGTTTACTAGTAGTTCTCACCCCCATTCTTCTTTCCTTTTTTTTCTTCTCCCTTGTTTTGCAGTGTCTTCTGCGAGTGCTGCTGGGCTTCAGCGGCGGGTCGAGGAGAGAGGACGGCTGAGTAGATAGATCTCGAGGCAGGATGAGCGAGTTAGCTGGACTGTTGGTGTACCCATGTTTCCTCAGACGGTTGTACCTTTACTTTTGGGACTGGCTTTTGCCAACAGGTTTTATTTATTTTGGTGAGCTGGGAGAGACTGATGTATCATTTATACAGATGTATTGTATTTTATTTCCAGCTTCAGTCTGAGATGTATTAGTTTTTAGTTCAGCTCTGTTTTTATTGCTCTTTTATTATTATCTCTTATATCTGAGTAGGTTTGGCGCTTCGTGTACGCGGGAAATACCGTGTGCACGGCGGATCTGTGGACGGGCCCGGGTTCTGGTTTACACTCGGGGCGTGATAGCCCACGTGCGCCTCACCGGCCGCGCCGCCTGCCCCCCATGCGCGCACGTATCCCGAGGCGCTGGCGCGTGCCTCCGTGCACTGCGCCGCATGTGCCCGCCTATCACAGGCTGCCACGTGTCCCCGCGCCCGGTCTATGCACCCGCGCGGGTTCCGTGGACCGCGCAACCTGAACCGGCCAATCTGGGAACGCCACGTGTCCCCCGCCCGGTCCATGCGCCATCCCGTGCCTCTCCGTGGACCGTGCAGCATGAACCGGCCAATGATAGGCCGCCACGTGGCACCCTACCGGTCTACGGCCTCCCCTATGCACCCAAATCCACTAAAAACTTTCGGGAGCCCCTTTTTGGGCATCCGGACTCAAAAAATACAAGCAAATAGTCATTTTCAAGAGTTTTTCAGCGCTGAATCGAAATCCGACCTCCAATCAGCCTGAAACCTCTTTTAAAATTCGGCAAAAGCAACCGAAAGATAGGCTTCATCCAGGAACCTCACTGAGTCCATCTAACAAATCCATTTCATGCGTTACGGGCCCGACACACCAATAATAGGTGTTTCACATTATGGATTCATAGGGAAAAGCTGCATGGGGATTTGGGGCTCTACATCCACCCTCACTAAAATGAAGTTTCGTCCACAAAACTAAGAAAATAAAACAAACGTACCTCATCCAGAAACCTCGAACAAGAAAGGATAGGTATCTCTCATCACCGTCTCTAACTCCCAAGTGGCCTCACGCTCTTCGTGATTGCTCCACAAAATCTTCACATATGGTATCGCCCGGTTGCGCAATTCTCTCACCTCACGAGCCAGAATTCGCAACGGGCGCTCCTCGCACCCAAGGTCCTCCCCGATCTCAAGTGGAGTGAAGTCTGTTAAAGATTTTGTTTTGACGTATTTTGTGAAGTGGTAAAAGTCTTGAAGATTGAAGATGGAGAATTGTGGATCAATTACACCAATCTCAACAAGAATGGATTCGTAATGATCAGGTACGTTTAACTAAATAATTTTGGTGATCCAAATACATTTGTGTAGTTTAGAAACACTTGGAAAAGTTTTCAGTGCATAAAAATCAAAAATTGGACAAGTTGGATGTTCAGGATCCGGATCAGACCATTCCAGTCCGGACCTCGAACATAGTTTAGTTCATGCGGAATTCCAGTCGGACCTCCCCTGTTTCAGTCCGGACCCCAAACTATGTGTTTGCTGAAATCGCACGAACAGTCCGGATCAGGAAATTCCAGTCCGGACCCCGAACTATTTTTTCAAGAAAATTGCTGAAAAAAGACGACAGTCCGGATCAGCCAAACCCAGTCCGGACCGCCGTGCGGGAAAAATTTTGTTAAGTCAGTTTTTCATGCTTATCACTTTCCAAAGGTTTCTAACCTATAAATAGACCCTACATTCATCTTTTAGGGTTAATCTAAATAATCCACATATCCGAAAGAGGATCAAAAAGAAATCCACAGATATAGAGAAGAAAGGAAAACATGATTAAATTCATGTTTCTTCATCTATATTGTTCAATTTGATTCTAGGGTTTCAAAACTCCTATTTCTTGTAGAATCAAATTGAAGAATACTTAGATGGTATTTTCTTATCTATCTTTGATCTAAGTATTCGGCGGATTATCATCACCAAACAAAACAACGATTTTACCAAAAATCGGCGCGAGGACTCGCGTGGCCTTGTGGATTCAAGGTGCTACCGCTCACGTGGATTCGGAGCGAGGCGCGTTCGTGTGATTGAGACATGCCGCATTGGTGAAGACCGTGGATTCGGTTGGACGTCGTGGATTCGGTTGGACGTCGTGGATTCGACGTTGAACGTCGTGGATTTGACGTTGGGACGCAAACCGTGGATTCGAGGAGCGTTCGGAGCGAGCGGAGAAGATCAACTAGGTGCGTATGGAAAAGGTTGAGTCGTAGGGTTACGGTAAATCATCTTATACGTGTTTAATCTTAGTGGATTTCGTCATGTTATCGGTCACGTGGTTTTTTACTCCTGTGACGGAGTTTTCCACTAAATCTTGCACACTTTATTTATTTTCCGCATTGGGTTATTTTTTACGCAACGATTTGGTGTGTTTATTGTTTTCACCTATTCACCCCCCCTCTAGGTGGTTTTTCCCCTATTCAGATCCATATTATTCATAACCCACAAGTGGTATTAAAGTGGGAATAGGGTTGTAAACAATGGTTGAAGGTGGAAACATCAATAGACCACTGTTTTTCGATGGAACAAATTATGCATATTGAAAAGTACGCATGAGAGCGTTTTTAATTTCTATCGATGAACGGGTTTGGCAATCAATTGAGTTTGGATGGACAAATCCTACTGAGATTATTGTCGATGTTGTCACCATCAAACCTAGGTCAAAGTGGACTAAGGAAGAAATTGACGCATCTTCTTACAACGGCAAAGGAATTAATGCCTTATTTAATGCTTTGTCGCAAACCGAGATTTCTCGCGTCTCGGCATGTGAGACTGTGAAAGAAATCTTGGATACCCTACAAGTTACACATGAGGGAACAAGTTTAGTGAAGATTCAAAAACTGCAAATGCTTACGAGCAAGTTTGACTCTATTCATATGGCAGAAAATGAATCGTTCACAGATTATTACACACGATTGCAAGATATCGTAAATACATGTGCTAACTTGGGAGAGAAAATTCCAGAATCTAAAGTTGTAAAAAAGATCTTGAGAACTCTTCCTGAAAGATTTTGCTCTAAGGTTGCAGCCATTGAAACAGTAAAACACCCGGACGAAATCAAAGTAGAAGAATTAGTTGGTGCACTTCAAATGTATGAAATGTCTTTTCCTACTAACTATTCTTCTGGAAAGCTTTCCTCTTCTTCTAAGTCTTCAGGTTTTGCATTGAAATCAACAAAAGAAGAAGACGTGGATTCATCCTCCTCAGATGCGGATGATAATCTATCCATGGAGGATTTCAAGAAACAACTTGCACTCTTAATGAGGAAATTTCGCCGAAACTTTCGAAGGAAAAATTCAAGTAAATCCTCATCCTTCGTTAAGTCCAAGAAAGACAAGGGATCTTCAAGCTTTAAGTCAAGAAAGCAAGAAGGTTCTTCAAAAGACAAGAAGAACTCTGAGGGACAAATTCAGTGCTTCAAGTGCCGAGGTTCTGGCCATATCTCAACGGAGTGTCCCAACAAGAATTCGTCAAAGAAGAAGGCTATGCAAGCCGTCACATGGGATGACACTTCCACTTCCAATGAGTCATCTTCCAGTGATGAGGATAACAACGCCACAGCATTCCACGCGTCCACAACTTCACCTTACATGTGCTTTTCAGCGACTTCCTCTGGTTCACTATCCAACTCCTCCTTAAGTGAAAAGAATGCAATGGATGATGAACCGAGCGATTCTGATGGTGAAAACTTTGCTTTTGCCTACCATAAATTATTGAAGGATTCAAATAAATTGGCAAAGCAAAACAAAAGTTTGAGAAGAAGATTGCGGGATCTTGAAGAACAATCTAAAGAGGCAACTTCTCTCTCAAACGCTCTTGAAGAGGAAAAGGATAACTTGGTCAAAATAAATGTTTCCCTTCGAGAGAAGAATGAGCATTTCGAGAAGGAGCACATCGAAATGGTGGATAAAGTAAATCACTTCTCAAAGCTCAACTTTGAGGCTCAACAAGAAAAATTGGAGATGACGAAGACCATACTCCAACTTAAGGAAGATTTGAAGCGATTCTCTTCTGGAAGGAGCAAGTTGGACAAGCTGCTTGGTCTCGGTCAAACGAATCGGTTGGATCTTGGATACACTCGAACCAGCAAGGATATGAGTTCGAGTGGAACGGTTTTTGTGCCCCAGTCGGTTTCTTCTCCTCCGACGAAAATCACTACATCCAACGTTAACAAGCCTACCTCATCTACTTCGGGTTCAACATGCACAAAGGTATGTTTTCGTTGTGGTTTTGCAGGGCACGTTAGACGAAATTGCAAGAATGGAGCCAAGCAATCAAATCAAGCGCTTCTTGCAACAACTACCATCAAAAACAAAGACCGGAATTCAAGAAGAAATCAACCAAAGGTCAAGAACAATGGTAGTACACCCCACAAGACGACGTCATCATGGATTCCAAAGAAAAGTGATCAACCGAACAAGACGCGCTCACCAAGGAGATCAATGTCACGATCATTGCCGACGTATTCCAAAACTCGTAAGGTTTGGGTGCGCAAAGGTGAACTCTTCCCTTGTCTTTAACTTTTCTGCAATTGAATGTGTTGTAACTTATGTAAATCATTCATTCATTTTGAAAGGGGTTAGGTCACAGAACAATTGCTATGTAGTTCCTGGTAAAACAAGTCAAAATTGTAACCTAGTGTTA
The DNA here is from genome assembly GCA_029204045.2 of Tillandsia leiboldiana. Taxonomy (NCBI): domain Eukaryota; kingdom Viridiplantae; phylum Streptophyta; class Magnoliopsida; order Poales; family Bromeliaceae; genus Tillandsia; species Tillandsia leiboldiana. The sequence continues at coordinate 7,407,392 of CM055060.1, forward strand.
CTTGATAATGAAACACTTTGGCATGAAAGACTAGGTCACATAAACTTTAAGGAACTATCTAGAATATCTAACAAAGACATAGTTAGAGGTGTTCCTAAATTGAACTTCAAAAAAAACCTTGTGTGTGGTGGTTGTCAAAAGGGAAAACAAACTAAATCCACTCACAAGAATTTGAACCATGCAGGAACAAAACGCCCATTAGAATTATTGCATATGGATTTAATGGGGCCAGCTCGTCAACCTAGTTTGGGTGGAAAATGGTATATTTTTCTTTTGGTTCATGATTTCTCTAGATATTCTTGGGTAGTATTTTTAAAAGAGAAAGCGGATACTTTTGACTCTTTTCATGATATATGCCATCGTATTATGATTGAGAAAAATGAAAAGATTGTCCGTGTTCGCAGTGATAGAGGTGGAGAATTCATTAATTCAAAATTCATTGATTTTTGCACTTCAAATGGCATAAAACATGAATTCTCTGCACCTTATACACCGCAGCAAAACGGTGTAGTCGAGCGCAAAAATAGAGTTGTTCAAGAGATGGCGCGTGTTATGCTTCTTAGCCGAAAACTCCCTTTATATTTTTGGGCTGAAGCAGTTAACACCGCGATCTACGTGAACAATCGCATCTATTTGCGCTCGGGTACTTTGAATACCCCATATGAGCTATGGTTTAGTAGAAAACCTAATATCAAGTATTTTCGTATCTTCAGGAGTCGCTGTTACATTTTACGCGATCGAGAAAATCTTGGAAAATTCGACTCTCGTAGTGATGAAGAAATTTTTATGGGTTATTCTACAAACAGTAGAGCATATCGAGTATACAATCTTGAATCGAAGATGATGATATAATCAATTAATGTTAAAGTAGATGAATCTTCTCATTTGTCTTTTGTTAAATCTACTCTTGATATGTCTTCTGATGATGAATCTCCTGCTAATGATATTGCATCTTTGCATGATAAATCTTCTAAAAATTTTGATGCATCTCATGGTTCTTCTAGTTTATCCAATGTGCAGGAATCATCGCAATTACCCCTGAGTACTCCATTACCTCAAACGCTACGTATCTCCAAGGACCATCCTGAATCAAACATCATTGGAAATCCTCAAGAAGGAGTAAGAACTCGGAGATAATTGGAATGTGGAGTCGCATGCTACGTCTCCATGGTAGAACTAAGGAATTGTCATGCCCCGGGGGTTTAAACGCGCGGAAGGATAGCCACCGATGCTCACCAAAACTTACATATTTTTTTTTTTGAAACCAATCTCCCCCAGTGCGTGTCCAGACCCGCCGCATACACAAATTCACTCTGCAAACGGGCAGAGTCTCCTTTGTATATGCACGGCGTCCTGACTACAAAGTCCATATCATCATACCTTTAACCACACTAGATCGATTACCAATACATACAATCATTTTCTAAAAACATAAAGCTAATCTCCACGAGTAATAAAGAGGCCGACTATTTTTGAAAGGATAAAACCACAGGGTTTTGAAAGCGATGCCCACTCGACATCGGTTTTATAAAACTGTTTTCGAAACCACATAAATCCACAGAATTTGAAAACGGTGCCCAGCCGACACCAGGTTTAATAAAACTATTTTCGAAGTCACATAAATCCATAGAATTTGAAAGCGGTGCCCACACGGCACCCATATTTTTAAAATAGTTTTCACAACAGTTTCCTTGTTTCTTGTTTGTAGTTTGAAAGCGGCCAAGTAAAGAAGTAAGAACAAAACACCCATCCAAAAGAGTTATCGAATAATCCAATATCCACATCGATCCCACGGGGGTATCGCGATCCACGACTAGCTACAATGAGTAATGAAAATGAACAAGGAAAGTAAAAATACTCAGGATCTGTAGCCTATAAGGGCCAGAGGATCGCTCATGCGGCCTCACCAACTCCCTAGCACTCGCCCCAGGACGAACCTGTCACGGAGTGGGAAGTCAGTGACTAGAAATAACGTAATATGCAAAAAGGGCCAAAAGTAAGGCAAACCACAGTAACCAGAGCAACCGCCCGCCTCAAAGTACAACCGACAGTGACAAAACCCTGTACCAATCAAAACCGGGCACCTTTCCCGTCAACCACACCGAGCACCTATCTCGGAAACCCCGCCGAGCACCTGCCTCGGCCACCGAGCACCTGCCTCGGCACCACCGCTCATACCCCCCACCCACGAGGGCCCCCATTACGTCACCGTCACGTGGGGTACGCGGGTCAACGTACTACTTTTCCGGAAAAGCACACCCTTGCGGTGGCCAAACCGCCGGTGTGCGTGTAGCAAACACGAGCCTCATAATCGAAAGTATAAGTAAAAACAGTGTAGCAGGGTTAGTAACATAATCAGATAGTCACTTACTATTCCCCTTTGCCCAAACATGTTATTTCTATCATTAAATGACCATTCCCAAAATCCCCGAAAATGCACCCACCTCGTGCGTGTCGTTCGTCCGTGACTGTGCGCCTGTCGAGCCTACAACGTCCCGCGCTCCTGAAGGAACAAGAGTATGTCAAGACTAGAAGATCCGAACGTCGACACCGACTCAAGACCGAACGCTGACGACTGACGCGACCACGAAAAACCGCGCGGCGAAGTTTCCCGCACGGCACCAACCCGTGCGGCGCGCACAACCCCTGCGAACGGCCCTGCGCGGCCCCAACCCGCGCGGCGCGCCGCCTGCAGGCAGCCTCGCACCGTTTCCTTCCACGCGGCTCGCTGCCTGCGGGCAGCCCCGCGCGGCACCAGGCCTTGCCGCGCGGCGCGCTGCCTGCGGGCAGGCCCGCGCGGCACCAGCCCGCGCGGCACCAGGCCCTGACACGCGGCGCGCTGCCTGCGGGCAGCCCCGCACGGCACCAGGCCCTGCAGCGCGGTGCGTTGCTTGCAGGCAGCCCGCGTGGCACCAGCCCGCGCCGCGCGCAGCCTGCGGAGAGCCCCGCGCGGCACCAGGCCCTGCTGCGCGGCGCGTTGTCTGCGGGCAGCCCCGCGCGACACCAGGCCCTGCCGTGCGGCGCGCTGCCTGCAGGCAGCCCGCGCTGTACCAGCCCGCGCGGCGGCCCCCTGCCGCGCGGCGCGCTGCCTGCAGGCGGCCCGCGCGGCACCAGCCCGCGCGGCGCGCCTGCTGGCAGCCCCGCGCGGTGGCCCCTGCCGCGTGGCGAGCTGCTTTTAGGCGGCCCGCGCGGCACCATCCCGTGCGGCGCGCCTGCGGGCAACCCCGCGCGGCGGCCCTTGCCGTGCGGCGCGCCGCCCGCAGGCGGCCCGCGCGGCACCAGCCCGCGCGGTGCGCCTGCGTGTAGCCCCGCGCTGCGGCCCCAAGGACAGCGGCGGTGTTTTCTTCGTAGATGAGACGAACAACCAAAAAAACAAGAACCATGAAAACGAACCCTAGCTACTACTCACCTTAGATCGCTAGAGGAAGAGGAAGGAGTGGATCGTCCACCTCCGCCCGATCAACCCGCAGGAAGGCAAGCTCCTTCATTCTCCCTGGATCCCCGCGTTGGAACTCCGCACCGATAGCCTGAAGCGCGAGCGAAAAAGGGTTGGGGTTCCTCTTTCTCTCCTCTGGCTCTCCTTTTGATCGTAGCCGCCCTGTCATACCGCAACGAAGGAAGAAAGAGGGAAAAGAAAAAAGACCTAAGTCCCAACGTGCCCTAGCTTAACAGAAAAAGATTAGGGTTTCCGTTTACCTCAAAAACCATGCAGATCGCCAGCATGGATCCCGGAGCATCCAAAAGGGTTGTAAACTTCAAAATTAAATTCTAGGAGATTCCGGGGTCGGAAATCAAATCCGATCGCGCCACCGTTCCCCGTTTCGCGAGCTCTAGCACCTAAAAATACTCGCGAGCCCCGACGGTCTGCCCAGAAATAAACAAATTAAGTAACCCCTCTGCCGGGACGCTCAAAGTGACTTAAGAAAAGAAAATACCAAAATAAAAGGGCGGGTCTTACATCACTCACCACTAAGAACAAGTTTCATCCTCGAAACTTAACCCTGGTCCGCGGCGAAAAGATCTGGGTGGCACTCCCTCATCTTCGACTCTGGTCTGCGTAGCTCTTCTGTCGGCTCTGGGTGGTCACCAACCGCTGCCTGATGAGGCGCACCTTTTCCTCCGTTTCTTCCACCAAATCCGGTCCCAAAAACTTCCGCTCCCCCAGATCCTCCCAACAAATCGGAGACCTACAGCATCTGCCATATAAAGCTTCAAACGGCGCCTTACGAATGCTAGCCTGGTAGCTATTGTTGTAGGCGAACTCCACAAGAGGTAGGTGGCGTGACCATCCGTCTCCCAAATCAAGTACACAGGCTCGGAGCATGTCCTCGAGGATCTGGATCACCCGCTCAGATTGTCCGTCCATCTGGGGGTGAAAGGCTGTGCTAAAATGTAGCTTGGTCCCCAAGGCTCGTTGTAGACTCTGCCAAAAGTTTGAGACAAACCGTGTGTCCCTGTCTGAGGTGATTGATGCCAGTACCCCATGTAACCTCACAATCTCGCTGATGTAGACCTGAGCCAGCCGATCGCGCGTCTAGGTCGTGTGGATGGGTAGGAAGTGCGCTGACTTCGTTAGCCGGTCTACAATGACCCAGATGGTGTCGTGTCCTTGTTGCGAACATGGGAGCCCGGTGACAAAATCCATGGTGATTCGCTCCTATTTCCCTTCTGGCACTGGTAGTGGTTGCAGTTTCCTTGCCGGCCGCTGCTGTTCGGCTTTTACCTGTTGGCAGATCAGACAGTGCGCTACGAACCTGTAATGACACGACTTTTCCAGTGATTTTTACCCTCCTGTTAATAAAGTGTTTATTTTAGTGGATCAAAATTATCGAGTTTCTGTAAGTCGGTCGGTGTGTTGCATGAGTATTTTTCTGTGAAAGAGCACGAAAAATGATGACCGACGGTGCAATCGGATCTGAAATCCGACTTAGGGATCTCCCAGAACAGGGTTTTTAGTGTCGCGGTGACTTAACGTGCATCGGAACCCGTACACCAACAGTCCAGCTAACTCTCTCATCCTGCCAGGAGATCTATCTACTCAGCCGTCCTCTCTCCTCGACCCGTCGCCGAAAGCCCAGCAGCACCTGCAGCAGACACTGTAAAACAAAGGAGAAGAAAAAGTGAAAAGAACAATGGGGGTGAGAACTACTAGTAAACCAGTAGCCCCCCTGTCACACCCCGGAGGTTCTAAAGTAGCGGAAAATGTACCCATTTTTTTTTTCTTAAATAATTACATGAACCTTGCCTCCAGCGCGTATCAGACCCGCCGCATATACAAATTCACTCCCCAAACGGGCGGAGTCTCCTTTGTATATGCACGGCGTCACCATCAAGTCCAATGCTTTAACCACTCCAATCATGACATGCAACGAGGAGAGGGTAAGTACATCAAACCATCACCGCTATCTTATACAGTCTACAGCATAAACCCAGGGGTTTTGAAAATCGGTCCCCACACGACACCCAGTTTTCTAAATCGTTTTCGCAAACTCTCTGTGCGGCCATTAGCTTGAAAGGATAAATCCACGGGTTTTAAAATCGGTGCCCACACGGCACTTGTTTTAAAAACATCTTTGAAACCGGTTTGTATTTGAAAACAAGCCACAATTACACATCCTATCATTCACCAGTTAGTTATAAGAAAGTCCTCATCCCAACATCCATCAGAAACCACAGTATATGAATCACAGTTAAACTAACCATAGTAATGCCATAACCAAAGATAAATAAAATAAAGTATCGTTTTACTAGCCCTCTTGGCTAGTGTCCTCTAACCGATGCCTCACCGTCGTCCCGAAATCCACCCCTACTCGAACCTGTCATAATGTGGGTTGTCAGTGACTGATAAAGTAGAGAACAAGCAAGTAAACGCAATAAATAGAAAGAACACACCGCGTCACCGGAGCATTTACTTTTCCCCTCCCCGGCCATCATGTATCGCTAAATCCCTGTTGAAAGTCCCGCTGGGCACCTACCCCAGCTTTCAGAATATTTTGGGAACCAACCCCAATATCGTACTCATCTTCTTGGTGCCTCCAACCCCTCGACTGCCCAAGTAGTAGCCGCCTCCCCTAGAGGGGTCCCCACTAACCTCCCCTTGTGGGGTACACGGGTAAATGACTAACCATCTTTCCGGAAAAATACACCCTCTGTAGTGGCCAAACCGGTAATAACCAACACCTACCCACCTTGATTATGCGAAACGTGTACTCCGAAGATCGAACCTCGCTCTCTGTTGAGGCTCGGACCTAGACGTAGTCCCCAAAAGAGCCGTGGTCAGAACAGAAAGATAATAGCAGATAAACCGAGCCCAATAAACTCAAAACACTAAGGACAACTTGACCCGGCGGTGGCGCCCGTGCGCGTCGAGCGACACGGCCGCCCCCACGGTGTCGCGGGTCGTACGGCCGCGCGGGCACCAGCCCCGCGCGGCGTTTGCTGTGACCGTGCGGGCCCTAGCTCCGCGCGGTGCAAGCCGCGGCCGCACGGGCACCAACCCCGCGCAGCACCTTCCACGATCGTGCGGACCTCGGCCTCTCATGGCGGAAACCGCGGGCACCGGCCACGCGCGGCACTTGCCGCGGCCTTGCAGGCACAGACCCCGCGCGGCACTAGCCGCGGCCGCGCAGGCTTGCGCCCCGCGCGGCACGCGCTGCCGCCGCCGCTGTGAGGCACCTGCCTGCGCGGCATGCAGCCACGGCCGCGCGGGCATAAGCCTTGCGCGGCGCGCGCTGCCACCACCGCCGCGCGGCACCTGCCCGCGCGACATGCTGCCGCGGCCGAGCGGGCATTCAGCCCCGCGCGGCGCGTGCTGCTGCCGCCGCACGGGAGCCTGCCCGCGCGGCATGCAGCCGCGGCCGCGCGGGCATTAGCCACGCGCGGCGCGTGCTGCTGCCGCCGCGCGGGCGCCTGCCCGCGCGGGCCTGAGCACCGCGCGGCGCGTGCTGCCGCCGCCGCGCGGGGGCCCGCCCGCGCGGTATCCAGCCGCGGCTGCGCGGGCGCCTGCCCGCGCGACACGTGCTGCGGCTGCGCGGGCATCTGCCCCGCGCGGCGCGCGCTGCCTCCGCGCGGACGCCCGCCCGCACGGCACTCGTCGCGGCCGCGCTGGCACCGGCCCCGCGCGGCGCTTACCCTATCCTCGGCCTCACCGGACCTTGGTCCCGCGCGGCACTTGTTGCGACCGTGCGGGCACCGTCCCCGCGCGGCGCGCATCCCGGTCGCGGCGGTGATGCCCTAGGGCTCCGCGGCGACGACGCCTAGGGTAGCGACGACTCCTCCTATGACTCCGTGAAGGAGAACGAACCCCAAAACTGAAAACCGAGTGAAACTTCTAAGAAATTAAATCTTGTTTACCTCTAATCGTCAGAGACGGTGATCCGTTCATGCTCCCGGCTTCGGCACGTTCGTCGGGAAGGTTTGGGTCCCTCCGTCTTCACCTTCTTTCCCACTGTTCCTTTCCGACTAGGGTTTCGCCTTCTCTTTTCTTTCCTTTCGTTCTTTCTTTTTCCCGGTTAGGGTTTTACCTTTTCTTTCTTTCTTTCTTGTACGGCCAAATCCACATCGGGTATTAAAATCCTAATTAATTAATTCATCAATTAATTAATTCCTCAGATAAGATCCTTCGGAATAATTCCTTAGATATAATTCCTCAATTAATTAATTCCTCAATTAATTAATTCCTCAATTAATATTCTTCGGAATAATTCTTTAAAGATAAGTCCTCTTTTTTCCTTGGAAAGCGTGCCAAATCACTTACGCGGATTTCGATGCACTACCTGGCCATTGCGATCACTTTCCACCCCTTTCCAGGAGTTCCGTAACTCGGAATCCGGATCCGATCGCGCTGCCATCCTCCGCTTTCCGGGCTCTACCGCAGAAAAATACCCGCACCTCCGAATTATTGACTTTAGTAAACCCGTTACATTAGTTACATAAAACGGAAACTTTATTAGCAGGAGGTATACAGCGTTACAAAAGTCTATGATATTACACCACTCATCTCTTAAAAGAAGTTTCGTCCTCGAAACTTAAACTCACTCCTCGCTAAATAACTCAGGGTAACACTCTTTCATTTTCGTCTCAAGTTCCCACGTCGCCTCGCGCTCCTCGTGGTTACTCCATTGCACCTTTACGTAGGGGATTGTCCGGTTTCGCAGATTCTTTTCTTCCCTTGCCAAGATCCGCACCGGCGTTTCTTCGAAGCTCAGGTCCTCCCGTAGTCCAATGGCCGAGGCGTCGAGGACGTGCGACGGATCAGATAAGTACTTCCGGAGCATCGAGACGTGGAAAACGTTATGCACCCGTTCGAGATTTGGCGGTAAGGCCAGCCGGTACGCCACCGGGCCCACGCGCTCCAAGATTTCGAACGGTCCCACATACCGTGGGCTCAACTTCCCTCGTATGCCGAACCGTCTTGTCCCCTTGGACGGTGACACGCGTAGCAACACATGATCCCCTACCGAGAATTCCAGTTCCCGTCGCCTCCGGTCCGCGTAACTTTTCTGCCGGCTCTGGGCGGTCAGCAACCGTTGCCTGATAAGGCGCACCTTTGCTTCCGTTTCCTCTACGAGGTCTGGCCCCAAGAGTTTTCGTTCTCCCAAATCATCCCAGCAAATGGGCGATCGACACCGGCGTCCGTACAAGGCTTCGTACGGGGCCATCCGAATACTAGCCTGATAGCTATTATTGTAAGCAAATTCCACAAGGGGTAGGTAACGCGACCATCCCTCCCCCAGGCTTAGCACACAAGCTCGAAGCATATCCTCAAGAATCTGGATCACTCGCTCCGATTGCCCGTCTGTCTGTGGGTGAAAGGCCGTGCTAAACTGCAATTTGGTCCCCAACGCCTGTTGCAGACTCCGCCAAAAGTTTGACACGAAGCGCGTGTCCCTGTCCGAGGTTATGGATGATGGTACTCCATGCAACCTCACCACCTCGTCGATATAGGTCTGCGCCAGCCGATCCCTAGTCCACGTCATGTGAATCGGTAAGAAGTGGGCCGATTTCGTCAGACGGTCCACGATGACCCATATCGCGTCGTGTCCTTGTTGCGATCGCGGAAAACCGGTCACAAAATCCATGGTGATCCGTTCCCATTTCCACTCCGGTATGAGCAATGGTTCTAATTTTCCCGCCGGTCGTTGGTGTTCCGCCTTCACCTGTTGGCACACCAAACATCGTGCCACGAAGTGCGCCACATCGTTCTTTAGTTTAGGCCACCAAAAGGTCTATCTTAGGTCTCTGTACATTTTTGTACCTCCAGGATGCGCAGTGTAGGGGGCGTTATGCGCTTCCGCCAGAATTTCTCTCCTTAGTTCCGGCACGTCAGGTACGCAGACTCGTCCCCGGAACCTCAACACATCGTCGAAGCCGATCACAAAATCCCCACCTGGTTCCGAGGATAACCTGTCCCGCACTTGCTGTAATTGTGGGTCCGTCGCTTGGCCTTCTGCGATCCTCCCTATCAGCGTAGGCTTGATTTTCAAGGACATAAATTTCGCAACTGCTCCTGCTGGCACCACCTCCAGTCTCAGTTGCGAGAATTGTGCAATTAGCCGATCCTGTTGGGTAAGGGTGCACAGTGTCGTCTCCCCCGCCTGTCCCTTCCGGCTCAAGGCATCGGCTACCACGTTTGCTTTTCCGGGGTGGTAATGGATGGACAAATCGTAGTCCTTCAGTAGTTCCACCCACCTCCATTGCCGCAAGTTCAACTCCTTTTGCGTAAACAAATATTTGAGGCTCTGGTGGTCGGAGTACACCTTATAGTGTGCCCCGTAGAGGTAGTACCTCCAGAGCTTCAACGCAAACACGACTGCCGCGAGCTCCAAGTCGTGTGTAGGATAGTTCCGCTCATAATCCTTGAGCTGTCTTGACGCGTATGCGATGACTTTCCCTTGTTGCATCAACACACTTCCCAGTCCACTTCGAGACGCATCACAGTAGATCTCGTAATCCTCACCGGGCTGTGGCAACGTGAGTACCGGTGCCCGCGTGAGTCTGTCCTTAAGCTCCTCGAAGCTCTTCTGGCATTGATCCGTCCAGACGAACTTCTCCCCTTTCCGGGTTAGTCGAGTAAGGGGAGTGGCTATCCTTGAAAAGCCTTCCACAAAGCATCGGTAGTATCCTGCTAGCCCGAGGAAGCTTCGGATTTCCGTCACCGTGGTCGGGCGAGCCCAGTTGGTCACCGATTCTATCTTCCTTGGATCCACCGCAACTCCCATGGCCGAGACAATATGTCCCAAAAAATTGACCTCACGAAGCCAAAACTCACGCTTTTTGAGTTTGGCATACAGTTTCTGAACCCTCAGGGTCTGGAGGATCACTCGGAAGTGTTCCTCATGCTCTCTGTCCGTGCGGGAATAGATGAGGATATCATCGATAAAAACCACCACAAATTGGTCCAGGAATGGTTTGAAAATCCAGTTCATCATATCCATAAATACCGCTGGGGCATTGGTAAGCCCAAACGGCATCACCGTGAACTCGTAGTGGCCATAGCGAGTTCGGAACGCCGTCTTCGGTATATCCTCACTTCTGATTCCGAGTTGGTGATAGCCCGACTGGAGGTCAATCTTGGAGAACACGGTCGCCCCTTGGAGTTGGTCAAACAGGTCATCGATACGTGGCAAGGGGTATTTGTTCTTCACCGTGACCTTGTTTATCTCCCGGTAGTCTATGCATAATCGTAGACTCCCGTCCTTCTTCCTTACAAAGAGCACAGGCGCTCCCCACGGCGACACACTCGGTCGGATGAACCCCTTGTCCAGAAGGTCCTCAAGCTGCGCCTTCAATTCCTTTAGTTCGGCGAAGGCCATTCTGTATGGCGCCTTCATGATGGGTTTTGTCCCCAGAATTAGCTCGATAGTGAAGTCGACGTAGCGTCCAGGTGGCATCCCCGTAAGTTCGGACGGAAAAACATCCGGGAAGTCCCTTACCACCGCAATGTCGGAAAGTGAGGAGGTGGATCGGGTCGCCAGATCCACCGAGGCTGAGTACGCCACGCATCCACTCTCCATCATTCTCCTTGCCCGGGTTGCGGTGATGACGGTCGAAAAGAAGGTACTCTTACACGCGAGGTATACGTTTTCCGGAAATCTCGGTTCCCGCAGACGCACTTGACGTTTGTCGCAGTCAATCTCCGCCTGGTAGTTGGTAAGCCAGTCCATTCCCAGAACTATGTCGAATTCCTTCAGTGGAATGATCACCAGGTCTCCAGGGCAGCCTAACCTTCCCAACCTTATTGGGCAGGAAGGCACATAGTTGACGGCCTCAATAGGCCCCCCAGGAGTCCGGACGGTGAGGGAATGACATAGGGGTTTCATTTCCAAGTCATGAGTATAGGCAAAAGTACTAGATACAAAGGAGTGCGATGCCCCAGTGTCGAATAGTGTTCTAGCTCGAGAGTCTGAGATTAGAGTAGTACCTGCCACGACATCCTCCGGTGGGTCTGCCCCTTGGTGGGTCATCGAGTAGATCCTCCCTCCTGATTGCGGACGCATCTCCCCCTCCTGTCGGGTGGGCAGAGGGCGCGCCGGGGGTCCCGAGGGAATCCTTCCCCTCCCTGACTGTTGCGGCGGTGGGGCGGAGGCCGCGGACGAGGCGGGTCCCGGGTTTGTGGGCCAGTTATGACGGAAGTGGCCCTGCTTGCCACAACGGAAGCAGTGGTCGTGCCTCTTCGCGCACTCAGTAACTTTGTGGGCTCCATTGCAGATAACACAGGGTCTGTCCCCTGGTCTTTGACAGCCTGCCGGCGCGCTCCTGCCCCGTGGTGCGACTTTGGGTGTTTAGGGGGCCGACTCCCGCTGGGTGGTCCCCCTCCTGTGGAAGATTACGGACGCTTCTTATCTCTGTTGAAATCCGTGTCCTCTCGCCGCGCGCACGTCACTGCGAAGCCGCGCTCCACAATGGTAGCTCTATCCACCACCCTCTGAAAGGTGTGAAGGTCCGCTGCTTGCACCACCTCGAAGATGTTGCTTCGTAATCCGTCGACGAAGAGGCGGGCTTTATGAGCTTCGTCCCTTATGACTAAGGGGACGCAGTTTGCCAACCTCACAAACTCTCGTTGATACTCCATGACGGATCTGCTCCCCTACCGAATATGCTTCAGATCATCCTCCATTTGCTGTTTCACACTGTTGGAGAAGAAAGCTCCGAACAGCCTTTCTCTGAACTCGGTCCATGTCGGCATGGCGTCACCCTTCGTGGAATCCGGGCGTACTGTTTTCCACCATATCCGGGCATTTCCCTCAAGACAATGAACTGCCAGGGGAACTCTTTCATGTTCCTCCATCATTAAATCCTCAAATAGCTTTTCCATCGTATCCACCCACTTCTCCACGACCCAGGGATCGGTCGTCTCGCCCTCGAATACGGGTGGGTCGTGTTTCTTGAACTCGGACAGGTTCGCTCTCACCCTGTCCCGTTCCGTCCGTTGGGTGGAGGCTTCGTCCGTCACGGGTCCTAAAGCCGATGGGCTAGGTACGGCCGATGGCGCGGCCGGTTGACCCATCGACACTCCGGTGGTCGCCGTCTAGGGAGGAGCGGTCGTTTTCTCGTCATGCGTTCCAGATGGTCCTGTCGCGGGCGCGCTCGCTTCCGATGGCGGGACCCGGGCGCTCTCCCGAGGCACGGCCTGTTGTTGCTGCGTCAGCTGACGCACGTGCTCTGTGAGGGCTGACAGTTGTCCGGCCATCTCACGTAACTGCTGTCGGATTACTTCATTCTCCGCAGTTGCTGGAGCCGCATCATCGGCTCCTGCATTTTCCATTGACAATCTTGTACGAGCCATTCTCCACTGTGAGCAAAGAAAACCATTAATCATAGTTCAATCGGTCTAGCACCTTGGCCTACTAACCCTGGGACTCTATCCCTTAATTCCCCGCGCTCACGCTCGTACGTGACACACCTATACCTTGGTTATCAACTTTGTTAGTCACTTGTGTCATTACATTCTGTGGATGTTAGTCATGATCTCCTTGGTTAAAGCCGTTTTCTCTGATACCATAAAATCTGTCATGCCCCGGAGGTTCTAAAGGAGCGGAAAACGTACCTATTTTTTTTTTCTTAAATAATTACATGAACCTTGCCTCCGGCGCGTATCAGACCCGCCGCATATACAAATTCACTCCCCAAACGGGCGGAGTCTCCTTTGTATATGCACGGCGTCACCATCAAGTCCAATGCTTTAACCATTCCAATCATGACATGCAACGAGGAGAGGGTAAGTACATCAAACCATCACCGCTATCTTATACAGTCTACAGCATAAACCCAGGGGTTTTGAAAATCGGTGCCCACACGACACCCAGTTTTCTAAATCGTTTTCGCAAACTCTCTGTGCGGCCATTAGCTTGAAAGGATAAATCCACGGGTTTTAAAATCGGTGCCCACACGGCACTTGTTTTAAAAACATCTTTGAAACCGGTTTGTATTTGAAAACAAGCCACAATTACACATCCTATCATTCACCAGTTAGTTATAAGAAAGTCCTCATCCCAACATCCATCAGAAACCACAGAATATGTATCACAGTTAAACTAACCATAGTAATGCCATAACCAAAGATAAATAAAATAAAGTATCGTTTTACTAGCCCTCTTGGCTAGTGTCCTCTAACCGATGCCTCACCGTCGTCCCAAAATCCACCCCTACTCGAACCTGTCACAGTGTGGGTTGTCAGTGACTAATAAAGTAGAGAACAAGCAAGTAAACACAATAAATAGAAAGAACACACCGCGTCACCGGAGCATTTACTTTTCCCCTCCCCGGCCATCATGTATCGCTAAATCCCTGTTGAAAGTCCCGCTGGGCACCTACCCCAGCTTTCAGAATATTTTGGGCACCAACCCCAATACCGTACTCATCTTCTTGGTGCATCCAACCCCTCGACTGCCCAAGTAGCAGCCGCCTCCCCTTAAGGGGTCCCCACTAACCTCCCCTTGGGGGGTACACGGGCAAATGACTTACCATCTTTCCGAAAAAATACACCCTCTGCAGTGGCCAAACTGCCGGAGTGCGTGTAAGCAATATGAGTACTTTAATGCCTTGCGACCTCAGCCGCTATAACCAGAAAAGTATAACGCACCTGCGACCGCAGCCGCTTGATTGAAATAGTAAAAGGGATTCACATGCTAGGGGGTTAGTCAAATTATAACCATATCTACTTTATCAAAACGAGTATTCGGAAACGACACCACACCGGTAATAACCAACACCTACCCACCTTGATTATGCGAAACGTGTACTCCGAAGATCGAACCTCGCTCTCTATTGAGGCCCGGACCTAGAAGTAGTCCCCAAAAGAGCCGTGGTCAGAACAGAAAGATAATAGCAGATAAACCGAGCCCAATAAACTCAAAACACTAAGGACAACTTGACCCGGCGGTGGCGCCCGTGCACGTCGAGCGACACGGCCGCCCCCGCAGTGTCGGGGGTCGTACGGCCGCGCGGGCACCAGCCCCGCGCGGCGTTTGCCGTGACCGCGCGGGCCCTAGCTCTGCGCGGTGCAAGCCGCGGCCGCACGGGCACCAACCCCGCGTGGCACCTTCCGCGATCGTGCGGACCTCGGCCTCGCATGGCGCAAACCGCGGCCGCGTGGGCACCGGCCCCACGCGGCACTTGCCGCGGCCGCGCGGGCATAGACCCCGCGCGGCACTAGCCGCGGCCACGCGGGCTTGCGCCCCGCGCGGCACGCGCTGCCGCCGCCGTTGCGTGGCACCTGCCCGCGCGGCATGGAGCCGCGGCCGCACGGGCGTAAGCCTCGCGCGGCGCGCGCTGCCGCCACCGCCGCGCGGCACCTGCCCGCGCGGGCGCCTGCCCGCGCGGCATGCAGCCGCGGCCGCGCGGGCATTAGCCCTGTGCGGCGCGTGCTGCTGCTGCTGCCGCCGCGCGGGAGCCTGCCCACGCGGCATGCAGCCGCGGCCGCGCGGGCCTGAGCCCCGCGCGGTGCGTGCTGCCGCCGCCGCGCGAGCGCCCGCCCGCGCGGTATGCAGCCGCGGCCGCGCGGGCATGAGCCCCGCGCGGCGCGTGCTGCCGCCGCCGCGCGGCGCGTGCTGCCGCCGCCGCGCGGGCATGTGCCCCGCGCGGCGCGAGCTGCCGCCGCGCGGGCGCCCGCCCGCGCGGCACTCGTCGCGGCCGCGCGGGCCCCGGCCCCGCGCGGCGCTTACCCTATCCTCGGCCTCGCCGGACCTTGGTCCCACAAGGCACTTGTTGCGACCGTGTGGGCACCGTCCCCGCACGGCGCGCATCCCGGTTGTGGCGGTGATGCCCTAGGGCTCCGCGGCGACGACGCCTAGGGTAGCGATGACTCCTCCTAAGACTCCGTGAAAGAGAACGTACCTCAAAACCGAAAACCGAGCGAAACTTCTAAGAAATTAAATCTTGTTTACCTCTAATCGTCGGAGATGGTGATCCGTTCACGCTCCCGGCTTCGGCACGTTCGTCGGGAATGTTTGGGTCCCTCCGTCTTCACCTTCTTTCCCACCGTTCCTTTCCGACTAGGGTTTGGCCTTCTCTTTTCTTTCCTTTCGCTCTTTCTTTTTCCCGGTTAGGGTTTCACCTTTTCTTTCTTTCTTTCTTGTACGGCAAAATCCACATCGGGTATTAAAATCCTAATTAATTAATTCCTCAATTAATTAATTCCTCAGATAAGATCCTTCGGAATAATTTCTTAGAGATAATTCCTCAATTAATTAATTCCTCAATTAATATTCTTCGGAATAATTCTTTAAAGATAAGTCCTCTTTTTTCCTTGGAAAGCGTGCCAAATCACTTACGCGGATTTCGATGCACTACCTGGCCATTGCGATCACTTTCCACCCCTTTCCGGGAGTTCCGTAACTCGGAATCCGGATCCGATCGCGTTGCCGTCCTCCGCTTTCCGAGCTCTACCGCAGAAAAATACCCGCACCTCCGAATTATCGACTTTAGTAAACCCGTTACATTAGTTACATAAAATGGAAACTTTATTAGCAGGAGGTATGCAGGGTTACAAAAGTCTATGATATTACACCCCCCTAGTGGGTAAATCCTCAGTCTCCGACGCACCCACTAGGTCTACCAGTGGCAAAAAGGGGAAGAAGAGTGGTAAGCAATAAAGACTGTTGAAGAAAGGAAACTACCACTACTATGCCTCTAAATGCAATCCCAAAATGGAATAACCGTATACATCAGTAACCAACCGTCCCAAATAAACCTAATCTATGCCGCCCACATCATCGGCCAAGTAAGCCGCGTCGATGTGATAACAAAAACTCCTGCTACTGCCCTCTTCATCGGGCAAGAAAGCCGCGCCAATGTGATAGCAAATACTCAATAACTGTCTGACCCCCACGCTCCAGAGAGGAACTCGAGGGGAGCTACCCACACGAGGAAAGTAACCACGTCACAAGTATCATAAAAGTTGGACTGGATCACTACAATGCCTAAGTGGAACAAATCCCTCCACTAAAGAGACCCGATCCCCAATCTAGTGCATAAGTAAATATCTGGTCAACCACCCAATATCTGCGGTTGCCGCAGTATCCCATAATCCACAATCAGGTCCAACAACCGACCTCCGGTCAACCGCCGAATATCCGCGGTTGCCGCCATACCCAATAATCCACAACCATGTCCCTTAACCGACATCCGGTCATCCGCCTAATATCCGCGGTTGCCGCAATACCCTGCCATCCATAATAATGTCCTACAACCGATGTCCTATAACCGACATTCGGTCAACCGCCCAATATCCATGGTTGCCGCAATACCCACCATCAACAATCCAGGCCCCGGCTACACTATCCCAAACCCCTGCTCGAACCCGAGCAACATATATCTAGTATCTAGAAGGAAGGAGAAAGAGCACGCATGGTTTCTCCTATGTCAAATCCAACATGATAGTGTAGCAATAAAAGGTGGCCTAACTAGATGTCTATACAAGCATGCAAGTGTTCTCAAGGAAGATAAATTAAGCCATTAGTTATTATCACAATCCACCTATGCATGTCATAAAGTCCTCAAGTAGTACCACTAACAGGATAAATCATAGTCCCAATTAAATATTCAATTCGACATGCAAGGTTAAACGCTATCATAGCAACCATATCCCCACACAGGCATGCATAATTCCAACCCCGATCATGATTAATCAAAATGTTCAATATATGGATCTCTCTAATATTCCTAGTGGGTATGTCAAAATAGAGGGATATAGCAACCACCCACCTCGATCGCGAAACACGTGTAGCACGGCTCCAAACACGACCTCTCTTCAGGTCAACACGGTGTTGGGTTATATGTAATACGGATCTAAATAGGGGAAAAAACACCTAGAGGGGGGTGAATAGGTGTAAACGTATAAACACTCAAAAAATCGTTGCGATAAAACCCAATGCGGAAATAAAAATAATATGCAAGATTTTTACGTGGAAAACTCCATCACCGGAGTAAAAAACCACGGGACCGATAACACGGCAGAAATCCACTAGAATTAAAACACGTACAAGGTGATTTACCGTACACACTTACGACTCAACCTTTTCCATACGCTCCTAGAGGATCTTCTCCGCTCGCTCCGCGACGCTTCTCGAATCCACGATCTGCGCCCAACGCCGAATCCACGGCGTCCAACGTCGAATCAACGACGTCCGACCGAATCCACGGTCTTCACCCAATAGCACCCTTCGAATCCACGAACGTGCCTCGCTCCGAATCCACGAGAGCGGTTGAACCTTGAATCCACAAGGACACGCGAATCCACGCGCCGATTTTTGGGGTAAATCGTTGTGTTGGGTGGTGATGATCCGCCGAATACTTAGATCAAAGATAGATCGGAAATACCATCTAAGTATTCATTAGTTTGATTCAACTCGAGATGTGAGTATGAAAACCTAGAATGAAACTAATCAATATAGATGAAGAAACATAGAGTATTCTCTAATGATTTCCTTTCTTCTCTATATGTGGATCTATAGCCGTATAAAATGGTATATGAAAATGACGGCTAAAGACTATGTGGATTCCCCCCAGAAAAAGAGTCATAGGGTGTATTTATAGGTTAGAAACCCTAGGAAGGAGATAAGAATCAAAAACCTAACATTTCTGGAAATTTTACGGACGGCGATCCGGATCGGACTAGCTAGGATCCGGATCGTCGTAACGAGACAGCCAGTTCCAGAAAAACGAAGGTTCGGGATCCGGATCGAAGTGCACGATCCGGATCGTTCATACAGTTTACCAAACATCAACGTTCGGGATCCGGATTACGAAGCATGATCCGGATCGTTCAAGGAAAATGGTAAACTCACTGTTCGGGATCCGGATCATGAGACTACGATCCGGATTGAACTGGTGTATGAACGAACCACCTTCGGGATCCGGATCGAACAACCTGATCCGGATCCTGAACATGTCCCAAGTCCAGTTTTTTGATTTTTATGCAATGAAAGATTCTTCCAAGTGTTTCTACACTACAAGAAGTATTCGGATCACACAAAATATTTAGTTAAACATACCTGATCCTTTTGAATTCTTCTTTCTTGAGATTGAGTTAAATGATCCAACTTTCTTCACCTTCAATCTTCAAGACTTGAGACTTTCACGAAACTACGCCAACTCAAATTCCGTAACAATCTCCCCCTTTGGCGGTTTCGTGACAAAACATAGATCCACTAAAGAAAATTCAAAAAGATATTTTTGTTGCTATCACCAAACAACAAAAATTTACAATGGAGATCCAAAAATTTAAAAACATGAGATAAACTCCTAAAACAGACTCTAGACTTAGACATCTGTACTCTCTGCACAAAGAAATCATTCTTGACAAAAAGAGATCGTTAGATACCTCAAGAATATTTAGCATACAAAACCTAGTACAGAGATAGAGTTTATCTAATCACCATGACATTTGAGAATTCAGATATGTAAGAGAATCAAAGTTAAAAACCAACATATCTTCTATGCATTCACAAACCAAATGTCAAAATGTTAGTCCAACATCAACTTGTTAGTTATATTACATGCCCAAATAGTTAGTCGAATAGTTAGTCGAGACATGCAAACAATCACAAGATGAAAACCAAAGTTGAAGTTGAGATCATACTTACCTTGATGTATACAAAATCTTCATCATCAAGATTTTCACAATCATTGTTCAAGTTCCCTTACCTTGATGTTCACTCACATCATCATTGTACCTTGATGTTCATTCACATCATCATTGTACCTTGATATTTCATCATTCAATTTCATCATTCATTGTTCAAAGTTCTCTCTAACTCTCTCCCCCTTTTTGTCACAAAACAAAGCCAAAATTACAAAATTTAAGGAGAGTTAAATGGTTCACAATCAAGAAAAACCTGAGAACTAAAAGTAAAACTTAAAACTTAAAAACCTGCAATATTAACGATAAGGGTTAGAGCATAAAAGATCAAGCCAAATCAGAACTATCTGAGCTAGTATCGTCTATCTTGTTCAAGATTCCTTTCAGCATTCGCGATAATTTGGAACATCTCTTTTTGATATGTTTGTGGTCAGCAGCCATTTGTCGGAGACCTAATGCCAATTTCTCTTGCTCAGCAGAAAGTCTTCTTTGGTCCTGATGAATGGCGGCCAATACAGTAGCTGCTAGAGCGTTTCTCTTGGAAGTCGCTGGACGAGTTGTAGAGGCAGATGATGCATGCTGGTCTTCAGTCCATGCGAATTCGCTAGGTACAGAGTATGCTCTAGAGAGGGATTCAGTACTTTGAATTCCACTCCCATCTTCATTTTCCTTAATCCTAGCCGAGCTGATAAAGTCATGTGGAGGTGCTTGGCTAGCAGCTGGTTGCTCAATGGTGATTCCTCGAGCACTCCCTCTTTTGCGAGCAATACTTTTTCTTCTTGTTTTCCCAGAAGTTTCTTCCATTGGAGCTTTCCCTTTTTCAGCAGCAGTAGGCGGAGCCTTCGATGTTTCCGCAGGCGCTTTTCCCTTTGAAGCAGTGGGAACAGTCGTTGCTTCAACTTGCAGTTCATCCCAGTCAATTGATTCCGTTTCAGATTCTGTATCGGAATCATCTTTAGCTTTCTTCGCTTTCTTAGCCTTCTTAGCCCTCTTGGGCTTGACGGTGTCTCTTGTATGAACCATAGCCGCAAGTAGAAAGACAATCCAAGTGATCACCATTACTAATGGTTTCTTGAGAAAAGGAATCCTGTGTAGACCAACTCAAGAACACAAAAATTCTTAGTTTTTCAAAAATTGAAAAGATTGTATCCAAAGAATCATTATCATGTAGAGAGACTAAGAATCAAATTAGTTTTGCAAAAAGGACTTTTAAAAATAGATCAATTGCATGATTTTCGAAAATCCCTATTATATGCCCTAAAACCGAAATTTTAGAAATCGAAGCCTAAAAATCCGTTAATCAGGAGAATACCTAGCATATAATAAAAACTAATCTACCCAGAGTTCTTATTTCAAAAGAAATTTGAACAAAAACCATCCACAAACAAAGTTGATCCAAGAAATTCATCACGTTTGAGGAGGAAAAGAGAAAAACGGTGAAGAACCGAGATTTTGATCAATAAAACTTACTTGGAGTTGAAGAACCTGAGTTTGAAAGCATCCAGGAAGGATGAAATCTAGAGAGAGAGGCTCTGGAAACTTTGGAACAAAAGATTGGAGTAAAGAAATCAAAAACCCCTTTCGTTCCTTATAAAACCTAGCCGCGATCCGGATCAGTTCATAACTGCGATCCGGATCGGCTACCCGCAGTGAGAAACTGCGTTCGGGATCCGGATCGGCAGATACAATCCGGATCGTCAGCCCGCAGAAGAATTCCTGCGTTCGGGATCCGGATCATCTAGCCCGATCCGGATCGGCCCCAACTTTTTCTTTAGAAAATTTCAGAGAAATTCAAGAAAAACCAGAAAAAGATTGTAAGCACAAATGTGTATCAACTTTAAACAAAAATCATCGTTTCATACAACAAGAATTAGATTATGCCAAATCTATCAATAATATCCAAAAATGAAACGAGAATTTACAAGAATTAAATCCCTTAAAGTTGAACACCTTCAATCACATCTAACTTGATCTTATGAGTAATGCCTTTATCAAATCATCAATTCAGTAAAGAAAATGAAATACAAAGATCAATAGATGTTTGAAATCCCAAATATAGTAGATAATATATCTAGACAATCTGTTGAAGAGAGTGGCTCTTTGAGCATCTTTCATTAAAAACCCACCTTATACCAACCTTGAAATTTGACAGAGTCAAGTATTTCAACATGCATTTTACTTAATCAAAAATTTGAACAACCATGCTTGGTATACATGTGGTAGCTGCACACAATACTCGGACGACCGAGGTGGTAGCTCTTTCCTCCATGTGGTGGTAGTTTTCACACTCCTCATTGGGATGTAACTCTTTCCACATCTTTTGAGCATTTTACCTTTTCTAAGACTCCCCCTCAATTGGCTATCAATTATTTAAGATATAAAGTATTCAACCAAATATTGATCTCGATTTCATACTCGACTAAGCAGTCAAATAAGATAATGACTATACCAAGAGATCATAGAGAGAGAGAAATTGACTTTGATCACTTTTAGAAGATGATTTAATTAACATAAATGATCATTGCAACAGTGAAATATTATGATGGCAAAAGCATAATAAATTTCTAAATGTGCGAAAAGATGCAATTAAAGTCAATTATGATCTATGCTCAATTTATGTCCTATGTACAAACATAGATAATGAACAAAACAAAAACAAATACAAAACCTATCCTAAGCAAAGATTTCAAAAAGAGGATTATTTCAAGGAAAGCATCCCAATTGCTTTTCGTAAATGAATAAAACGTTTTTGATCCAAAGGTTTTGTTAGAATGTCAGCTAATTGATCCTCAGTTGAAATATATGAAAGTTGAAGAGTATTTGATTCAACTAGCTCTCTAAGGAAATGATATCTAAGTTCAATATGTTTTGTTCTAGAGTGCAACACAGGGTTTTTAGAAATGTTAATAGCACTAGTGTTGTCACAAAGTATTGTTACCGAAGATGCTGAAATGCGGAAGTCGCTCAGTACGCTTTTCATCCAAATGAGTTGAGTTGAGCAACTTCCAGCTGAAATGTATTCCGCTTCGGCAGTCGAGAGTGCTATGCAATTCTGCTTTTTACTGTGCCATGCAACAAGGCAATGGCCAAGATAGAAGCATGCACCACTCGTGCTTTTCCGATCATCCACTGATCCTGCCCAATCGGCATCTGAGTATCCAACAATATCCAAACTTGTTCCCATAGGATACCAAATTCCGAAATTAATTGATCCTTTGATATACCGGATGATCCTTTTCACCGCTTTCAGGTGAACCTCCTTTGGTGCTGATTGATATCTCGCGCAAATCCCAACACCAAAAGATATATCCGGGCGACTAGCCGTGAGGTAAAGTAGACTTCCAATCATACTTCGATACAATTTCTCGTCTACATTCTCACTATGTGATTCACTTCCAAGTCCCTTGTGGCTAGTTCCCATTGGAGTCGGAAAATCTTTACAATTTTCTAGATCAAACTTTTTGACCAACTCCATTGCATACTTGGATTGACTCAAGTGAATACCCTCATCATTTTGTTTAATTTGCAATCCAAGAAAATAAGTCAATTCGCCCATCATGGACATCTCAAATTCGCTTTCCATGGTCTCCGCGAATTTAGAAGCATCGTTATCTCTTGTTGCGCCAAATACTATGTCATCGACATATATTGTGCTACAATGAAATTGTTTTGATAATGCTTCACAAAGAGAGTCCTATCAGCTCCCCCTCGAGTATAGCCCTTCTCCAAAAGGTGCTTTGTTAACCTTTCGTACCATGCTCGCGGTGCTTGTTTCAGACCGTAAAGAGCCTTTTTCAAACGAAAAACATGGTTAGGTTGTTTATGATCTACAAAACCTTTCGGTTGAGCCACATAAACTTCCTCATTTAAAAACCATTTAGAAATGCGCTCTTAACGTCCATTTGAAATAATTTGATTTTAAAATGACAAGCAATAGCAAACAGTATACGAATGGACTCGAGTCTAGCTACAGGGGCGAATGTTTCGTCAAAGTCTATACCTTCTACTTGAGAGTAGCCTTGAGCAACTAATCGTGCCTTGTTCCTGATGATAGTACCATCCTCATTTTTCTTGTTCTTGAAGATCCATTTGGTACCTATCACATTGTGTTGCTTTGGAGGCTTCGTTAATTCCCAGACTTTGTTTCGCTCAAATTGATGGAGCTCTTCCTGCATTGCTTTAATCCAGTAGTCATCCTGAAGAGCTTCATCTATGTTCTTTGGTTCGATTAAAGATACGTAGCAAGCGAATCCACAAACCAACTGCCTCCGAGTTCTGACTCCTTCTTGTGGATCTCCAATAATATTCGATTCCGGATGATCCTTGGAGATTCGTAACGTTTGTTGAAGCGGAGTACTCGGAGATATATGAGATGATTCCTGCACATCAGATAAACTAGAAGAACCATTAGATGCATCATTAATATTGGAAG
Organism: Tillandsia leiboldiana; assembly: GCA_029204045.2. Taxonomy (NCBI): domain Eukaryota; kingdom Viridiplantae; phylum Streptophyta; class Magnoliopsida; order Poales; family Bromeliaceae; genus Tillandsia; species Tillandsia leiboldiana. The sequence goes on from CM055060.1 coordinate 7,430,905, forward strand.
TATTATTATGAGAAGATGCACTAGCAGGAGAATCATCATCTAGAGAGATATCGAGGGTAGATTTTCCAGTTTCAAAGTGAAAAGCTTCATCTACTTTAACATTTATAGATTCTACGATCGTCTTAGATTCAATGTTAAATACTCGATATGCTCTGCTATTCGTAGAATAACCCAGAAAGATCCCTTCATCACTTCGAGAGTCGAACTTTCCAAGATTTTCACGGTCACGTAAAATGTAACATCGACTCCCGAAGACACGAAAATATTTGATATTGGGTTTTCTACTAAACCACAGCTCATATGGTGTATTTAAAGTTCCTGGGCGCAAGTAAACTCTATTAATGACATAGACAGCGGTGTTCACAGCTTCAGCCCAAAAATGTAGCGGCAAATTCCGGCTATGAAGCATCACACGCGCCATCTCTTGAACAACCCTGTTCTTGCGCTCAACAACACCATTCTGCTGAGGTGTATAGGGTGCCGAGAATTCATGTTTGATTCCATTTGAAGTGCAAAAATCAATAAATTTTGAATTTATGAATTCTCCACCTCTATCACTTCTAACACGAATGATCTTTTCATTCTTTTCAATCATAATACGATGGCAAATCTCATGAAAAGAGTCAAACGTATCAGCTTTCTCTTTTAAAAATGCTACCCAAGAAAACCGAGAGAAATCATCAACCAATAAAAAGATGTACCATTTACCTCCCAAAGATGGTTGACGGGTCGGCCAAAAGAAAAAGAAGAAAAGAAAGTAGTATACATAAACTACACAAAATTTAATCGAAGAACGATTAAAGACAAGGAGGGGTTTCACCTTTGCATACCCAAACCTTTTGAGTTTTGGAGTATGTTGGCACTGGTTGAAAAGTTTTCCTTGATGAAGACGTCTTGCAAGATTGGTCTTTTTCTTTTGTCATCGTCTTGTTTGAAGTACTACCAATGTCCTTTTCTTTAGGAAAATCCTTCTTTGAGTTCCATGGAGTGAACTTGTTGGTAGCAGTTGCAAGATGTGGTTGATTTGATCTTTGAGCTCCAATCTTGCAATTTCTTCCAATGTGCCCTGCAGAATTACAACGAAAACATACCTTTGTGCTTGACGATTCTGAAGAGGATGAAATAGGTTTGTTGTCGTTAGTTGTCATGATTTCCGGTGTCGGAGGAGGAGATACCGACTGAGGCACAAAGACTGTCCCAACCGAACTAAAATTGTCTTCAGTTCGATTGTATCCGAGGCCGAACTTGTTTGTTTGACCAAGACCAAGAAGTTTATCCAACTTACTCCTTCCTAAGGAAAATTGCTGTAAGTCATCCTCGAGTTGGCAAATGGTCTCTGTCATTTCCAATTTTTCCCGTCGGGCCTCGCCGTAGAGCTTCAAGAGATAGTTTGCTTTGTTCATCATATCTATATAGTTCTTCTCGAGTTGCTCATTGGACTCTTGAAGGGAAACATTTTCTTTTATCAGTTTATCCCTTTCCACTTCAAGATCGGTCGAGAGAGAAGTTACCCTTTTTACTTCTTCTTCGAGATCCTGCAATCTCCCTCTCAACCCCTTGTTTTGCTTAGCCGGTTTCTTTAAATCCCGTAAAGATCTGTGATAGGCTAGAGCAAATTCTTCACCTTCCGAATCATCCAATTCGTTGTCCGTTGCATTCTTTTCAACAGTGGAGTTGGACAACGACTCAGATGTACTTGCCATAAAGCACATGAAGGGTGAAGATACGGACGCGTGGAATGCGGTGGAGCTTTTTCTTCATCACTCGAAGATGACTCATTTGACATTGAGTTGTCATCCCAAGTGACGACTTGCATTGCCTTCTTCTTTGCCGGATACTTGTTAGGACATTCCGTTGCAATGTGGCCGTAGCCTCGACATTTGAAGCATTGTAGTTGTCCTTCTGAGCTTTTCTTATCCTTTGAGAAGTTCTCTTGCTTTCTTGACTTGTAACCTGAAGTACCCTTGCCTTTGTTCGACTTTCCGAAGGATGGAGATTTGCTTGAATTACCCCTTCGAAAGTTGCGGCGAAACTTCCTTGTCAAGAGAGCGAGCTGCTTCTCAAATTCCTCCATAGAAAGGTTCTCGTCATCGTCTGAGGAGGATGTATCCGCGTCTTCTTCCTTAGTTGTTTTCAACGCATAACCTGAAGACTTAGAAGTGGATGCCTTTCCAGAAGAATTGTTAGTAGTAAATGTCATTTCATAAGTTTGTAATGAACCAACTAATTCTTCTACACGTATTTCGTCCGGGTGTTTAATAGTTTCAATGGCAGTAACCTTTGGGCGAAATCGTTCAGGAAGAGTTCTTAAGATTTTTCTTACAATCTTAATTCTGGAATCTTCTCTCCCAGATTAGCACATGAGTTTACGATGTCTTGCAATCGTGTATAGTAGTCCGTGAAAGATTCATTTTCTGCCATTAAGATAGAGTCAAACTTGCTCGTAAGCATTTGCAGTTTCTGAATCTTCACGAGGTTAGTTCCCTCATGTGTAACCTGAAGAACATCCCAGATTTCTTTCGCAGTCTCACATGCCGAGACGCGAGAGAATTCAGTTTGAGATAAGGCATTAAAAATAGCATTAATTCCCTTGCCATTGTAAGAAGATGAATCTAACTCTTCCTTGGTCCATTTCGACCTAGGTTTTAAGGTGCGAACATCACCATTAAATTCAGTTGGATTAGACCATCCTAATTCAATTGATTGCCACACCCGTTCGTCGATGGAAATTAAAAAGGCTTTCATCCGTACTTTCCAGTACGCATAATTAGTTCCATCGAAGAATGGGGGTCGGTTGATGTTTCCACCTTCAACCATTGTTTACAACCCTATTCCCGCTCGATACCACTTGTTGGGTTATATGTAATACGGATCTAAATAGGGGAAAAAACACCTAGAGGGGGGTGAATAGGTGTAAACGTATAAACACTCAAAAAATCGTTGCGAATTAAAACCAATGCGGAAATAAAAATAATAACGCAAGATTTTTACGTGGACAAACTCCATCACCGGAGTAAAAAACCACGGGACCGATACACGGCGAAAATCCACTAGGAATTAAAACACGACAAGGTGATTTACCGTACACACTTACGACTCAACCTTTCCATACGCTCCTAGAGGATCTTCTCCGCTCGGCTCCGCGACGCTTCTCGAATCCACGATCTGCGCCCAACGCCGAATCCACGGCGTCCAACGTCGAATTCCACGACGTCCGACCGAATCCACGGTCTCACCCAATAGCACCCATTCGAATCCACGAACGTGCCTCGCTCCGAATCCACGAGAGCGGTTGACCTTGAATCCACAAGGACACACGCGAATCACGCGCCGATTTTTGGGGTAATCGTTGTTTTGGGTGGTGATGATCCGCCGAATACTTAGATCAAAGATAGATCGGAAATACCATCTAAGTATTCATTAGTTGATTCAACTCGAGTGTGAGTATGAAAACCTAGATCAAACTAATCAATATAGATGAAGAAACATAGAGTATTCTCTAATGATTTCCTTCTTCTCTAAGTGGATCTATAGCGTATAAATGATATATGAAAATGACGGCTATGTGGATTCCCCCTAGAAAAAGAGTCATAGGGTCTATTTATAGGTTAGAAACCCTAGGAAGGAGATAAGAATCAAAAACCTAACATTTCTGGAAATTTACGGACGGCGATCCGGATCGGATAGCTGGATCCGGATCGTCGTAACGAGTCAGCCAATTCCAGAAAAACGAAGGTTCGGGATCCGGATCGAAGTGCACGATCCGGATCGTTCATACAGTTCACCAAACATCAACGTTCGGGATCCGGATTGCGAAGCATGATCCGGATCGTTCAAGGAAGATGGTAAACTCTGTTCGGGATCCGGATCAAGAGACTACGATCCGGATTGAACTGGTGTATGAACGAACCACCTTCGGGATCCGGATCGAACAACCTGATCCGGATCCTGAACATGTCCCAAGTCCAGTTTTTGATTTTTATGCAATGAAAGATTCTTCCAAGTGTTTCTACACTACAAGAAGTATTCGGATCACACAAATCTTTAGTTAAACATACCTGATCCTTTTGAATTCTTCTTTCTTGAGATTGAGTTAAATGATCCAACTTTCTTCACCTTCAATCTTCAAGACTTGAGACTTTCACGAAACTACGCCAACTCAAATTCCGTAACATCACGCACCCCGCAAACAAAAACTTGCAAAATATAACCAAACGGGTTACAATCAATCCCAAAGAGCACAACTCTGCCGCTTTTGTCCATCAACAGTCCGGGAAAATGGCTCTAAAATTTACTACGAGCTGATCTCGTAAAAATTCAGAAAATAACTGCCTGCGATCTCGCGGACGAGCCGATCGAAATGAAGTACTCGCTCGTCCCGAAAACCGATACCTGTAGGTCAATTTACAAATTAAACACGCCGCGAGCTAAATCTTCTCCAATTCAAAATCCTGCGGCAAACAATCCAGAAGAAAGCTAAAAAGCTCACCTTCGAAACAACCTCCAAAAATCCCAAAAAAGTCACCACTGTGTTCCTTGCGAAGAGTAGATGCAAATCGAGTATTTGCACTTCTCATTCCGACACCCATGGGCCGAGGAATCCCACAAAATCTCCGGTGTTGTCCAAAACTCTGCGACAGAAAATAGGGTCACAAGATGATCCGTAAAACCCATGAAAATCTCAGAATAAAGGAAGCCGTATATACAAGAATGAACCCTACCTGTTGTGGAAATGCCGGCGCAAGAATCGCCCAAAAATTCCTTCGGGGTAGCCCTAGGGAGTCCGCGCACCGAAAAGCGACGGGGAAAACGGCCGCGAAGAAAAAGCGTCACAGTGCACCAAAAATAGTAGACGTCGAAAATGACGTTCTCATATGTAAAAAATCCAGGGGAATCCGTCCACAAGATGCAGCACCAAGGGGAAGAGGTTTGCTGTAGAACACTCTATG
>CM055060.1:7435953-7540234 GCA_029204045.2 Tillandsia leiboldiana
CCCTAGTGGGTAAATCCTCAGTCTCCGACGCACCCACTAGGTTACCAGTGGCACAAAAAAGGGGAGAAGAAGAGTGGTACGCATATAACGATGTGAAGAAAGGAAACTACCACTATATAGCCTCTAAATGCAATCCCAAAATGGAATAACCGTTATACATCAGAACCAACGTCCCAAATAAACTAATCTTCCGCCCACATCATCGCCCAAGTACAGCCGCGCGACTCGTGATAACAAAAACTCCTGCTATGCCCGTCTCATCGAGGCAAGAGAAAGCCGCAGCCAATTGATAGCAACGACTCATAAGTCTGGACCCCCCGCTCCGAGAGGAACTCGAGGTGAGCTACCCACACGGGAAAGTAACCACGTCAAGTATCATAAAAGTGGGACGGAGTCAATACAATGCCTAAGTGGAACAAACCTCCACTGTAAAGAGACCGATCCCCATAGTGATAAGTAACTATCTGGTCAACACCCAATATCTTGCGGTTGCCGCAGTATCCCATAATCCACAGCAGGTCCAAAACCGACCTCCGGTCAACCGCCGAATATCCGGGTGCCGCCATACCAATAATCCACACCATGTCCCTTAACCGCATCGGTCATCCGCCTAATATCCGCGGTTGCCGCAATACCCTGCCATCCATAATAATGTCCTACAACCGATGTCCTATAACCGACATTCGGTCAACCGCCCAATATCCATGGTTGCCGCAATACCCACCATCAACATCCAGGCCCGGCTACACTATCCCAAACCCCTGCTCTGAACCCGAGCAACATATATCTAGTATCTAGAAGGAAGGAGAAAGAGCACGATGGTTTCTCCTATGTCAAATCCAACAACATAGTGTAGCAATAAAAAGGTGGCCTAACTAGATGTCTATACAAGCATGCAAGTGTTCTCAAGGAAGATAATTAAGCCATTAGTTATTATCACAATCCACATAGCATGTCATAAAGTCCTCAAGTAGTACCACTAACAGGATAAATCATAGTCCCAATTAAATATTCAATCGACATGCAAGGTTAAACGCATCATAGCAACCATATCCCCACACAGGCATGCATAATTCCAACCCCGGATCATGATTAATCAAAATGTTCAATATATGGATCTCTCTAATATTCCTAGTGGGTATGTCAAAATAGAGGGATATAGCAAACCACCCACCTCGATCGCGAAACACGTGTAGCCTGGCCCAAAACGACCTCTCTTCGGTAAACACGGTGTTGGGTTATATGTAATACGGATCTAAATAGGGGAAAAAACACCTAGAGGGGGGTGAATAGGTGTAAACGTATAAACACTCAAAAATCGTTGCGATAAAAACCCAATGCGGAAATAAAAATAATACGCAAGATTTTTACGTGGAAAACTCCATCACCGGAGTAAAAAACCACGGGACCGATAACACGGCAGAAATCCACTAGAATTAAAACACGTACAAGGTGATTTACCGTACACACTTACGACTCAACCTTTTCCATACGCTCCTAGAGGATCTTCTCCGCTCGCTCCGCGACGCTTCTCGAATCCACGATCTGCGCCCAACGCCGAATCCACGGCGTCCAACGTCGAATCCACGACGTCCGACCGAATCCACGGTCTTCACCCAATAGCACCCTTCGAATCCACGAACGTGCCTCGCTCCGAATCCACGAGAGCGGTTGAACCTTGAATCCACAAGGACACGCGAATCCACGCGCCGATTTTTGGGGTAAATCGTTGTTTGGGTGGTGATGATCCGCCGAATACTTAGATCAAAGATAGATCGGAAATACCATCTAAGTATTCATTAGTTTGATTCAACTCAAGATGTGAGTATGAAAACCTAGAATCAAACTAATCAATATAGATGAAGAAACATAGAGTATTCTCTAATGATTTCCTTTCTTCTCTATATGTGGATCTATAGCCGTATAAAATGATATATGAAAATGACGGCTAAGACTATGTGGATTCCCCTAGAAAAAGAGTCATAGGGTCTATTTATAGGTTAGAAACCCTAGGAAGGAGATAAGAATCAAAAACCTAACATTTCTGGAAATTTTACGGACGGCGATCCGGATCGGATTAGCTGTGATCCGGATCGTCGTAACGAGTCAGCCAATTCCAGAAAAACGAAGGTTCGGGATCCGGATCGAAGTGCTTGATCCGGATCGTTCATACAGTTCACCAAACATCAACGTTCGGGATCCGGATTGCGAAGCATGATCCGGATCGTTCAAGGAAAATGGTAAACTCAGTGTTCGGGATCCGGATCAAGAGACTACGATCCGGATTGAACTGGTGTATGAACGAACCACCTTCGGGATCCGGATCGAACAACCTGATCCGGATCCTGAACATGTCCCAAGTCCAGTTTTTGATTTTTATGCAATGAAAGATTCTTCCAAGTGTTTCTACACTACAAGAAGTATTCGGATCACACAAAATCTTTAGTTAAACATACCTGATCCTTTTGAATTCTTCTTTCTTGAGATTGAGTTAAATGATCCAACTTTCTTCACCTTCAATCTTCAAGACTTGAGACTTTCACGAAACTACGCCAACTCAAATTCCGTAACAATCTCCCCCTTTGGCGGTTTCGTGACAAAAACTAGATCCACTAAAGAAAATTCAAAAAGATATTTTGTTGCTATCACCATACACAAAAATTTACAATGGAGATCCAAAAATTTAAAAACATGAGATAAACTCCTAAAACAGACTCTAGACTTAGACATCTGTACTCTCTGCACAAAGAAATCATTCTTGACAAAAGAGATCGTTAGATACCTCAAGAATATTAGCATACAAAACCTAGTACAGAGATAGAGTTTATCTAATCATCATGACATTTGAGAATTCAGATATGTAAGAGAATCATAGTCAAAAACCAACATATCTTCTATGCATACAAACCAAATGTCACAAAATGTTAGTCCAACATCAACTTGTTAGTTATATTACATGCCCAAATAGTTAGTCGAATAGTTAGTCGAGACATGCAAACAATCACAAGATGAAACCAAAGTTGAAGTTGAGATATACTTACCTTGATGTATACAAAATCTTCATCATCAAGATTTCACAATCATTGTTCAAGTTCCTTACCTTGATGTTCACACATCATCATTGTACTTGATGTTCATCACATCATCATTGTACCTTGATATTTCATCATTCAATTTCATCATTCATTGTTCAAAGTTCTCTCTAACTCTCTCCCCCTTTTTGTCACAAAAAAAAGCCAAAATTACAAAAATTTAAGGAGAGTTAAATGGTTCACAATCAAGAAAAACCTGAGAACTAAAAGTAAAACTTAAACTTAAAAACTGCAATATTAACGATAAGGGTTAGAGCATAAAAGATCAAGCCAAATCAGAACTATCTGAGCTAGTATCGTCTATCTTGTTCAAGATTCCTTTCAGCATTCGCGATAATTTGGAACATCTCTTTTTGATATGTTTGTGGTCAGCAGCCATTTGTCGGAGACCTAATGCCAATTTCTCTTGCTCAGCAGAAAGTCTTCTTTGGTCCTGATGAATGGCGGCCAATACAGTAGCTGCTAGAGCGTTTCTCTTGGAAGTCGCTGGACGAGTTGTAGAGGCAGATGATGCATGCTGGTCTTCAGTCCATGCGAATTCGCTAGGTACAGAGTATGCTCTAGAGAGGGATTCAGTACTTTGAATTCCACTCCATCTTCATTTTCCTTAATCCTAGCCGAGCTGATAAAGTCATGTGGAGGTGCTTGGTAGCAGCTGGTTGCTCAATGGTGATTCCTCGAGCACTCCCTCTTTGCGAGCAATACTTTTCTTATTGTTTTCCCAGAAGTTTCTTCCATTGGAGCTTTCCCTTTTTCAGCAGCAGTAGGCGGAGCCTTCGATGTTTCCCAGGCAGCGTTTTCCCTTTGAAGCAGTGGGAACAGTCGTTGCTTCACTTGCAGTTCATCCCAGTCAATTGATTCCGTTTCAGATTCTGTATCGGAATCATCTTTAGCTTTCTTCGCTTTTCTTAGCCTTCTTAGCCCTCTTGGGCTTGACGGTGTCTCTTGTATGAACCATAGCCGCAAGTAGAAAGACAATCCAAGTGATTCACCATTACTAATGGTTTCGGAGAAAAGGAATCCTGTGTAGACCAAACTCAAGAACACAAAAATTCTTAGTTTTTCAAAAATTGAAAAGATTGTATCCAAAGAATCATTATCATGTAGAGAGACTAAGAATCAAATTAGTTTTGCAAAAAGGACTTTTAAAAATAGATCAATTGCATGATTTTCGAAAATCCCTATTATATGCACTAAACCGAAATTTTAGAAATCGAAGCCTAAAAATCCGGTTAATCAGGAGAATACCTAGCATATAATAAAAACTAATCTACCCAGAGTTCTTATTTCAAAAGAAATTTGAACAAAAACCATCCACAACAAAGTTGATCCAAGAAATTCATCACGTTTGAGGAGGAAAAGAGGAAAAACGGTGAAGAACCGAGATTTGATCAATAAAACTTACTTGGAGTTGAAGAACCTGAGTTTGAAGCATCCAGGAAGGATGAAATCTAGAGAGAGAGGCTCTGGAAACTTTGGAACAAAGATTGGAGTAAAGAAATCAAAACCCCCTTTCGTTCCTTATAAAACCTAGCCGCGATCCGGATCAGTTCATAACTGCGATCCGGATCGGCTACCCGCAGTGAGAAACTGCCGTTCGTGATCCGGATCGGCAGATACAATCCGGATCGTCAGCCCGCAGAAGAATTCCTGCGTTCGGGATCCGGATCATCTAGCCCGATCCGGATCGGCCCCAACTTTTTCTTTAGAAAATTTCAGAGAAATTCAAGAAAAACCAGAAAAAGATTGTAAGCACAAATGTGTATCAACTTTAAACAAAAATCATCGTTTCATACAACAAGAATTAGATTATGCCAAATCTATCAATAATATCCAAAAATGAAACGAGAATTTACAAGAATTAAATCCCTTAAAGTTGAACACCTTCAATCACATCTAACTTGATCTTATGAGTAATGCCTTTATCAAATCATCAATTCAGTAAAGAAAATGAAATACAAAGATCAATAGATGTTTGAAATCCCAAATATAGTAGATAATATATCTAGACAATCTGTTGAAGAGAGTGGCTCTTTGAGCATCTTTCATTAAAAACCCACCTTATACCAACCTTGAAATTTGACAGAGTCAAGTATTCAACATGCATTTTACTTAATCAAAAATTTGAACAACCATGCTGGTATACATGTGGTAGCTGCACACAATACTCGGACGACCGAGGTGGTAGCTCTTTCCTCCATGTGGTGGTAGTTTTCACACTCCTCATTGGGATGTAACTCTTTCCACATCTTTTGAGCATTTTACCTTTTCTAAGACTCCCCCTCAATTGGCTATCAATTATTTAAGATATAAGTATTCAACCAAATATTGATCTCGATTTCATACTCGACTAAGCAGTCAAATAAGATAATGACTATACCAAGAGATCATAGAGAGAGAGAAATTGACTTTGATCACTTTTAGAAGATGATTTAATTAACATAAATGATCATTGCAACAGTGAAATATTATGATGGCAAAAGCATAATAAATTTCTAAATGTGCGAAAAGATGCAATTAAAGTCAATTATGATCTATGCTCAATTTATGTCCTATGTACAAACATAGATAATGAACAAAACAAAAACAAATACAAAACCTATCCTAAGCAAAGATTTCAAAAAGAGGATTATTTCAAGGAAAGCATCCCAATTGCTTTTCGTAAATGAATAAAACGTTTTTTGATCCAAAGGTTTTGTTAGAATGTCAGCTAATTGATCCTCAGTTGAAATATATGAAAGTTGAAGAGTATTTGATTCAACTAGCTCTCTAAGGAAATGATATCTAAGTTCAATATGTTTTGTTCTAGAGTGCAACACAGGGTTTTTAGAAATGTTAATAGCACTAGTGTTGTCACAAAGTATTGTTACCGAAGATGCTGAAATGCGGAAGTCGCTCAGTACGCTTTTCATCCAAATGAGTTGAGTTGAGCAACTTCCAGCTGAAATGTATTCCGCTTCGGCAGTCGAGAGTGCTATGCAATTCTGCTTTTTACTGTGCCATGCAACAAGGCAATGGCCAAGATAGAAGCATGCACCACTCGTGCTTTTCCGATCATCCACTGATCCTGCCCAATCGGCATCTGAGTATCCAACAATATCCAAACTTGTTCCCATAGGATACCAAATTCCGAAATTAATTGATCCTTTGATATACCGGATGATCCTTTTTCACCGCTTTCAGGTGAACCTCCTTTGGTGCTGATTGATATCTCGCGCAAATCCCAACACCAAAAGATATATCCGGGCGACTAGCCGTGAGGTAAAGTAGACTTCCAATCATACTTCGATACAATTTCTCGTCTACATTCTCACTATGTGATTCACTTCCAAGTCCCTTGTGGCTAGTTCCCATTGGAGTCGGAAAATCTTTACAATTTTCTAGATCAAACTTTTTGACCAACTCCATTGCATACTTGGATTGACTCAAGTGAATACCCTCATCATTTTGTTTAATTTGCAATCCAAGAAAATAAGTCAATTCGCCCATCATGGACATCTCAAATTCGCTTTCCATGGTCTCCGCGAATTTAGAAGCATCGTTATCTCTTGTTGCGCCAAATACTATGTCATCGACATATATTTGTGCTACAATGAAATTGTTTTGATAATGCTTCACAAAGAGAGTCCTATCAGCTCCCCCTCGAGTATAGCCCTTCTCCAAAAGGTGCTTTGTTAACCTTTCGTACCATGCTCGCGGTGCTTGTTTCAGACCGTAAAGAGCCTTTTTCAAACGAAAAACATGGTTAGGTTGTTTATGATCTACAAAACCTTTCGGTTGAGCCACATAAACTTCCTCATTTAAAAACCATTTAGAAATGCGCTCTTAACGTCCATTTGAAATAATTTGATTTTAAAATGACAAGCAATAGCAAACAGTATACGAATGGACTCGAGTCTAGCTACAGGGGCGAATGTTTCGTCAAAGTCTATACCTTCTACTTGAGAGTAGCCTTGAGCAACTAATCGTGCCTTGTTCCTGATGATAGTACCATCCTCATTTTTCTTGTTCTTGAAGATCCATTTGGTACCTATCACATTGTGTTGCTTTGGAGGCTTCGTTAATTCCCAGACTTTGTTTCGCTCAAATTGATGGAGCTCTTCCTGCATTGCTTTAATCCAGTAGTCATCCTGAAGAGCTTCATCTATGTTCTTTGGTTCGATTAAAGATACGTAGCAAGCGAATCCACAAACCAACTGCCTCCGAGTTCTGACTCCTTCTTGTGGATCTCCAATAATATTCGATTCCGGATGATCCTTGGAGATTCGTAACGTTTGTTGAAGCGGAGTACTCGGAGATATATGAGATGATTCCTGCACATCAGATAAACTAGAAGAACCATTAGATGCATCATTAATATTGGAAGTATTATTATGAGAAGATGCACTAGCAGGAGAATCATCATCTAGAGAGATATCGAGGGTAGATTTTCCAGTTTCAAAGTGAAAAGCTTCATCTACTTTAACATTTATAGATTCTACGATCGTCTTAGATTCAATGTTAAATACTCGATATGCTCTGCTATTCGTAGAATAACCCAGAAAGATCCCTTCATCACTTCGAGAGTCGAACTTTCCAAGATTTTCACGGTCACGTAAAATGTAACATCGACTCCCGAAGACACGAAAATATTTGATATTGGGTTTTCTACTAAACCACAGCTCATATGGTGTATTTAAAGTTCCTGGGCGCAAGTAAACTCTATTAATGACATAGACAGCGGTGTTCACAGCTTCAGCCCAAAAATGTAGCGGCAAATTCCGGCTATGAAGCATCACACGCGCCATCTCTTGAACAACCCTGTTCTTGCGCTCAACAACACCATTCTGCTGAGGTGTATAGGGTGCCGAGAATTCATGTTTGATTCCATTTGAAGTGCAAAAATCAATAAATTTTGAATTTATGAATTCTCCACCTCTATCACTTCTAACACGAATGATCTTTTCATTCTTTTCAATCATAATACGATGGCAAATCTCATGAAAAGAGTCAAACGTATCAGCTTTCTCTTTTAAAAATGCTACCCAAGAAAACCGAGAGAAATCATCAACCAATAAAAAGATGTACCATTTACCTCCCAAAGATGGTTGACGGGTCGGCCAAAAGAAAAAGAAGAAAAGAAAGTAGTATACATAAACTACACAAAATTTAATCGAAGAACGATTAAAGACAAGGAGGGGTTTCACCTTTGCATACCCAAACCTTTTGAGTTTTGGAGTATGTTGGCACTGGTTGAAAAGTTTTCCTTGATGAAGACGTCTTGCAAGATTGGTCTTTTTCTTTTGTCATCGTCTTGTTTGAAGTACTACCAATGTCCTTTTCTTTAGGAAAATCCTTCTTTGAGTTCCATGGAGTGAACTTGTTGGTAGCAGTTGCAAGATGTGGTTGATTTGATCTTTGAGCTCCAATCTTGCAATTTCTTCCAATGTGCCCTGCAGAATTACAACGAAAACATACCTTTGTGCTTGACGATTCTGAAGAGGATGAAATAGGTTTGTTGTCGTTAGTTGTCATGATTTCCGGTGTCGGAGGAGGAGATACCGACTGAGGCACAAAGACTGTCCCAACCGAACTAAAATTGTCTTCAGTTCGATTGTATCCGAGGCCGAACTTGTTTGTTTGACCAAGACCAAGAAGTTTATCCAACTTACTCCTTCCTAAGGAAAATTGCTGTAAGTCATCCTCGAGTTGGCAAATGGTCTCTGTCATTTCCAATTTTTCCCGTCGGGCCTCGCCGTAGAGCTTCAAGAGATAGTTTGCTTTGTTCATCATATCTATATAGTTCTTCTCGAGTTGCTCATTGGACTCTTGAAGGGAAACATTTTCTTTTATCAGTTTATCCCTTTCCACTTCAAGATCGGTCGAGAGAGAAGTTACCCTTTTTACTTCTTCTTCGAGATCCTGCAATCTCCCTCTCAACCCCTTGTTTTGCTTAGCCGGTTTCTTTAAATCCCGTAAAGATCTGTGATAGGCTAGAGCAAATTCTTCACCTTCCGAATCATCCAATTCGTTGTCCGTTGCATTCTTTTCAACAGTGGAGTTGGACAACGACTCAGATGTACTTGCCATAAAGCACATGAAGGGTGAAGATACGGACGCGTGGAATGCGGTGGAGCTTTTTTCTTCATCACTCGAAGATGACTCATTTGACATTGAGTTGTCATCCCAAGTGACGACTTGCATTGCCTTCTTCTTTGCCGGATACTTGTTAGGACATTCCGTTGCAATGTGGCCGTAGCCTCGACATTTGAAGCATTGTAGTTGTCCTTCTGAGCTTTTCTTATCCTTTGAGAAGTTCTCTTGCTTTCTTGACTTGTAACCTGAAGTACCCTTGCCTTTGTTCGACTTTCCGAAGGATGGAGATTTGCTTGAATTACCCCTTCGAAAGTTGCGGCGAAACTTCCTTGTCAAGAGAGCGAGCTGCTTCTCAAATTCCTCCATAGAAAGGTTCTCGTCATCGTCTGAGGAGGATGTATCCGCGTCTTCTTCCTTAGTTGTTTTCAACGCATAACCTGAAGACTTAGAAGTGGATGCCTTTCCAGAAGAATTGTTAGTAGTAAATGTCATTTCATAAGTTTGTAATGAACCAACTAATTCTTCTACACGTATTTCGTCCGGGTGTTTAATAGTTTCAATGGCAGTAACCTTTGGGCGAAATCGTTCAGGAAGAGTTCTTAAGATTTTTCTTACAATCTTAAATTCTGGAATCTTCTCTCCCAGATTAGCACATGAGTTTACGATGTCTTGCAATCGTGTATAGTAGTCCGTGAAAGATTCATTTTCTGCCATTAAGATAGAGTCAAACTTGCTCGTAAGCATTTGCAGTTTCTGAATCTTCACGAGGTTAGTTCCCTCATGTGTAACCTGAAGAACATCCCAGATTTCTTTCGCAGTCTCACATGCCGAGACGCGAGAGAATTCAGTTTGAGATAAGGCATTAAAAATAGCATTAATTCCCTTGCCATTGTAAGAAGATGAATCTAACTCTTCCTTGGTCCATTTCGACCTAGGTTTTAAGGTGCGAACATCACCATTAAATTCAGTTGGATTAGACCATCCTAATTCAATTGATTGCCACACCCGTTCGTCGATGGAAATTAAAAAGGCTTTCATCCGTACTTTCCAGTACGCATAATTAGTTCCATCGAAGAATGGGGGTCGGTTGATGTTTCCACCTTCAACCATTGTTTACAACCCTATTCCCGCTCTGATACCACTTGTTGGGTTATATGTAATACGGATCTAAATAGGGGAAAAAACACCTAGAGGGGGGTGAATAGGTGTAAACGTATAAACACTCAAAAAATCGTTGCGATAAAACCCAATGCGGAAATAAAAATAATACGCAAGATTTTTACGTGGAAAACTCCATCACCGGAGTAAAAAACCACGGGACCGATAACACGGCAGAAATCCACTAGAATTAAAACACGTACAAGGTGATTTACCGTACACACTTACGACTCAACCTTTTCCATACGCTCCTAGAGGATCTTCTCCGCTCGCTCCGCGACGCTTCTCGAATCCACGATCTGCGCCCAACGCCGAATCCACGGCGTCCAACGTCGAATTCACGACGTCCGACCGAATCCACGGTCTTCACCCAATAGCACCCTTCGAATCCACGAACGTGCCTCGCTCCGAATCCACGAGAGCGGTTGAACCTTGAATCCACAAGGACACGCGAATCCACGCGCCGATTTTTGGGGTAAATCGTTGTTTTGGGTGGTGATGATCCGCCGAATACTTAGATCAAAGATAGATCGGAAATACCATCTAAGTATTCATTAGTTTGATTCAACTCGAGATGTGAGTATGAAAACCTAGAATCAAACTAATCAATATAGATGAAGAAACATAGAGTATTCTCTAATGATTTCCTTTCTTCTCTATATGTGGATCTATAGCCGTATAAAATGGTATATGAAAATGACGGCTAAAGACTATGTGGATTCCCCCTAGAAAATGAGTCATAGGGTGTATATATAGGTTAGAAACCCTAGGAAGGAGATAAGAATCAAAAACCTAACATTTCTGGAAATTTTACGGACGGCGATCCGGATCGGACTAGCTAGGATCCGGATCGTCGTAACGAGACAGCCAGTTCCAGAAAAACGAAGGTTCGGGATCCGGATCGAAGTGCACGATCCGGATCGTTCATACAGTTTACCAAACATCAACGTTCGGGATCCGGATTGCGAAGCATGATCCGGATCGTTCAAGGAAAATGGTAAACTCACTATTCGGGATCCGGATCATGAGACTACGATCCGGATTGAACTGGTGTATGAACGAACCACCTTCGGGATCCGGATCGAACAACCTGATCCGGATCCTGAACATGTCCCAAGTCCAGTTTTTGATTTTTATGCAATGAAAGATTCTTCCAAGTGTTTCTACACTACAAGAAGTATTCGGATCACACAAAATATTTAGTTAAACATACCTGATCCTTTTGAATTCTTCTTTCTTGAGATTGAGTTAAATGATCCAACTTTCTTCACCTTCAATCTTCAAGACTTGAGACTTTCACGAAACTACGCCAACTCAAATTCCGTAACACACGGCACACCGCAAAAACTGCAAATATAAACCAAACGGCGTACAATCAATCCCAAAGATGCACAACCTGCCGCTGTCCATACAACCAGTCCCGAAAATGGCTAAATTTTACCTACGAGATGATCTCGTAAAAATTCAGAAAAATAACTGCTGCGATCCTCGCGACGAGCCGATCGAAATGAGTACTCGCTCGTCCCGAACCGATACCTGTAGGTCAATTTACAAATTAAACACCGCCGCGAGCTAAATCTTCTCCCAATCAAAATCCTGCGGCAAACAATCCAGAAGAAGCTAAAAGCTCACCTTCGAAACAACCTCCAAAAATCCCAAAAAAGTCACCACTGTGTTCCTTGCGAAGAGTAGATGCAAATCGAGTATTTGCACTTCTCATTCCGACACCCATGGGCCGAGGAATCCCACAAAATCTCCGGTGTTGTCCAAAACTCTGCGACAGAAAATAGGGTCACAAGATGATCCGTAAAACCCATGAAAATCTCAGAATAAAGGGAAGCCGTATATACAAGAAATGAAGCCCTACCTGTTGTGGAAATGCCGGCGCAAGAATCGCCCAAAAATTCCTTCGGGGTAGCCCTAGGGAGTCCGCGCACCGAAAAGCGACGAAAACGGCCGCCGAAGAAAAAGCGTCACAGTGCACCAAAACATAGTAGATGTCGAAATGACGTTCTCAAAAAATCCCAGGAATCCTCCACAAGATGCAGCACACAAGGGGGAAGAGGTTTGCTGTAGAACACTCTATGAAAAACAGGCCAGAAAAGGAGAGAACGGAGCTGGAATGGGCCTATCTATAGGCCCAGCCGAAGAAATCAGAGAATTCCCAATAAGTCCTCGGTTTCGGGTGCTTGGCCCGATTTCGGGCGCCCGAAACCTCTGAGAGGAGGCCTGCGAGGAGCGTCCGGATCGCCCCCGTTGCGCCATGTGGCCCCGAACAGCGGACAGCAGCCCCGGCCACCCAGAACACGCCACGTGGCCCGCGCCCGGTCAAGGTGGTAGGTGGCGCCCGCCAATGGCAGGGCGCCACGTGGCCTACCCCCGACCGCGCCCATGCGCGCCTGCCGCGCCGCCTGCCACCCTGCCACGCATGCACCCCGAGGTGCCCCGTGAGTAATCCGTGCATCGCGTCATCGTGAGCCCGCCAACCGGAAGCCACCACGTGTCCACTGCGCTCCGATGAGAAATCGCCACGTGGCACACCTGCCTCAACTGCACCGCGCCAGCCCGCGCGCCTGCCCGGCCCGCGCGCTGCCCGCGCCTGCTCCCGTGGGCCGAGCTCACTGCACCGCGCCTCCCGCTCCGCCACGTGGCGTACGGCACCAATGGAAAGCCGCCACGTGGCACACCCCTCGGTCCACCGGTCTACCGTGCACCGGAAAACACTGAAAACTTCCAAGTGTCCGTTTTCGGGCGTCTAGACTCGGAAAAATACATCCACGTAGTCGATTTCCATCGTTTTTCCGCGTTGAATCCAAATCCGATGTCCGTTTCACACAAAACCACTTCTAAAATTCGACGGGTGCATCCGAATACACTTGGGATCCATTCAACGCATTGAGGCCCTTTCTTGAGTACGATACGCACCCAAACACCTCCAACACCCAACAGAGGCCTCCAGAAGCTGCTGATCCAACAGTAATCCTCACGCAAGAATTTGGGTCCTCACATCCTCCCCCATTAAAAGAAAGTTTCGTCCCCGAAACTAAAGTCATCCCTCAAGCCGGAATCTCGAACAAGTAGGGGGGTAGATGTCTAATCAACCACAACTCAAGCTCCGAAGGCTGTCCAATACCTCCTCCAGAGACGCGAAGCAATTCTCGGGTCTCTATTTGAAACAAGATAGAGGCGGTCACTCCAGGAAACCGCATCACCTCATCCAGTACAGCTGAGCTAACCGCTCGAGTGACCAAGTAGTCCGCATCGGCAAAAAGCATCCGCTCCATCCAGGCCCCCGGTAATCCAACCACCAAGTCCATCATCACAAATGCTCGATCCAAGTACCTCCATACTCCCGAGGTATCCAACATAAAGTCCCCCGACTGATCGCTCGAAATCTGATCTCTAATCCTTAAGCCGTCGGGATGCAAAAACAATTACCCAACTCTCCCGCATCAAACCACCTCCAAGTACGGTCGAAAAATCCAGTTCACCAAATCCATAACTGCAACACGGGCACTAGCCAATCCATAAGGCATGACTGTGAACTCATATGCCCGTACCATGACCTGAAAGCTGTCTTTGGGAAATCCTCAGCCTTCACCTTCAATTGGTGATAACCAGATTGCAAATCAATTTTCGAGAAGATACAAGACCCTTCCAGCTGGTCAAACAAACCCTCCATGCTCGGCAAAGGGTACTTGTTCTTGATGGTCATTTCATCCAAATCCCAGTAATCCACACAGAGCCGAAGTGAACCATCCTTCCTCATCACGAATAGCACCGGCGCCCCCATAGGCGACACACTTGGTCTGACAAAATCCCCTATCCATCGAATCCTGGAGTTGTGTCCTCAACTCTCCTACTGGTGGCATGCTAGACAACTCCAATAGGAGAACATCCGGGAACTCACAAACAAAGGGGACATCCCGAGTCCCGGCGCCACCGTAGGCCCCTTAACTACACTAGCCATAACGGCTACACATCCTTTGCGGATCATCTGCCTTGCTTGCGAAGTCGAAACCATAGGGGCAAAGAAAACACTCTGGCATCCCCGGTACACGAGCATCTCCTGGCCTGGCTCTCGAAAAGTAACTGCCCTTGCGGCATAATCTGACGACGCGAAATACCGAGCCAGCCAGTCCATCCCAATCACCACATCAAAGTCCCCCAGCTGTCTCAAGACCAACAGGTTTGCTGGAAAAACCCAGGACTCCATCTGCACCGGGCAGGACCAACAACACTCCTCCACGTGCCTAGTGTGAACGGGAATCTGAACCTCCCGTGCACGTAGTAATCGTCCCACCACTAACCCATGCAATGAAGTAAATGCACAGTTAACCAAAGAATGAAATGCCCCTGTATCAAATAAGACACGAACCCTAATGCCAGAAGTAACTCATACCTGCGACAACCAGATCCACTGTCGTGGCACCCTCCAACTGGACGGCACAGACTCAACCGCTCAATGCAGGTGGTCGTCGCTCAGTCTGCCCACAAAATCAAGACTAACACAGAAAGGGAGCACAACCTCTGCCTCTCCTCACACTGAGGCGACAAATGCGGCCTTCCGCAGATAATACATCCGTGTTACCGCCGCTGCTGATACCGGTGCTGATACTGCCATCGGGGTCCGCCCGACCTCTGGCGTCTCAAAAATCCACTACCTTGGGAAAAGAAATCGGGAATGCCTCTGCCGGCTGATTTATCCTCCATCACCCGACGCCGAGTGTTAAGGATTTTGTTTTGGTGTATTTCATGAAAGTGTTTAAGTCTTGAAGATTGAAGATGAAGAAGCTTGGATCATATACCTCAATCTCAAGAAAGAAGAATTCAAAAGGATCAGGTAAGTTTAACTAAACAATATTGGTGATCCGAATACTTCTTATAATGTAGAAACACTTGGATGGGTTTTTAATCGCATAAAAATTAAAAACTGGACATGTTATATGTTCAGGATCCGGATCAGAGTACTACAGTCCGGATCCCGAACATAGGTTAGTTCATGCGCAAATCTAGTCCGGAACACATGTTGTTCAGTCCGGACCCCGAACGTGGATTTTGCAGAAACTGCATGAACAGTCCGGATTGTGGAATTTCAGTCCGGACCCCGAACGTGGTTTTTGCAGAAACTGCATGAACAGTCCGGACCGTGAGATTTCAGTCCGGAACTCGAATGTTGTCTTTCTGGAAAAACTCTGTTTAATGACGACAGTCCGGATCGCATTATTTCAGTCCGGACTGTCGACCCGAAAATTTCCAGATAAGGTTAGTTTTTTATTCTTATCCTCTTCCAATTGTTTCTAACCTATAAGTAAACCCTAATTCTATCTTTTAGGGTAATCCACTATAAGTTTTATACTCCGGGAAATGACGGAAAAATATTAACGGAGAAAAACTTATAAGATCCACATATAGAGAAGAAAGGAAATAACAAGATTTAATTTTATGTTTCTTCATCTATATTAATTAATTTGATTCTAGGTTTTCATACTCAGATTTTGAGTAGAATCAAATTAATGAATACTTAGATGGCATTTCCGATCTATCTTTGATCTAAGTATTCGGCGGATCATCACCACCAACAAAACAACGATTTTTCCCAAAAATCGGCGCGTGGACTCGCGTGGCCTTGTGGATTCAAGGTGCTACCGCTCTCATGGATTCGGAGCGAGGTACGATTCGTGTGATCAAAACGTACTACTTGGTGGAGACCGTGGATTCGGTCAGACGTCGTGGACTCGACGTTGGACGCCGTGGATTCGGCGTTGGACGCACATCGTGGATTCGAGGCGCGTTGCGGAGCGAGCGGAGAAGATCAACTCGGAGCGTATGGAAAAAGGTTGAGTCGTCTGTGAGTGCGTTATATCACATTTGTACGTGTTTAATCTTAGTTGATTTCACCGTGTTATCGGTCCCGTGGTTTTTACTCCTGTGATGGAGTTTTCCACGTAAAAATCTTGCGTGTTATTTTTCATTTCCGCATTGGGTTTTATTACGCAAAGATTTTTGAGTGTTTATCATTTACACCTATTCACCCCCCCTCTAGGTGGTTTTTCCCCTATTTAGATCCTTATTAGACATAACCCAACAATTGGTATCAGAGCGGGAATAGGGTTGTAAACAATGGTTGAAGGTGGAAACATCAACAGACCCCCGTTCTTCGATGGAACAAACTATGCCTACTGGAAAGTACGGATGAAAGCATTTTTAATTTCCATCGACGAACGGGTGTGGCAATCAATCGAGTTAGGATGGTCAAATCCAACTGAAATTATTGTTGATGTTCACACCATCAAACCTAGGTCGAAATGGACCAAGGAAGAGATTGACGCATCTTCTTACAATGGCAAAGGAATTAATGCCTTATTTAATGCTTTGTCGCAAACTAAGTTCTGTCGCGTCTCGGCATGTGAGACTGTGAAAGAAATCTGGGATGTTCTACAAGTTACGCATGAGGGAACAAACCTTGTGAAGATTCAAAAACTGCAAATGCTTACGAGCAAGTTTGACTCCATTTTCATAGCAGAAAATGAATCTTTCACAGATTACTATACGCGATTGCAAGACATCGTGAATACATGTGCTAACTTGGGAGAGAAAATTCCAGAATTTAAAGTTGTAAGAAAGATTTTAAGGACTCTTCCTGAAAGATTTCGTTCCAAGGTTACGGCCATTGAAATTATTAAACACCCGGACGAAATCCGTGTAGAAGAATTAGTTGGTGCACTTCAAACATATGAAATGACATTTCCTACAAACTATTCTTCTGGAAAGGCATCTACTTCTAAGTCTTCAGGTTTTGCGTTGAAAACAACAAAAGAAGAAGATGCGGATTCTTCCTCCTCAGACGATGACGAGAACCTATCTATGGAGGATTTCGAGAAGCAGCTTGCTCTCTTGACAAGAAAATTTCACCGAAACTTTCGAAGGGGTAATTCAAGTAAAACTTCATCCTTCGTAAAGTCGAAGAAAGGCAAAGGTTCTTCAAGCTACAAGTCAAGAAAGCAAGAAAGTTTTTCAAAGGATATGAAAAGCTCAAAGGGACAAATCCAATGCTTCAAGTGCCGAGGGTACGGCCATATCTCAACGGAGTGTCCCAATAAGAATCCGTCGAAGAAGAAAGCGATGCAAGCCGTCACTTGGGATGACACCTCAACGTCAATTGAGTCATCTTCCAGTGATGAAGAAAACAACGCAACGGCATTCCACGCGTCCACATCTTCACCCTTCGTGTGCTTTATGGCAAGTACATCCGATTCCTTGTCCAACTCCTCCCAAGTTGAAAAGAATGCAACGGACAACGAATCGAGTAATTCAGAAGGTGAAGACTTTGCTTTTGCCTACCATAAACTTTTAAAGGATTCAAAGAAACTGACAAAACAAAACAAGAGTTTGAGAGGGAGATTGCAGGATCTCGAAGAAGAAGTAAACAGGGCAACTTCTCTCTCAAACAGTCTTGAAGTGGAAAGGGATAACTTGATCAAAGTAAATGTTTCCCTTCAAGAGAAAAATGAGCATTTCGAGAAGGAACACGTAAAAATGGTGGATAAAGCAAGTTACTTCTTGAAGCTCTACTCCGAGGCACGACAGGAAAAGATGCAGATGACGAAGACCATTTTCCAACTTAAGGATGATTTAAAGCGATTTTCTTCGGGAAGGAGCAAGTTGGATAAGATGCTTGGTCTTGGTCAAACAAACTGTTTCGGCCTTGGATACAATCGAACTGGAGACAATCCTAGTTCGGTTGGGACAGTTTTTGTGCCCCAGTCGGTATCTCCTCCTCCGACGACGGAATTCACTGCAATCAACGACAACAACCTTACCTCACCTACTTCGGGTTCGTCAAGTACAAAGGTATGTTTTCGTTGTGGTTATGCAGGGCACATAAGAAGAAATTGCAAGATTGGAGCGAAAAGATCACATCAAGCACATCAAGCACCTCTTGCAACAACTACCAAAAAGGTGATTCCCCGGAAATCAAAAGAAAATTTTTCAAAGGAAAAGAGCCTCGGTAGTTTATCTAACAAGACGACGTCATCAAAGAAAAGCAATCAATCAAACAAGACGCTTTCACCAAGGAGAATAACTTCACATTCATTGCCAACGTAGTCCAAAAAGGTTTGGGTGCGCAAAGGTGAAATCTTTTCTTGTCTTGTCATTCATACTTCTTTGCATGCTTATGACAATTCGTCTTGGTACCTGGATAGTGGATGTTTGTCACGCCCCGGAGGTCTAAGGATAAGCGAAAAAGCGTATGTCTTTTTTTTTTTTTTTTTTTTTTTTATAAATAAGTATCGACCTCGCCCCCGGTGCATGTCAGACCGCCACATATACAAATTCACTCTTCAAGTGGACAGAGTCTTCTTTGTATATGCACGGCGTCATATTTACAACAACAACAACAACTACATTCTTTAACCACACAGTCACGGTGAACAAAAGAAGGAAAAGTAATTTCATTCATTCACATCAAAGATCGCTACGAGTTCGCAAACGGTGTCCACCCGACACCCATTTTTTTCCAAAACTTCTACACATTCACAAAAGGCGGCTACATGTTTTTGAAAGGATAAATCCAGAGGTTTTCAAAGCAGTGCCCACACGACGCTTGGTTTTGGAAAGTATTTTCGAAACCCTTTTTGTTCAGTATAAAACATGCCGCATATAAGTCATTAAGAATCATGATAAAGATCACATCACAAAACACAGTCTCTCAATCCAACATCCACAACATTCCACAGTCAAGCAATTGAGAACTTAAACTTAGATAAAAGGAGATGAGATAACCCAAGCAAGAACAACGGAATAAACCTCATACAGCTAATGTTCTTTAATCGCTGCCTCACCGTCGTCCTGACTACTACACTAAGTCAAGCCTGTCACGGAGTGGGTAAAGTCAGTGACAAATAAAGTAGATGTTTCAAACAATTAGCAATAACTTTAAAACAAAAACAAATGCACCGGAACCTTTCGCTTTTCCCTCATGTATCGCTAAATCCCTGCCGCAAAACAAGCTGGGCACCAACCCCAGAATACCGAATCAAGCTGGGCACCAACCCTAGAATACCCAATCAAGCTGGGCACCAACCCCAGAATACCGAACTCATTTTCTTGGTGCCTCCAACCCCTCCACTGCCCAAGTAGCAGTCGCCTCCCCTTGAGAGGTCCCCATCATCACTAGTCGTGGGGTACACGGGCCAACGTGCCATCTTTCCGGAAAAATACACTCTGTGCGGTGGCCAAGCCGCCGGTGTGCGTGTAAGCAATATGAGTGTGAAATAGAGTTGCGACCTCAGCCGCATTAGTCAGATTAGTAAATCAATCATGCGAAAGGTTAATTCAATTGAAACACCTCATCTACTTTATTAAACAGATTAACATACTTTTTACGATGACATGGTGCATTTATTGCACTAGTTGCACTTATTGCAAAGGTACCCACCTGGAATGAAGATAATTGACCGCGCCCGCGACCCTCCTAAGCAAATCAGAACTCCTCGCGGCCTACTCGATCTATCGGGATTAAAGAATCGATCTTGTCCCTTCGCGACGTTGGGGATCCGGATCCGCTCCCCATAGATGATGGTGTCTCGTTCTCCGGTCTCCAGCAAGTCGATCGGGGCGATCGGGTTCCTCCGCTTTCTCCTTCTTTCCTCCTTTTCTCCTCCGGTTAGGGTTCTCTTTTCCGAACTAGGGTTTTATTATTTTGGTCTTCGGTACGCACGAGAGGGAAGGGTTTGAGGAGGCGATATTTTAAACTAGGGTTTTTCCTTCCGGTAACCGGGGTTTAATTATCCTCTTATTATTAATTTATTTTATTTTATCCTTTTATCATACGTACGTAAAAAGAAAAAATCCCATATTCGGATATTTATTATTTAACGATAAATATCTATTCTCAAGATAAATTCTAAGATTCCTCGAAAAGTGTGCCAGATCTTTTGCACGGATTCCGATGCACCCCACGGTTACCGCGACCTTCAAAACCCCATTCCGGGAGATCCGTAAGTTGGATTTTAGATCCGATTGCACCGCCGTTCATCGTTTTTCGAGCTCTATTACCGAAAAATACCCGCACCGTGTGTTGGTCAACACAAAAGAGCTCGATAATTTAATTTCCTCTAACTTATACTCTATTAGCAGGAGGGTAAAATATCACTAGAAAAGTCGTGTCATTACAATGTTCCCGTCATATGACCGGTGACAAAAACAGTTTTCAAACTTTAGAGAAAATCTCCGGAGGACTTGTAGTTATCGGAGACGGTCGTTCTTCCAAAATTGTTGGAAAAGGAATAATTACTATTCTAGAAGGCCCGGTTTTGAATAATGTTTTATTTGTTGAACGCCTTATGTCACGCCCCGGGGTCGAAACTGCGACCCGGGCTCGCTAACAGATCCGCCATCTGTACGAAAACTGCCGTACAGACGAAGCGTCTAACCTGCAAAAAGAATCAACTACAGTATACAGATATCAGAGCTGGCAGTAACTACTAAAAACTGAAATCCAAACACTGTACAACTGAAAATAAATACAATATCCATCTCCCAAATTCGATCATATAAAAAGTCCTCTGATACAAAAACCCAAAAAGGGAGATATCTCCAATAAAAACATCAGTGTACAAGCTCTCAATACAAATATCCTCACTACATCAGTCCCTCAAACTGTAAAATAAAGTACAACTCTATACCTCACAACAAAGGTCTCTCAACAGAGGAAAAAGAAGTAAACTAATCTACTGAAGCTCTCCTCTGAAGGGGTACCGCTACACTCCAACGACGGGTAGGGAACTAGCTCGCGACTCCCTCGCCTCGGTCAGAAGGATCAGCAACTGGAGCAACAGGAACAGGAGAAGAAGTTCCAGGGGAAAAAGACACCACGACGGGTGTGAGAACTACTTCCCACAGTAGTTCTCAGTGGGTGCCGTCAACAAGCCCAACGGTCTGCCCACTAAGTCTACTAGAGGCATAAGATAACCGTGCAATGAAATCTGAACAAGAAAAGCTGGAGCTACTCTACAGCTACCATGCCTCTATCTAGATGCTCAAAAAGTGGAACAGATGAATGTAAATGTGACCACTCGCACCCAAGGTGCTCAATCGACCCAATCGAACTGACTGCCTCATAGGGTCCAGTCAAGCCTGTGCCTGTCGACTAGGAACGCACCTGCCCACTACCACATATCCACATGAGGACGGGATTTACGTGGGGCGTCCTGTCCGACTAACTCACCCCTCGCGCAAAACTGCCTCAGCAGGCCCATCATCGCATCCACTGCGGAAAACTGCCTCAACAGGCCAATCATCGCATCCACTGCGGCATCTCAGGGGGCGCGACCCCAACTGAGGAAAATGGCGCGGCATAGAGTATCAAACATTGGCATATGCAGGCTATAGTCAAAATCCACGTTCACTCTCAGAACGGAAGGACTCAAGATCCCCAAATATCTCGCACAATAGTCGGAGCACTCTCGACGACTCAGCTGATCAGCTCACACGAAACACGAGACACTAGCCTCTCCAACAGCTCGCAGCACAAAACACACTGGCTGGAGGTACTCCACAGCCAGGAACGACCCACAACTCAGGCTAACAATACTGGTCGGACAACACTCAACGACCTGGGACCACCGTCAACCCCAACGGTTCCCAACAACACTGACCGGAGGATACTCGACGGCCCGGGACTACCGTCTGCTCAACGGCTCCCTCCCACGACAGCACAACAGGGAAACAAGACCTCCCGGGACTATCGTTTACCCAAACGGCTCCCGGCACAGATAAGCGACCCACTACAACTACCAGACTCCACTCTTCTCCCAAGCACGAGTGCAAATGCATCCCACACTAAAAGAAAGTCCCGACCTCTCGGCCCACTACACGGGCGAGGATAACACTATGTCCAGGAATAGAAAACAGTGTGGGTGTCTAAACATAAATAACCCTAGCCCAAGTGAGGGTTTTCTACTGGTCTGGTTACACATGCAACATATGACGGGGGTGCTAGGTCAAGTTCCAAGATAACTATATTAACAGATGATAAAAGGAAAAACAATCCCTACAATCTAGCATGCTACACAAGAAAATAAACTATCATGCATAGTCCTACATCAGTAGAATTACTGCACAGTCCATAAAACTTGGAGATAAGGCCACCCACCTCGATTTGCCACCAATTGCTCGTAAACACTTGCAATTGGCCTCCACGCGATCCGCACGCAAAACGATGCCAGCTGCCGGAGTCCGCACGCAAAACGGAGCACGATGTCGAAACCCGCGCGCAAAACGGAGTCATTACGCAAAACGGAGCACGCCGTCGGAGTCCGCACGCAAAACGGAGCACGGTGCCGAAACTCGCACGCAAAATGGAGTCTGCACGCAAAACGGTGCACGCCGCCAGAGTCCGCACGCAAAACGAAGCACGGTGCAGAAACACGCGGGCAAAACGGAGTCCGCACGCAAAACGGTGCACGCCGCCGGAGTCCGCATGCAAAACGGAGCAGTAAAAATATGGCCCTAACACAGATAAGAGAAAGGGGTCAAACAAATGTCCAAAAGAACGCCTCAAAACTGTGCTAAAAACACCGTAAAAACAAAGTGCGAGACCTACCCGACTGCGCCGCGCCGCCCAGCCGCCCCGTTGGAAAACCTCGCGTGCTCCACGAGGCCCACGACGCGCCGCCGCACCACCCAAAATTCCCTCCCTCACATCCTCTCGCTCTCGGTTGGAGAAGAAAGGAAAAGATGAGGATAAAAAAGGGTGTGCGGGGAGAAAGAAGAAGAAGAAGGGAAGGAAGAGAAGAGGGTGGTCCACGGTCCAGGGTTCACGGTGCACCCACCAATGGGAAAACGCCACAAGGCGGTCCACGGCTCATGGGCGGTGCACCAGGTCCAGGCGCGCGCGCGCTGCGCCACGTGATCGGGGGAGCGGGGGAGGGAAAAGTATATGTCCCGTTTTCTCGATAGCTGGTTAAGTGCTATACTAGCGGAGTCTAGAACTGACTTGTGGGGTGTGTGAGTACGGGTTAAGTTTTGTTTCTCGGTTTAGCTCGGTTGTCGCGTTTGTGTAGTCGTGTTGTTTGGGCTCGTGTAGTAATGTTGTTGTGGGGGTCTTGGGATTCCCCCTGGGGTTGAGAAAAGAGACCACTGGGACTAGCGAATCTTGTTCGTTTGGGCTTGATTCTTCCTTTTGTGGAGCGGACCTAGAGCTTAAATACTCCTAGTTGGGAATGTGATCGTTGGCCTGGGGGTATGCGGCTCGGCTCAGTGTATGGTGCTTGGAAGGGCAATGGATTGGGACCGAGCGGTAGAGGTTAATCAGAGTGTCGCACCCCCTTGGGTGCCAAGACGGAAGTAGGACCGTGCTTCTTGGGTTTTGTCGCCAGCTCCCCATGACCAAGGCATAGTCTTGAGGTTTTGGGTTGCGAGTTTGTGATTGTGAAGCAGTACAGATCACGAGGGGCGCAAGGCCAATGGGGAGCGCAAGTCGGACATGTTTGGCCACTTTTCCCATGTATTGGATTCCTGGCGTATTTAAGTTTCGGGGATAAAACTTCTTTTAAGGTGTGAGTGATGTAGCACTCGAGAAATTCTAGTGTGCTCGCGGGCGAGAAAGCAGATCTAACCTTAGCGATTTGCATACCGGTGCGTGAATTGCACAGTTTCTGATGCACAATTTCCGCCTTCCCGATCCGATACCTGGGTATTTGGTTAGGAACGGACCCTAGGATGACTTGTGTTCACGAGAGAGCGTAGGGTATTGGCATAGTGGTTTGGAGCTCAGGTGTGTTTCACACAGTTGAGTCTTGTTGTTTCGGTTATTAGTCGTACGCACTCTGGTTTTTGGGATCGTTGTTAGTGCAGGGTTAGCCGCGGTCATGGTTTCGGCTGTGGGCTTGATGTTTCAATGGAGCCAGAGTGCTCGGATCAGTTACAGTGGTTAAAGGTTAAATCACTGTTCTTGTCGTAATCGTCCAGCTGATGGCACAGCAGTAGATGACTGCTATTATTGCACTGGCCTCACAGTTTGCTTAGAGGTTGAACAAGTTGTTGACCCTTCACTGTCCCCGTGTCATAATTCAATGGCCTATGGGCCCGATGGTAACCCTGTTTTGGGACGGATGCAAATCGACCCCACCTTTTGCACAGATTTTGTGGATCGAAGTGGACTCGCCTATGTGTTAGTCATGGTGATGTTTGTGACCACGAGGTGGTAGCAATCCTTGATAAAGGTTCTGTTTTTAGCACTGGGATTGTGTTGGGAGGTATGTGATATACCTTCTGATAGGAGTTGCGTCCCCAACTAGTTGTTGGCGACAGTTCTACGGTATTTCGCTGTTCTTTTGGTAAGCACGTTGGCTGCAGGCAACGGACTGTCGAAAGAACTGAGGAAATACTCTGCCCTGTAATGGGGAGTATCAGATTGGGTCTAAATTAGTAGCCTTAGAGTTGTCGATACCTTGCGACTGACTTGTAGCCCTCGAATAAACTTTTGAGCATTTTCATAGAGTATGACTTCAGGATGTAAGCTTCGGGAATGAAACTCTTTTTAAGTTGTAAGTTTCGGGGACGAAACTTCTTTTAAGTTGTAAGTGATGTAAAAACTCGAAATATTTTATTTTAATAAATAGTCAAAAAGTGAATTTTTGACCTGGTTTTGATTTCAAAAGACCTATGTTGATTTATTTAGTCAATTGCCAGTGTGCGAGTTGCACGTTTTACGAGACAAAAAGGCTACTTTCCAATCCGGACATGATCTTGGAAATCCGAGTTGACCGTTGCGATCGTCTCGTCGAACTGAGCGAGATTCATATTCAGCACTTTTCGATCTGACGGTCGGATCTTCCAGAATTCAACTAAGAAGTGGACGAATCTCGCGACCAATGTAACAGTGTCCTCTGCGCACAGTGCACTTAAGTGAGTTACTGTAGTGCACTTAAGTGAGTTACTGTAGATGAACAGTAACCCTGGTTTTCGAGACCCCGAAGAATACAACATTGACTATTTCACTGTTCGGAATCCGAATATAGTGATCCAGGTAGTCACTTCGAACGGTTTCGATATTCTGAACGCAATGGCGCAGTCGAAAATTCTGTTTGACGACTCTAGAGTCTCGAAAAGCACGATAACTGTATTCCGTGACAGTATTTTATGGACCGCAATTTTATTCGGGCAGTTTCTCGAAAATCAAAAATCGCTACCTGATAGGTCTCGTCGAGCCGGACGTCATGGCGCAGTCCATTTTTCGTTTCGACGAGCAGAACGTCTCGAAAAGCGTGAAATACAGAGAAAATAGGGCTTTTTGCACATAAAACCCTATTAAAGTTGCCTCGTTTTGCGTGCTAGTTCTTGGATAAGGACTTAAGTGCAAGGGAAAACTACTATAGAGGACCTAATAGCAAATGGCAAAGCTTAGAGGGACTAAACCGAAATTGTACATACCTAATATATATACACATGTATAGCTAGGGCTTCTCCACAAACCCTAAACCCACAGCCCCTCTAGCCGCAGCACCCAACCACCTCCTTTCCTATGCCGCACTCCACGGACCTCCCCGCACCGGCCGCCGCCTCCCCTCGCCGGAGAAGAAGGTGAAGCCGTTTCTTCTTCATCTCGGGTTGGGAGGAGTAGGCTCCACACAGAAGCTCTTGGGCAATCAAGAACGCGTCTGTAGGGTTCCCCTGTGGAGCTGCAACCGAGCTGTGGTGGACCCGTCCCCAGCCGCCGCCGCGCGCCGCCGCGGCCAACCCCTTCTTCTTCCAACTTTCCGACGAGGTAATATCTTGGAACCTTCCATTTTAATTTGGCCCATGGACACGATCATTGTGTTTCTGACGTCGAGGAGATCATCCGGTTGCAGCCCGGGCTGCTGCCGCCGTCCCGATCGCCGGCGGGAGCGCTATCACCGGAATTATCGCCTTCCTGGCCGATCCCGTGCGCCGCCGCGATCCGGCCGTCCAACCAGCGATCAGCACCGTTGAGATTGACTTTCTCACCGACTTTAGCATCTCCACGAAGTTGGAGGGACATCGGTGAAGGATCGGGCTCGATCGGCCGTGCCCTAGTTTCGGGCTTTCTTCAACCTCGGCCGAGCTCGGCCGTCCGGCGCCGCCGCAGCCTCCCACCACCGGCCACTGCCACCAGAAGCTTCCTGGCACCTACTGGAACCTGTTGGTCCAAGTTGCACCGGCCCGGAGTCCCTCGGCCGGAATCCGCCATTAACGGCCATTGATCCTCGGCCGAGCTCCGCCGCCGCGCCCTTGCCGTCGCTCCGGACACCCGGAAATCGTAATGGTGAGCTCCTGTGGGCTGTAGGAGTCCTTCCATCAACTTGCATGGGGATCTTGACGTCGGGTCAGTGATCGCCAGAGTTGCACCCGAGGCTTCATCCGAGCTCGGCTCCGGCCATCCCCGCCGGTCTGGAACTCCGGCAACCCCCCCAGGTAACCTCTAAACCCCATGCTCTAGCTTTTCTTCCATCTTAGAAGCCTCCGGATTGCTTCCTTGCTGAGTTTGGGTTCGGGCAAAGATAAAGCTATATGTTTATATAACATGCCCACCAGGTGTTTGTGTTAATGCCTCAAAGAAGATTTAGTTGGAATAAGGGTTTACATTGAATATGAAAGTTGTTCAAAATAATCCCCTGAGCTTGATGCTCGCTTCAGACCAAGATGGTTCTGTGTGGATTAAAATTTGGAGCAATGAAAACTTGTATGTTTGCAAGGATCTGGTTCTGGTGGAACCAGCAGGTCTGGGCTGCAAAGGAGGTGAGCCCCAGTGTCCTTGCACTGTCTAAAGACACTTTCATATACAAAGTTCGTCTGTTTGACGATCGGATTAAAAGTTGTAGTGTAATCAACCTTTTAAAGTAATGTTGAAACAAAACTAAGTTCCGGGCTATTAGAGAAGCCGCGACAGTGTATCCCTGGCTGTTCTGGGGTCACTGGACGTGATGCTCGCGTTAGATTTAGGTTTTGAAGACTCGGAGAAACAAAAATTCATTAAGGCTATGTTAGTAAGGTATTTTATGGCCCGAAGTTTTTCTCGGGTCCCGTGCTGCCGCAAATGAGTGAGCACGGTGTTCAGCAAGATAAATTTCACCCGCTGGAAGTGACGGTTCGTCAAAATTAATTTCCAGTTGAAAGAACGAGCGAAAACAGCGCTCAAATGACGCTAAAAATGTGAATTCTAGAAACCCTAGGGGTCTAAATGCAATTTTGGCACTGCATACTGTTTAGAACAATGTATAAATGTTTCCTAAACTTTTCTTTAGGGTTCCAACGGTTCTCGTTGACCGGGAATCGGATTTCGATCGCTAAATCGGCGATATTCTCCCGTTTAAGCTTCACGTTGCTGTCGTGTCGTCGGGATGGGTATGTGTGAGTCTAGTTCTGACTATAGTCTCTGTTCAGGGCCCAGCAGTTCAGCACCAGCCTCCCGGTAGTCCAGCGGGAGTTCGGGATCGGCCTTCATTCAGGTGGGTGTTATTTTCTTTGTCCTAGCATCTAACTCTATCATGTTGGACGGGGTCAATTCTAAGTATACTGGGGTTAAATATTGATGGGTGATAGCTTATGCATGTTAATGGGTTTCGTCATAGTGTTTAGCGTCGGTCTTCCGACAGTCGTTTTCCCTTTGATTATACATGATAGCGGGTTACTTTCGATCGCATATGTTATGGTTTTACTTTTGAGTATACATGTTGCCGTTTTACTTTTGTTATATATATTATGATGCTGACATGATGATGGTTATGGTTACTTGGCTCGAGGCTGTCACACGCGCACCCGCGGTTTGGCCACCGCAAAGGGTGCGCTTTTCCGGAAAAGTGGTCTATGACCCGTGTATACCCACGAGGTGACGTAGTGGGGCCCCTTATTAGTGGTGGGGTTGAGGCGCCGAGGTGCGAGCGGTGCGACCCGTCGGTTTAGTTGTCCGGCGTGGTCGGGTTTCTGCAGGTACGGTATGGGCCGTCGGTTTAGTTGTCCGACGTGTCCGGGTATTACAGGATGCAGGTGTACAGGTTGCCTTTCCTCCTTGGGAGGGCGGTTGCTCCGGTTGTCTTTACGGTTTGTTTTATTATATTCTCCTGCACTACTATTTTTACGTCACTGACACCCCACTTCGTGACAGGGTTCAGACGGGGGGAGAGGTAGGCTGTGGTGAGGACGGGACAGGAGCAGCTGGGTCGCTGGGGACCCTGGACTGTATTTCTTCTTTCATTCTCGCTTCTCATTACATTGTAGTTATGTGAGAGGTTCGCGATACCCTCGTGGGGTCGGCGTGGATGTCGGTACGGGTTGCATTTAGCGCCCCTTGTGCGTTACTTTTCCTTTTATTTCTATTGGCCATTTGAAAATCAAAAAGGGCAGAAGCCAAAGAAAAGATTGCGAAAACCGTTTTTAAAACCTACGTGTCGTGTGGGCACTGCTTTCAAAACCCTGTGGATTTATGGATTGCGAAAGGGATTTCAAAACCTGGTGTCGGGTGGGCACCGTTTTCTAACCTTGTGGATTTATGCTGATTTCGAAACTAGCTTTCAAAACGTAAGCGCCGGGTAGGCGCTCTTTCAAAACTGTGGATTTATCCTTCCCAAATTGATCGGCCACATGTTTTTCGTTTACTAGTTTAGAATGCTGGTTGCTTGTGAATAATTGTTGTGATTGATTGGTTGTGTATGTTGGAACATGTACTGAACGCTACGCCGTGCACGTACAGGGGAGACTCTGTCCGTTTGCAGAGTGATCCTGTATGTGTGGCGGGTCTGGGCACGTGCCGGGGAAGAGGGGTTCTCTAAAAAAAAAAAAAAAAAAAAAAAAAAAATTTTACACGTCAAATATTCGACTTTTATGAATCGTTTCCGCTAAAGCAAACCCCCGGGGCGTGACAAAAACCCCACACATACTCTTGCTGTGTTTTCAAAACAGCACAAGGAAGGGAATTTCTCACCTCCAAGCAGTGCTCCAAAAATCCCAAAAAAATCACGGATGCGATCCTCGTGACGAGTAGCCCCAAAATGAGTACTTATGCCCCATTCCGACACCTGTAGGCCAAGAAACAAATAGAACAACGCCGGAAGCCAATCGATCCACAACCTGCAAAAACTGCGGGATACAACCCCAAAGAAGCTCAAATAAGCACTTAATCCCAACTACATGTTGTCCACCAAAAATAGTCCCAAAACTGTGCTGTTTTCACCTGCAAGATGAGCTCCGAAAATTCCAGAGAAATAACCACCGCGACCGTCGCGACGAGCCGATCGAAACGAGTACCTGCACGCCCCAAACCGAGTTTTGTAGGTCAAAATACAAAATCGACAAGGTGACTACCTCAAAAATCCCAAGTACAGAATCTGAAGGACTCCGCCCTGAAAAAGGGGGACTTTCACCTTCGGAGAAAACTCAAAAAAATCCAGAGAAAATACGAGGACATTCCCTGTAATGCGGAGATGCAAAATGAGTACTTGCGCGTCCAAATCCGATGCCCGAGTGCGAAGATATAGCCGAAAAACCGATGTGCTGTCCAAAACTCCGTAGTGGAAAATGGGTCATAAAAAGGCTCAGGAAACTCCAATAAAAACTCAAAAAGAGGACAAGATCAAATAACGAGAGTCGTAGCCCTACCTATCGTGAAGCCAATGGCGTAAGAATCGCCGGAAAAGGTGGTCGGAGTAGGCTGGGGGAGCTCGTGCACCGAAATGCGACGGAAGAGATCACCGAAGAGAAATCGTCGCACTGCGCCGTAAAATTAAAAACCTCAAAGTGCGTGCCACCAAAAATTCTAGGAATCCTCAGGTGGAAGAAGCTCTGGAAGAGGAAGAATCTTGCTGAAGGTTGCACTGTGAGAAACTGAGCAGGGAAAGAGCTACATGTAGTTGTTCTCGGCCTATTTATAGGCCGGGAAAACAAATCGAAAAATCCCCGGGGTGTCCCCGGTTTCGGGCGCCCGAAACATTCAGGCGCCAACAGTGCACCCGAAAGCTTCCCCCCGCGATGCATCCGAATCGGCCAGGTGACGCCACATCATCCCCGCACAACCAACAGCCAAACCGGCCACCCACCTAACGCCGTGTGGCCCGCCGCGGTGCTGACGCGTGGCGCGCACCCGGTCAACGCGCGCCTGCCGCGCCCACTAGTGCGCTGCCAGTGCCGCCTGCCACCCCTGCCAGGCACGCATTTCGAGGCCACCCCTGCCTGCTCCGTGGACCCAGTCCACTGCACCGACCAATCCTAACCCGCCACGTGTCCACCGAGAACCACTGAGAAGACGCCACGTGGCACGACGTTCCCGTGCACCGCGCGCCCGCGTGCCTTCCCGCGCGCCTGCCTGCGCCCACTCCGGCGCCTGCCCGCGCCCGCACCGCCGCGCTCCGCCGCTGCCCACCGGCCGCCGAAATAGTGCCTAATGCCTCGAAATCCGTGCATGACATCCGGGCTTCAAAAAATACAAATAAATAGTCCATTTTCATCGTTTTCGCGCGCTGAATCCAAATCCGCTGTCTGTTTTGCCAAATTCCAAACCTCAAATTTTTTAAAGGCATCCAGATAAGTGTTCCTAGCCCAAATTTCACGCTGAGCCCAAATTTTGATATCTGTTCCGTGCGAGAACACTTGTAAACACTCGACGGGGTCTTCCGTCTATTCTCGGGATCTATTTAACACACTGAGTCCATCACTTGTCCCCTATTTGAACACAAACACCGCCGACGCACCACAAAGGCCTCCAGAAGCTATAGATGTAACAGTAATCCATAAGTGGGAATTTTTGGTCCTCACATCCTCCCCCACTAAAAGAAAGTTTCGTCCTCGAAACTAACATAACTCAAAGGAGTCTAAAAAATCAAGGGTAGGTACTCATAATCACCGTCTCTAGCTCCCAAGTCACCACTCACTCCCCGTGATTACTCCTCAACGACAATAACAACAAAAGCTAGTACGGGATGGCCGGGTTGTGCAACCCTCTTATCTCTCGAGCCAGAATTCGCAACGGGCGTCCCTCGTACTCCAAACACTCCTAGATCTCAAATGGAGCGAGTCAATCACGGGCGAGGGATCTAAAAACATAACACTCCAGAGCTGAGACGTGGAAAACCTCAGGGACTCCAACAAAAGGCTAGGGGGAAAGGAAATAACCACTAGTGCAACACGTACCAAACCACATCCTGTGTGATGACCTGGATCTCCGCAGAGCTGTTGTAGAGTGATTGGTGACTTCTGGGGGCCTGTACTGTGTGTTGGAGGTGTTTGTACACCAATTGGACGCAAGTGGCGGACTTCGGGCATAAATCGATCACGTGGGTGATCGGTTGACTCTGTCGGATCTTTAGAAGTGGTTTCGCGCGAAACTGGTATCAAAATTGGGCTCAGCGCGAAGTTTGGACAAAAGAACACCTTTCCGGATGCCTTCGATAATTTTTAAAGTTGGAATTTGGCAAAACGGACCGCGGATTTGGATTCAGCACGCGAAAATGGTGAAAATGAACTACCTACTTGTATTTTTCGGAGCCCGAATGCCGCGCACGGATTTCGAGGCAAGGGGGCACTGTTTCGGCGGCTGGGGGAGCGCCGGCGGCGGCGGAGGGCGGCGGCGCGATCTCGGGCAGGCGCAGGCGCGGCGGCGGGCAGGCGCGGGCAGCGCGCGGGCGCGGGCGTGCGCGGGCAGGCGCGAGGGCAGCGCGCGGGCGCGCGGGCGCGCGGGCTGGTGCGCGGTCCACGGGGCCGGCGTGCACCGAGGGCAGGACACGTGGCGGGCTACGATAAGTCGGTGCAGTGGACCGGGACCACGGTGCATCGGGGACTGCCTCGGGCGGCGTGCCTGGCAGGGGCGCAGGCGGCGCGCGCAGGCACGCACATGGGCGCGGCTGGCGCGCGCTGACCGGGTGCGCGCCACATGTCGACGTCCGCTGGTGGCCACGCGGCGCAAGACGGGTGGCTCCTTCGGTTGTTCCCTGTTTTGCGGGCGACGTGGCTTCACAAGAGCAATTCGGACGCGGTCGGATGGCTTCATTCGACCAGGCTTGCGGCGCCCGATTGATCCGGGCGCCCGGAAGAGGGGGCCTAATGGTCTTTATTCGAATTGTTTCTTCCAGCCTATTTAAAGGCCGAGAACAACTACAGAGAGCTCCTTTCCTGCCCATTTTCTCACAGTGCGGCCCTCACAAGAATCCCTCCTCTCCCAGAGCTGGTTCCATCTACAGATTCCCGGATTTTTTCGCAGCACGCATCGTGGGGTTTTCATTTTTACGGCGCGACGCGACGCTCGTTCATTTGTGGTCTCCTTCATCGCGGTTTGGGTGCGAGGACTCCCCTGGCTTACTCTGACCACCTTTTTCGCCGATTCTTGTGCCGTTGGCTTCACGATAGGTAGGGCTACGATTTTCTTGATTTGAGTTTTCCCTTGTTTTGAGTTTATCTTGGAGTTTCCTGAGCTTTCTTTTGACCTTTTTTCTGGGGTGGAGTTTTGGACAGCACATCGGTGTGTTGGTGATATCTTCGCGCACAAGTTTCGGATCAAGGCGTGCCAATAGGCGTTTTTCATCTACACAGCGCAAGGAACACCCTCGAATTTTCTAGGATTTTTCTGAATATTTCCCGAAGGTGAACAATCCCTGTTTACAGAACTTTGTGCTACAGATTTTGAGACTGGTTTATTTTGGGGTGGTTCCCGTGTGGAATTTGTATCTCAGTGTAGGAAACTCGGATTTGAACATGCAGGTACTCGTTTCGACCGGTTCGTCGCGAGGATCGTGACAGTATTTTTCTTGGAATTTTTCGAGCCATTTCCGCAGGTAAAAATAGGGCAACACTGGACTATTGTGTTTGGACAGATTTTGTTGGAGCTTTGTATGTTTAATTGTGTATGTTTTGGGGCATGTTGTACAGTGTTTGTGACGGTCGACTGACTTGGGCGAGGACTTCACTTTTGGACTTGGAATTAGCGATCGAGGTGGGTGGTTGTTGTTTATCTCTATTTTGACATGCTCACTAGGATTATTAGAGTGATCTCCCAACGGTAGGATTATTGATTAACAAGTGGGGATGGAACTTATGCATGCTTGTTTGGACATATGGATAGCTATGTTAGCACTTAACCTTGCATGTGGAATTGAATATTTAATTGGGACTATATGATTTATCCTGTTAGTGGTATTACTTGAGGATAGGTGACATGCATAGGTGGATAACGTTAATGATCAATGACTTAAATTATGTTTCCTTGAGAACGCTTGCATGCTTGTATGGACATCTAGATAGGCCATCTTTTATCGCTACACTTTTATGTTGGAACTTGACTTAGGAGAAACCATGTTTTCTTCTTTTCTCTTTTTGTTAGTCAGGTGGTTCATGTTGCTCGGGTTTGAGCAGGGGTTTGGGATAGTGTAGCCGGGGCCTGGACTATGGATTATGGGTTTTGGCGGCGACCGCGGATATTGGGCGGTTGACCGGATGTCTGTTATAGGACATCGGTGATAGGGAATGATTATGGACTAGAGGGCTTTGTGGCAACCGCGGATTTTGGGCGGTTGACTGGAAGTCAGGGGTTGGACCTGATGTAGTCGGTAAAGTTGCGGCTACCGCGGATAGTAGGCGGTTGACCGGATACGTATTATTTTACCCGATTTTGGATTGGGGGTTATAGCGGCTACCGCGGATAGTAGGCGGTTGACCAGATGTCGGATGTGGGACAAGATTGTGATTGTGGGTTATTCCGGCGACCGCGGATATTGGGCGATTGACCGGAGGTCGGTTGTGAGACCTGGTCGTGAATTTTGGGGTACTGCAGCAATCGCGGATATTGGGCGATTGACCGGATGGTTACTTATGCATCAGATTGGGAATCCGTTTTCTTTTAGTGGAGGGTTGTGTTCCACTAGGGCTTTATAGTTGTGATCCAGTCCTGCTTTTGATTCTTATCACACCGGCGCGGTTATTGCCCGGTGATGCTTTCCTCGTGTGGGTCGCTCCCCTCGAGTTCCCCTCTGGAGGTTGGGGCCAGACAGTTATTGACAGTTTTGCTATCACATCGGCGCGGCTTATTTGCCCGATGATGAGGGCGGCGGCAGGAGTTTTGCTATCACATCGGCGTGGCTTACTTGCCCGATGATGAGGGTGGTACAGATTGGGTTCATCTGGGACGGTTGGTTACTGTTGCATACCGTTATTCCAGTCTAGGGCTGTCACGCCCCGGGGGTTTCATTAAGCGGAAACAGTCAACGGATGGTATGAAATTGCGTATATAATTTTTTTTTGAAAGTCCTTTCTCCCCGGTGCGTGCCCAGACCCGCCGCATACACAAATTCACCTCGCAAACGGGCAGAGTCTCCTTTGTATATGCACGGCATCGCGGCTAATACAACCATCCAATCACAGCAGTTTTATTCAATCACAATAGTTTTATTCACATGAGTGTACAAGACTAAACAATTCTCGAGGCCGATCTATTTGAAAGGATAAATCCACAGTTTTGAAAGTGGTGCCCACCCGGCACCCAGATTTCTAAAACAGTTTCGAAAACCATAAATCAAAAGAGTTTTTAAAACGGTGCCCACACAACACCCATGTTTTTAAATCCGTTTTCGAAATCCATAAATCCACAAGGTTTTGAAAGCGGTGCCCACACGACACCCAAATTTTGAAAACCATTTTCGTAAATGCCTCTTTTTCTTTCTTTTTCTTTTCTTTTTTGAAAGCGGCCAAACAGGAGAAGGAAAAAGATCAATCATCCACATAACTAGAGAGTAGCATGTCGACATCCACACCGACCCCACGAGGGTATCGAGAACCACACAGTAGACAACTAATAGAAAATGAAATGCGAAATAAAAGAGTAAATACAGTCTAGGGCCTCGAAGGACCCAAAAGCTCCTGCCTCGGCCTCACCGTCGCCTAGCTCTCAACCCTGAAGGAACCTGTCACGGAGTGGGAAGTTAGCGACACTAGAATAAAAAGGAAAGCAGGGAAAATGTAAATAAATCCAACAGTAAAAACTATCCGGAGCAACCACCCTCCCAAAAGGGCAAACCACGACCCCCCGTATAACCTAATCCGGGCACCTGCCCCGGCAACCCAACCGAGCACCTACCTCGGTAAACCATGCCGAGAACCTACCCCGACTGGTCGCACCGCTCACACCTTGGCGCCTCAAAACCCCCCACCTACGGGGGCCCCCACTACGTCACCTCGTGGGTTCACCCGGGTCATAGACCACTTTTCCAGAAAAGCGCACCCTTTGCGGTGGCCAAACCGCGAGTGCGCATGCTGCAGCCTCGAGCATAGTAACCAAGTACACAATATAGAACCCGATAGTAACAACCATAGAGATTACCAAATATTAGCACAGTTAGACGAGTAATTAAAACATGTTTATAGTATTCGAAAAGTCCCACACTAAGTCTCAGAACGAAAACCCACCTTTTTCGCGCAACAGTCAACGCTTGGTTCCTCCGCGTCTTGGCGCGCTCCCCGAACCTACACAGTCCCCCGAGGAGAGGTTAGTACCAACGAAAAACACAAAGGAAGGAAAAGAAACCGTCCGGGTCAGTTGCGGAACGCGGCCCTCGGATCCGACGGCGGCGGTGGCGGCGTCCCGTGTCGAGAACAGTGGCGCGGGTAACCCCGCGCCGTCGCGCTGCCAGCGGGTGTGCGCGGCCCCGTGTGGCGCCAGGCCCGCGCGGGCGCGCTGCCTGCAAGCGCGGGTGGCCCCGCCCGGCGCCCTGTCTCGCACGGGCGCCCCGCCTACGGCCTGCCCCGCGCGGCGCCAGACCCGCGCGGGCGCGCTGCCCGCAGGCGCGGGCGGCCCGCGCGGCGCAAGGGCTCGCGCGGGCGCCCCGCCAGCGGGCGGCCCAGCGTGGCGCCAGGCCCACGCGGGCGCTCTGCCCGCAGGCGCTGGTGGCCCCGCGCGACGCCAGATCCCACACGGGCGCCCCGCCTGCGGCCTGCCCCGCGCGGCGCCAGACCTGCGCGGGCGTGCTGCCCGCAGGCGCAGGCGGCCCCGCGCGGCACCAGGCCCGCGCGGGCGCTCTCCTCGCAGGCGCGGGTAGCCCCGCACGGGCGCCCCGCCAGCGGGCGGCCCTGCGCGGCGCCAGGCCCGCGCGGGCGCGTTGCCTGCAGGCGCGGGAGGCCCCACGCGGCGCCAGGCCCGCGCGGGCGCGCTGCCCGCAGGCGCGGGCGGCCCCGCGCGGCACTAGGCCCGCGCGGGTGCCCTGCCTGCCGGTGGCTCCCGCGCGCGTCCGGCGCCCCACTTTGGCGGCCGGGCGTGAACACCGCCCCCCTCTTCTTTCTTTCTCTTTTCCACGACAAAACAATGATGAACAGAAATTTAAATTAAATTACATCAATTTAACCAACCCTCGCACCTTGGCTTCGCCAGTAAGGGAGGAAGAAGGGGGGGGATCATCCCGTTCTCATCGCCTCGGTCCTTCACGCCCAGTGTCGGATAGTGGGAAGAAGGTAGGAGGAGGGTTGGGGTTTCTCCCGCACTCCTCAGAAGAACCCTAACGCACCAACCCAAAGCGATGAGAAGTGGAAAAATAGGCCCTAATCCCCAAACTCAACACTTAAACGATCAGGTGCGAACCAGGGGTCCAAACTTATCTCGAAAAGCGTGCCGATCGCCCTCACGTCTTTTGATGCACCAGAAACTGCTAGCAACCCTCACAAATTTATTCTGGGTGATCCCGGGGTCGGAATTCAAATCCGATTGCGCCACCGTTCCCCGTTTCGGGAGCTCTAACACCTAAAAATACCCGCGAGCCTTGACGGTCTGCCCAGAAATAATCGAATTATTAACCCCCCGCCGGACCACTAAAAGAGGTAATTAAAAAATTAAATTTCCGAAATAAAAATGAAAAGGCGGTTACTGCACCACTCACCTCTAAAAACAAGTTTCGTCCCCGAAACTTAATCCTGGGTCTCGGTGAAAAGGTTAGGGTAGCACTCCCTCATTTTTGACTCCAGTTCCCAAGTCGCTTCTCGCTCTTCATGGTTCCTCCAAAGCACCTTCACGTAGGGGATTGTTCGGTTGCGCAACATTTTACTTTCCTTTGCTAGGATCCGTATCGGTGTTTCTTCGATGCTCTGGTCGTCCTTAAGTTCGAGAGTAGAGACGTCTAGAACATGCAATGGGTCAGGGAGGTATTTCCGGAGCATTGAAACGTGGAACACATCGTGGACTTGGTCGAGGTTTGGTGGTAGGGCTAGGCGGTAAGCCACCGGGCCGATGCGCTCCAGGATCTCAAATGGCCCCACAAACCGCGGGCTCAACTTGCCCCTCAGCCCGAACTGCTTAATTCCTTTGGATGGCGAGACTCGCAGTAAAGCGTGCTCTCCCACTTGAAACTCCAAGTCGCGGCGCCTCTGGTCTGCGTAGCTCTTTTGTCGACTTTGGGCGGTCAGTAAGCGCTGTCTGATAAGGCGTACTTTCTCTTCCGTCTCTTCCACCAAGTCTAGTCCCAAGAACTTTCTTTCCCCTAAATCGTCCCAACAGAGCAGGGATCGACAACGTCTCCCGTATAAGGCTTCATAAGGCGCCATCTGTATGCTAGCCTGGTAGCTGTTGTTGTAGGCGAACTCCGCGAGGGGTAGGTAGCGTGACCACCCATCCCCTAAATCAAGTACACAGGCGCGAAGCATATCCTCGAGAGTCTGGATCACTCGCTCAGATTGTCCGTCCGTCTGGGGGTGGAAGGCTGTGCTAAACTGTAGTTTGGTCCCCAGAGCCCGTTGTATACTCCGCCAAAAGTTCGAGACAAAACGCGTGTCTCTATCCGAAGTGATCGAAGCTGGCACCCCATGCAATCTCACAATCTCGCTGATGTAGACTTGAGCTAACAAGTCTCGGGTCCATGTCGTGTGAATAGGCAGGAAATGGTCTGATTTGGTTAACCGGTCCACTATGACCCAGATCGCGTCGTGCCCATGCTGCGAACGTGGGAACCCAGTGACGAAATCCATGGTAATTCGATCCCACTTCCACTCTGGCACCGGTAGAGGCTGCAACTTTCCCGTCAGTCGCTGGTGCTTGGCCTTTATCTGTTGATAGACCAGACAGTGAGCTACATGTCGTGTCACATCTCCCTTCAGTTTAGGCCACTAGAAGGTCTGCTTGAGGTCCCTATACATCTTCATGCCTCCCGGATGCGCCGCATAGGGGGCGCGGTGTGCTTCTGACAAGATCTCCTACTTCAGTTCGGCCGAATCGGGCACGCAAAACCGTCCACAAAAAATCGCTCTCCTGGTTCAGGGGAATCCTATCTCGGACGAGTCGTAAGTGAGAGTCGGTCTGTTGCCCCTCCCGGATCTTCTCGAACAGCGTAGGCTTGACCACCAAGGCCAAAAGTCGCGTGACCGTTCCTGCTGGTACCACCTCTAACCTCAATCGGGAGAACTCCGCGATCAAGCTGTCCTGTTCAGTGATCGCGCTTGCTGACGTCCCTTCCAATTACCCCTTCCTGCTCAGAGCGTCTGCTACCACATTTGCCTTCCCGGGGTGGTATTGAATTGATAGGTCGTAATCCTTCAGCAACTCTAACCACTGTCTCTGCCGCAAATTTAATTCCTTCTGGGTGAACAAGTATTTAAGACTTTGGTGGTCCGAGAACACATTACAGTGGACGCCAAAGAGGTAGTGCCTCCAAAGCTTCAAAACAAAAACGACTGCGGCCAGCTCTAAGTCATGTGTCGGGTAATTCCTTTCATATTCCTTCAATTGCCTGGAAGCATAGGCTATCACCTTTCCTTGTTGCATCAGTACACCCCCAAGGCTGATCCGTGACGCGTCGCAGCATACTTCGTAATCCTTTTCGGGTGTCGGTAGTACAAGTACTGGTGCCCTGGTTAGCCTTTTCTTGAGTTCTTCGAAGCTCTCCTGGTATTGAGCCGTCCACACAAATTTTTCTCCTTTCCTGGTCAACCGGTTCAGAGGGGTAGCAATCTTCGAGAAACCCTCGACGAAGCGTCTGTAATAACCTGCCAGGCCCAAGAAACTGCGGATCTCCGTCACTGCAGTCGG
Source organism: Tillandsia leiboldiana (assembly GCA_029204045.2). Classification (NCBI taxonomy): domain Eukaryota; kingdom Viridiplantae; phylum Streptophyta; class Magnoliopsida; order Poales; family Bromeliaceae; genus Tillandsia; species Tillandsia leiboldiana. The sequence goes on from CM055060.1 coordinate 7,475,287, forward strand.
CGGCTGCCAGTTGATCACCGACTCCACCTTCTTGGGATCCACTGCAATTCCCTCCGCCGAAATCACGTGCCCCAAAAATCCCACTTCGCGAAGCCAGAATTCACATTTCTTGAGTTTAGCGAACAACTTCTGATCCCTGAGAGTCTGGAGAATGGTTCGCAAGTGGTCCTCATGTTCCTCGTCGTTAGATGAATAGATCAGGATGCCGTCGATGAAGACCAACACGAACCGGTCTAGGAAGGATCTGAAGATTCTGTTCATCATATCCATAAATACCGCCGGGGCATTTGTAAGCCCGAACGGCATTGCCGTGAACTCGTAGTGGCCGTACCGGGTCCGGAAGGCGGTTTTTGGAATATCCTCATTCCGAACTCGGAGCTGATGATAGCCCGACTGCAGATCAATCTTTGAAAATACCATCGCTCCCCGTAGCTGGTAAAAAAGGTCGTCGATTCTGGGCAGGGGATACTTGTTCTTCACCGTAACCTTGTTTATCCCCCTGTAGTCGATGCATAAACGCAGGCTTCCGTCCTTCTTCCGCACGAAAAGTACCGGTGCGCCCCAGGGTGACACGCTCAGTCTGATAAATCCTTTGTCCAAGAGGTCTTCGAGTTGCGCCTTAAGCTCTTTCAGTTCCACGAAGGCCATTCTGGAAGGCGCCTTCATGATAGGCTGCGTGCCCGGTAGGAGTTCGATAGGGAACACCACCTCTCGATCAGGGGGCATCCCGGGTAGTTCCGCCGGGAAGATGTCGGGGAACTCCCTCACTACTGGGATGTCTGAAGGCGTCGCAGAGGGTCGGGTGACTAGATCCACAGAGGCCAGGTATGCCACACATCCACCCTCCACCAATCTTCTGGCCCGTGCTGCTGAGATGACCGTTGGAAAAGAGGTGCTCTTACATGCCAGGTACACGTGTTCAGGGAAGCCCGGTTCTTGTAATCGCACCTGCCACTTCTCGCAGTCGATTATTGCTTGGTACCTTGTGAGCCAATCCATGCCTAGCATCGCGTCGTACTCCTTTAGGGGAATTACCACCAAATCCCAAGGGCAGGACAGTCTCCCTAGCTTTATCGGGCAGGCGGGCACAAGGCTATCAGCCTCCAAAGGCCTACCTGCGGTTTGGACCGTCAACCGACTCTGGAGAGGTCTCTCCCCAAAACCATGTACAAACACGAAGTCACAAGAAATGAAAGAGTGTGTTGCTCCGGTATCAAAAAGAGTTCTAGCACGGAAATTTGAAACAGAAGTAATACCTGCTACTACATCCTCCGGCGGGTCCGACTCTTGGCGGGTCATCGAGTAAACTCTCCCGCCTGTTTGGGGCTGTCTATCCCCCTCTCGCCGTGGTGCAGGGGGTCTAGAGGTCGACCCCATAGGAGCTTTCCCCCGTCCTGAATGCTGTGGCGAAGGCGCAAAAGCTACAGAGGATGCTGTTCCCAGGGTTAAGGGGCAGTTGTGGCGTAAGTGCCCCTGCTTGCCACAGCGGAAGCAATGATCATGTCTTTGGGGGCACTCTATCACTCGGTGCGCCCCTCCGCATATCACACAAGGCCTGTCCCCCGGCCTCGGTCCTCCTGTTGGCGCGCTCCGAGTTCCCGATTGTGGTCTCCACCGTTTAGGGGGTCGACTCCCGCTGGAAGAGCCTCCCCCAGAGTACTGTTGATGTCGCTTCTTGTCCTCGTGCTGAGCAGGGCCCTCCTTTCTGGCGCGCGTAACAGCGAATCCGCGCTCCACCACTGTGGCCCTGTCGACCACCTTCTGGAAGGTGTGCAAGTCCGCTACTTGTAGCACCTGGAATATGTCGCTGCGCAAACCATCCACGAAGAGCTGAGCCTTGTGAGACTCATCCCTTATGACGAAAGGGACGCAGTTGGCCAGTGTCACGAACTCCCGCTGATACTCCATGACCGTCCTGCTCCCCTGCTGGATGTGATTTAAGTCATCCTCCAGCTGTCGCTTGACGCTGTTGGAGAAGAAAGCCCCGAACAGCTCCTGCTTGAAAGTGGTCCACGATGGGAGCACGGTGCCCATTATGGTGTCAGGGCGCACCGTCTTCCACCATAGGCGGGCGTTCCCCTCTAGGAAGTGGACCGCCAGGGGAACCCGCTCGCATTCCTCTATTAACAAGTCCTCGAACAGTTTCTCCATCGTATCGACCCACTTCTCTACGACCCAGGGGTCGTTCGTCTCCCCCTCGAACACCGGTGGGTTGTACTTCTTGAAGTCGGCCAGGTTGGCTCGCACTCGGTCCCGCTCAGTCGGCGAAACTGACCCTCCCCCTGTGGCAGCGGCGGCCACAGCGGGGGAAGGTATCGCCACGGTCTCCCCCAGGGAACCCCCGATAGTGGTCCGCGTCGCCGGTCTCTGTTACGGCATTTTGGTGTTGGCATATTTCGTGAGTCAAGTCAGTGAGTTGAGTCGGAGTCTTAAAGGGATCAAATTGTCAATCAGCAATCAAAGACTTAGAGAAGATTCAACAAGAGCTCAAGTTGACACTCAGTGTCTTGAATCTTGAAGATTGAAGTTGAAGAATTGTGGATCAGTTACATCAATCTCAAGAAGAAAGTATTCAAGAGGATCAGGTATGTTTAACTAAATAATTGTGGTGATCCGAATTCTATCTTATAGTGTAGAAACACTTGGATGAACTTTTAATTGCATAATAATCAAAAACTGGTGTTCGGACATGTTCAGGATCCGGATCAGAGCCAACGATCCGGATCCCGAAGGTTGTTGCTTCATACAAGACTTCGATCCGGATCCATGCAATTTCCGATCCGGATCCCGAATGTTAAGTTTTCTGATTTGTATGAACGATCCGGATCGGGCCTTGCAATCCGGATCCCGAACCCTTGGTTTTCTGGAATCGTCAATCTCGTTACGACGATCCGGATCGCAATAAATCTGATCCGGATCGCCGTCCTGAAAATTTCCAGATAAGGTATGTTTTTGATTCTTATCTCTTTCCAAAGGTTTCTAAACTATAAATAGACACTTAGGGTTTCTCAAAAACGTGGGAGCTACAGCCGATCTTTTTATAAAACTCTTGAGAGCAACCCTAGAGGCTAGGTTTTCATCGTTCTTCTTTATAGCCTCTTTTAGGTCAATTCGATGGTTCTTTCAAGAACATATCTTTTGTCGAACTGATCTAATCTTTGCTTAGAGATTTCTTCTACGGTTCCTCAATGAGAATCTAAGCAAAGGATCACCATCGAAGTCAATATTCTTATCGACTGAGTTTGCGTCGTGGATTCGACGTGGCATCGTGGATTCGGTGTGCTAAAGGCGTTTCGTGGATTCGAAGTGTGCGTTCGTGGATTCGAACGTGAGCAGTGGACGGGCAAAACGGTGGAGCGCGAGGTCCAAGAAATTGAAGGAGGGGTTAAATCCGTGGAGACGGTAATCACCTTGTTATTCTTCTTTTCTTAGGGATTGTTATTGCGTGGATATCCAACCGGTCAGCGCAAGGTCCGAAGAAGCTGAAGGAGGGGTTTGAGTCCGTGGAGTCGGTAATCACCTTGTTATTCTTCTATTCTTAGTGGATTGTTATTGCGTGTTGGTCCTGTGGTTTTTCTCCTGGATTGGAGTTTCCACGTATATCTCGGTGTGCTGTTTTTATTTTCCGCATTGGTTTTTATTTTGCACTGAGATTGAGTTTTTAAGTATTACACCTATTCACCCCCCCTCTAGTTGTTTGATAGTACCTATTTAGATCCTTTGGGATTAATAACTCTACAATTGGTATCAGAGAGGGTTTTAGGTTTATCTATCATGATGGGTGAAAGTGGTAATATTTATAGACCTCCTCTTTTTGATGGGACTAATTATGCTTATTGGAAAGTGCGGATGAGAGCTTTTCTCATCGCAATTGATGAGCGGGTATGGCAATCCGTGGAATACGGTTGGGTGCATCCTGTTGAGGAAGTAGGAAATTCTACTACCCCAAAACCTCGCTCTAGATGGTCCAAAGAGGAATTTGAAAGATCTTCTTACAATGGGAAAGGTTTGAACGCTTTATTTAATTCTCTTTCCTCGACTGAGTTCACAAGAATTTCCGCGTGTGAAACCGCGAAGAAAATTTGGGATATTCTCAAAATTACACATGAGGGTACTAATCTTGTAAAAATTCAAAAGCTCCAGATGCTTACAAGTCAATTTGACTCTATTCATATGGAAGAGCATGAATTGTTTACAGATTATTACACAAGACTTCAAGATGTGATCAATACTTGTGCTAATTTAGGAGAAAAGATCCCAGAGTCGAGAATTGTAAGAAAGATACTTCAGACTCTTCCGGAAAGGTTTAGGGCAAAGGTTACCGCCATTGAAACCGTTAGTCATCCGGATGAGATGAGAGTAGAGGAATTAGTAGGTGCTTTGCAAACTTATGAAATGACTTTTCCTACTAATCAAGGTTCTTCCAAGTCTTCTTCTAAGCTTACAGGTATTGCATTCAAATCAACAAAGGAAGAAGATAGCGAATCGAGTTCCGACGATGAAATCTCTTTTGCTGATTTTGAAGAACAATTGGCGCGGATCACAAAGAAATTTCGTCGGAAATTTTGGAAGAATCGAACCGATGGATCTTCATCCACGAAACCATCTAAAGGATCATCGGGTTCTAAATCCTCTAACCTCAAAAGCTTTGCAAAACCTTCTAAAGAAAAAGAAAAAGATGATTTCGAAGGGGAAATCCAATGCTATAGATGCAAAGGCTACGGCCATTTTTCAACGGATTGTCCTTCTCCGAAATCATATAAAAAGAAGGCTTTGCAAGCGAAAACTTGGGACGATTCTACTTCTAATGAATCGACCTCAAGTAAAGAGGAAAAGATCGTTGCTTCTCATGCCTCTCATTTTCCCTCTTCTAATAATTGTTTATCATCTTTAGTCACTGACTCTACTCCTTTGATTTTGTATGAAACATCAACAACCGGCGGAGAGTCATCAAGTGAGGGGGAGTCGAACGAGGAAGAACTCGTTGAGGCATATCAACAACTTCTTGCGGAATCTAAGAAGATGGCCAAACATATCAAGAAGTTGAGAAAGCAACGACTTGAAAATCAAGACCAGAATCATGCTTTAAAGATCAAACTTCATGATCTCGAGGAGGAACGAGAGCTTTTATTGGATAATAATAAAATCCTCCAAGAAAAGATAAATCAATCGGAAACGGTCGTTAATTCCCATATTAACAAGATTGATTTTCTTGAAAAGCAGTTTGAGGAAATTCATGTCACCAATCAAGCATTGACCAAGCAAGTTCATCAACTTAAATCCGACATACAAAGGATTTCAACCGGTTCCAAGAAACTTGAATGTATGTCCGGATTAGGTCAAACAAGCAAGGTTGGTTTGGGATTCAAAAAGAACCAAACTGTGAAGGCTTCAAGTTCCACAACTAAATTGAAAGGAAGAACTTGTCACCTATGTGGACTTGAAGGACATTTGGTGAAGGATTGCCCGAAAAAGAGAAAGAAAAATTCTTCGGCAACTTCATCTACGGAGCGAACTCAACGGAATCAAAAGACACATCAAGTCAAAGGAGTTCACTCAACCCACCAAAGGTCCGAGCCACATCATCAATCATACAAGTGGATCACTGCGAGGCAAAGACCTAAGGTGGATCAACAGTCAAAGCGGACAACCCCCGGCCACAACGAATCAAGACAACCCAAAATCTAGCGATTTTGGATTCGGAAAGGTGATATCTTTCCTTGTCTTAAGTTCTAATTAGCTTATGACTGTATGTAATGCTTTGATCGGTTTTTCTTTCATATTGTTCTTGATCTTTGCACTACATGTTTTCAATGCTCTTCGTTTTTATGTTTTGTTTTTAAACAAAAGGTTTTTAACGAACAAGTGCATTGAATAAAAAAAAAAAAAAAAAAAGGGTTTTCACTTTCATTCACTCCAAATTAATTTTATATGGATTATCAACTTTACTTCATAATCATAATCTTGAAGATACTTCATTATAGGAGTTTTTGATATTATAAGCATCAAATTTTAGAAATCATGTGTGATCTTCAGATGCTTAATCTATCTCGGTTGTGTGAGTTCTTTGTGATAAACATCAGACAACCGATTGACTAAAATTTGGGATTTAATTCTTTCACGTAAGAGATTGCATTCTTACAAGGGTAAATAAATGAATTTTAAAAGATGTGGAAAGAGTTACATCCGAAAGGAGTGTGAAAACTACCACCACATGTAGGAAAGAGCTGCCACCCCGGTCGTCTGGTTTGTGTGTAAAGCTACCACATGTTATGGATGCTTGATAGTATTTTATGAGAAAATCTTTAGTTGAAGCATTTGGAGATTTATATGCAAAACTCTTATATTTTGAACAATCTCCTGGTTGGTATAAGGTGGGATAGTTGAAAGATGCTCAAAGAGCCACCCTTAGGTATTTTAGTGCTTATCTCAAATTTGAAAGGGTAAGAAATCAAATTGATGTCATTTGGAAATCTCTGTAAGTCATCTTTGTACATCCGTTACATCTTGATAGACTTTGGATCTCAAGATTATTTTTGATGACTTGTGTTTGATGAATATAACATGAAAAACTGTTTATAATGTTTTATCTTTGTTTTTCATGATTTAGGAGTAAATCTTTTTAATCTTGTGAAATTAATTGGATTGAATGACATCTTGTTAATTCATTGGTTAAAGCACTTAAATTGTTTTCTTGATGGAATACAAATCGGTATTTGAAAAGATTGTAAAATTTGGATTTGTTTCAAGGAATTATTAGTTTTTTGCCTTCTGGTACCGGTACGCAATCTGCATTTTTGTTATATACCGGAACTGAGCTTTTATCTCTCTTTCTCTTTGAACTGATGTTGTTAGTGATTTCCTTTTGTCTAGTATGTTCACTGTTTGACAATTTGTGACAAAAAGGGGGAGAAGAGAAATGACGGAGATGAGATCATCAAGAGAAACGAAACGAAAATGGAAAAATGGGGGAGAACGGAAAATGATGATCGTACCACAAAGGGGGAGAACATAGATGCTCAAGAACATGGAGAACATGTTAGAGATGCTAAAGATAGGGGGAGACAAAGAAAAAACAAAAGAACCAAAAGGAAGACGGATCAAATGTAGGATTCTAATTTCTAACGACTAACGTTTGATTTTGTTTGGAGTTTTGGTTTTGCAGGAATTACATCACTTTAAAACTCCAAGTCCTAAGTCATAGAGTATGTTCTAGGACTGTTTGGTTCAAATGTAATTTTGTATTTATTGGATCTTTCACGCAAAGAAAATCAATGTTTTGGTGATGACATTGAGTTTCGATTTTTTGGTTTAAGATGAGTGTTTTGAGCTTTTATGTATTTTTGGGTTTTGTCACGAAATTGCCAAAGTGGGAGATTGTTACGGCATTTTGGTGTTGGCATATTTCGTGAGTCAAGTCAGTGAGTTGAGTCGGAGTCTTAAAGGGATCAAATTGTCAATCAGCAATCAAAGACTTAGAGAAGATTCAACAAGAGCTCAAGTTGACACTCAGTGTCTTGAATCTTGAAGATTGAAGTTGAAGAATTGTGGATCAGTTACATCAATCTCAAGAAGAAAGTATTCAAGAGGATCAGGTATGTTTAACTAAATAATTGTGGTGATCTGAATTCTTTCTTATAGTGTAGAAACACTTGGATGAACTTTTAATTGCATAATAATCAAAAACTGGTGTTCGGACATGTTCAGGATCCGGATCAGAGCCAACGATCCGGATCCCGAAGGTTGTTGCTTCATACAAGACTTCGATCCGGATCCATGCAATTTCCGATCCGGATCCCGAATGTTAAGTTTTCTGATTTGTATGAACGATCCGGATCGGGCCTTGCAATCCGGATCCCGAACCCTTGGTTTTCTGGAATCGTCAATCTCGTTATGACGATCCGGATCGCAATAAATCTGATCCGGATCGCCGTCCTGAAAATTTCCAGATAAGGTATGTTTTTGATTCTTATCTCTTTCCAAAGGTTTCTAAACTATAAATAGACACTTAGGGTTTCTCAAAAACGTGGGAGCTACAGCCGATCTTTTTATAAAACTCTTGAGAGCAACCCTAGAGGCTAGGTTTTCATCGTTCTTCTTTATAGCCTCTTTTAGGTCAATTCGATGGTTCTTTCAAGAACATATCTTTTGTCGAACTGATCTAATCTTTGCTTAGAGATTTCTTCTACGGTTCCTCAATGAGAATCTAAGCAAAGGATCACCATCGAAGTCAATATTCTTATCGACTGAGTTTGCGTCGTGGATTCGACGTGGCATCGTGGATTCGACGTGGCATCGTGGATTCGGTGTGCTAAAGGCGTTTCGTGGATTCGAAGTGTGCGTTCGTGGATTCGAACGTGAGCAGTGGACGGGCAAAACGGTGGAGCGCGAGGTCCAAGAAATTGAAGGAGGGGTTAAATCCGTGGAGACGGTAATCACCTTGTTATTCTTCTTTTCTTAGGGATTGTTATTGCGTGGATATCCAACCGGTCAGCGCAAGGTCCGAAGAAGCTGAAGGAGGGGTTTGAGTCCGTGGAGTCGGTAATCACCTTGTTATTCTTCTATTCTTAGTGGATTGTTATTGCGTGTTGGTCCCGTGGTTTTTCTCCTGGATTGGAGTTTCCACGTATATCTCGGTGTGCTATTTTTATTTTCCGCATTGGTTTTTATTTTGCACTGAGATTGAGTTTTTAAGTATTACACCTATTCACCCCCCCTCTAGTTGTTTGATAGTACCTATTTAGATCCTTTGGGATTAATAACTCTACAGTCTCGTAGCCGCTGTCGAAGGTGCTGCCGCTGGCGCCGCGGTCTAGACTGACGGTATCCCGGCTGTCGCAGCCTGTGGAGAGGCCGCTCCTGTCCAGGCTGCCGTCACTGGCGCTGATGGCCCCTGTGGAGGGGCCTGGGCGATCGCCATTGTTGCAGCCGGTTGCTGTTGCGTCAAACTGACGCACGTGGTCCGTGAGGGTCGCCAGCTGCCCTGCCATCTTCCGCAGTTGTTGCCGCAGGAGCTGGTTCTCCACGGCCGTCGACGCTGTCGCGTTAGCCCCCGTGTCCTTGGCCGATGATCGAGTACGGGCCATGCTCTGTACACACAAACAACACAATCAGCTCCTGACTCCGCTAGCATAGCAATCAACAATCTATCGAGAAAAAGGGACCTATACTTCCCCCCCCCCCCCCGATCACTCGCATTCTACGCTTCTATGCCATATTCATTTCATTAGTAGTTAAGTGAGGTATCTTTGTGGATGTCGGGCACTGACTATTGTGATCGAAGAAAGTCTCCGATACCATCTTAATCTGTCACGCCCCCGGGGTTTCATTAAGCGGAAACAGTCAACGGAAGGTATGAAATTGCGTATATAATTTTTTTTTTGAAAGTCCTTTCTCCCCGGTGCGTGCCAAGACCCGCCGCATACACAGATTCACCCCGCAAACGGGCAGAGTCTCCTCTGTATATGCACGGCGTCGCGGCTAATACAACCATCCAATCACAGCAGTTTTATTCAATCACAACAGTAGCGTACAAGACTAAACAATTCTCGAGGCCGATCTATTTGAAAGGATAAATCCACAGTTTTGAAAGTGGTGCCCATCCGGCACCCAGATTTCTAAAACAGTTTCGAAAACCATAAATCAACAGAGTTTTTAAAACGGTGCACACACGACACCCAGGTTTTTAAATCCGTTTTCGAAATCCATAAATCCACAAGGTTTTGAAAGCGGTGCCCACACGATACCCAGATTTTGAAAACCATTTTCGCAAACGACTTTTTTTCTTTCTTTTTCTTTTCGTTTTTGAAAGCGGCCAAACAGGAGAAGGAAAAAGATCAATCATCCACATAACTAGAGAGTAACATGTCGACATCCACACCGACCCCACGAGGGTATCAAGAACCACACAATAGACTACTAATAGAAAATGAAATGCGAAATAAAAGTGTAAATACAGTCTAGGGCCTCGAAGGACCCAAAAGCTCCTGCCTCGGCCTCACCGTCGCCTAGCTCTCACCCCTGAAAGAACCTGTCACGGAGTGCGAAGTCAGCGACACTAGAATAAAAAGGAAAGCAGGGAAAATGTAAATAAATCCAACCGTAAAAACTATCCGGAGCAACCACCCTCCCAAAAGGGCAAACCACGACCCCCTGCAAAACCTAATCCGGGCACCTGCCCCGGCAACCCAACCGAGCACCTACCTCGGTAAACCACGCCGAGCACCTACCCCGACGGGTCGCACCGCTCACACCTTGGCGCCTCAAAACCCCCCACCTATGGGGGCCCCCACTACGTCACCTCGTGGGTTCACACGGGTCAGAGACCACTCTTCCGGAAAAGCGCACCCCTTGCGGTGGCCAAACCGCGGGTGCGCATGCTGCAGCCTCGAGCATAGTAACCAAGTACACAATATAGAACCCGATAGTAACAACCATAGAGTTTACCAAATAATAGCATAGTTAGACGAGTAATTAAAACATGTTTACAGTTTTCGAAAAGTCCCACACTAAGTGTCAGAACGAAAACCCACCTTTTTCGCGCAACAGTCAACGCTCGATTCCTCCGCGTCATGGCGCGCTCCACGAACCTACACAGTCCCCCGAGGAGAGGTTAGTACCCATGAAAAACATAAAGGAAGGAAAAGAAACCATCCGGGTCAGTTGCGGAACGCGGCCCGGGGATCCGACGGCGGCGGTGGCGGCGTCCCGGGTCGGGAACAGAGGCGCGGGTGACCCCGCGCCGTCGCGCTGCCAGCGGGTGTGCGCGGCCCCGTGCGGCGCCAGGCACGCTCGGGTGCGCTGCCCGCAAGCGCGAGCGGCCCCGCCGCCCGCAAGCGCGAGCGGCCCCGCCCAGCGCCCTATCCCGCACGGGCGCCCCGCGCGGCGCCAGACCCGCGCGGGCGCGCTGTCCGCAGGCGCGGGCGGCCCCGCGCGGGCGCCCCGCCAGCGGGCGGCCCCGCGCGACGCCAGGCCCGCGCGGGCGCTCTGCCCGCAGGCACGGGTGGCCCCGCGCGGCGCCAGGTCCAGCGCGGGCACCCCGCCAACGGGCAGCCCCGCGCGGGGTTGGTGGGGTGCCCGCGCTGGACCTGGCGCCCCGCGGGCGTGCTGCCCGCGGGCGCGGGCGGCCCCGCGCGGCGCCAGGCCCGCGCGGGTGCCCTGCCTGCGGGTGGCTCCGCCGCACGCCTCCGGCGCCCCGCGGCGACGGCGGGTGCGGCGGCCGGGCGTGAACAACCCCCCCCCCCCCCCCCTCTCCCCCCCATCTTCTTTCTTTCTTTTTTCCACAACAAAACAAAGATGAACAAAAATTTAAATTAAATTACATCAATTGAACCAACCCTCCCACCTTGGTTTCGCCGGTAAGGGAGGAAGAAGGGGGGGGGGATCGTCCCGTTCTCGTCGCCTCGGTCCTTCACGCCTAGTGTCAGATGGTTGGAAGAAGGTAGGAGGAGGGTTGGGGTTTCTCCCGCACTCCTCAGAAGAACCCTATCACACGAACCCAAAGCGATGAGAAGTGGAAAAATAAGCTCTAATCCCCAAACTCAACACTTAAACAATCAGGTGCGAACCAGGGGTCCAAACATACCTCGAAAAGCATGCCGATCGCCCGCACGCCTTTTGATACACCCGGAACTGCTAGCAACCCTCACAAATTTATTCTGGGAGATCCCGGGGTCGGAATTCAAATCCAATCACGCCACCGTTTCCCGTTTCGTGAGCTCTAACACTTAAATATACCCGCGAGCCCCGACGGTCTGCCCAGACATAATCAAATTATTAACCCCCCGTCGGACCACTAAAAGAGGTAATTAAAAAATAAAATATCCGAAATAAAAATAAAAAGGCGGTTACTACAAGGACTGCATTTTAGAGGCATAGTAGTGGTAGTTTCCTTTCTTCGGCAGTCATTATTGCTTACCACACTTCTTTCCATTTTGCCTCTGGTAGACCTAGTGTGTGTGTCAGAGTTTGAGGTTTTACCCACTAGGGGAGGCTACTGGTTTACTAGTTGTTCTCACCCCCATTCTTCTTTCCTCTTTTTCTTCTCCCTTGTTTTGTAGTGTCTTCTTCGGGTGCTGCTGGGCTTTCAGCAGCGGGTCGAGGAGAGAGGACGGCTGAGTAGATAGATCTCGAGGCAGGATGAGCGAGTTAGCTAGACTGTTGGTGTACCCATGTTTCCTCAGACGGTTGTACTTTTACTTTTGGGACTGGCTTTTCCCAGCAGGTTGTATTTATTTTCGGTGAGCTGGGAGGGACTGATGTATCATTTATACAGAAGTATTGTATTTTATTTCCAGCTTCAGTCTGAGATGTCTTAGTTTTAGTTTAGCTCTGTTTTTATTGCTCTTTTTTATTATCTCTTATATCTGAGTAGGTTTTTGGCGCTTCGTGTACGCGGGAAATACCGTGTGCACGACGGATCTGTAGACGGGCCCGGGTTCTGGTTTACACCTGAGGCGTGACAGATTAGTTGGTATCAGAGCTTAGGGATAGGTCAGTTGGGACTTAGGAAACCCTAGGCTTTTGGGCGGACCCTAGGATGTTAGTGCGTGAGAGACGCGGCATTTTGCGAAAGTCGGTAATTTGTTTATTTGACTCTTCCTGTGAGTGAAGAGGGATCGACATATCCTATTTTTGTGGGACAGTTATGTTGGCTGCAGACAACATAAAGTTACAAAAATAGAGGGATGTCTTTGACTTTCGCTAGATTGGGTCGAGTGTTTGGGGTGTGCTGATTTGCGGTTTTGTCGTGGTGAGCGGTGTCTCCCCGACGTTGGGCCCTGACCCGGGTGCACCTTGGTGCGATAGTTGGGTCTGAGCTGGTTGTTTCGGGCCGGATACCTAGATTGGAGTCTGAGAGCTCCGGACCCGAAAGGTAGGAGTTTTGGAGGCAGATTAGCGGTGCAGTGACACAGTTGTCGGAGCAGAGCAGTGACACAGTTGTCGGAGCAGCGCAGTGACACAGTTGTCAGAGCAGTGACACAGTTGTCGGAGCAGCGCAGTGACTGTTGTCGGAGCAACGCAGTGGCACAGTTGTCGGAGCAGCGCAGTGACACAGTTGTCGGAGCAGTGACACAGTTGTCGGAGCAGCGCAGTGGCACAGTTGTCGGAGCAACACAGTGACACAGTTGTTGGAGCAGCGCAGTGGCACAGCTGTCGGAGTAGCGAGTAGCCCCCTCCGACCTGACGTTTAGTGCTGGGGCACCGAGGCAGGGTGGATAGTTGACAGCGGGAAAGCTGTGGGATTGCTTTGATCGAGTGAGCCAGTTTTGGCGTATGAGTCATTCCGATTCGTGGGATTGAGTAGGGAACCTTTGGAGGCAGGGTCGTGTTCGGTGGAGGATAGAGAGTACTTGGAGGCCTTTTGTGTCAAGAGTTAACGCAGTTGCTGAACTGCACGCTCCATGTGTAGAGGGACAGGGCGCATAGGATGTGAGTGTCCGAGAGTGGATTGCGCCAGGATACCTTTTAACTCGTTGGGTCCCTCTGTTACGGCATTTTGGTCTTGGCATATTTCGTGAGTCATGTCAGTGAGTTGAGTCGGAGTCTTAAAGGGATCAAATTGTCAATCAGCAATCAAAGACTTAGAGAAGATTCAACAAGAGCTCAAGTTGACACTCAATGTCTTGAGTCTTGAAGATTGAAGATGAAGAATTGTGGATCAGTTACATCAATCTCAAGAAGAAAGTATTCAAAAGGATCAGGTATGTTTAACTAAATAATTTTCGTGATCCGAATACCTTCTTATAGTGTAGAAACACTTGGATGAACTTTTATTGTCATAATAATCAAAAACTGGTGTTCGGACATGTTCAGGATCCGGATCAGAGCCAACGATCCGGATCCCGAAGGTTGTTGCTTCATACAAGACTTCGATCCGGATCCATGCAATTTCCGATCCGGATCCCGAATGTTAAGTTTTCTGATTTGTATGAACGATCCGGATCGGGCAATGCGATCCGGATCCCGAACCATGGTATTTCTAGAATCGTCATTCTCGTTACGACGATCCGGATCGCAGTAAATCCGATCCGGATCGCCGTCCTGAAAATTTCCAAATAAGGTATGTTTTTGATTCTTATCTCTTTCCAAAGGTTTCTAAACTATAAATAGACATTTAGGGTTTCTCAAAAACGGGGGAGCTACGGCCGATCTTTTTATAAAACTCTTGAGAGCAACCCTAGAGGCTAGGTTTTTATCGATCTTCTTTATAGCCTCTTTTAGGTCAATTCGATGGTTCTTTCAAGAACATATCTTTTGTCGAATTGATCTAATCTTTGCTTAGAGATTTCTTCTACGGTTCCTCATTGATAATCTAAGCAAAGGATCACCATCGAAGTCAATATTCTTATCGACTGAGTTTGCGTCGTGGATTCGACGTGGCATCGTGGATTCGGTGTGCTAAAGGCGTTTCGTGGATTCGAAACGTGTGCTCGTGGATTCGAGTGGCGTTCATGGATTCGAACGTGTGCAGTGGACGTGCAAAACGGTGGAGCGCGAGGTCCAAGAAATTGAAGGAGGGGTTAAATCCGTGGAGACGGTAATCACCTTGTTATTCTTCTTTTCTTAGGGATTGTTATTGCGTGGATATCCAACCGGTCAGCGCAAGGTCCGAAGATGCTGAAGGAGGGGTTGAGTCCGTGGAGTCGGTAATCACCTTGTTATTCTTCTATTCTTAGTGGATTGTTATTGCGTGTTGGTCCCGTGGTTTTTCTCCTGGATTGGAGTTTCCACGTATATCTCGGTGTGCTGTTTTTATTTTCCGCATTGGTTTTTATTTTGCACTGAGATTTGGTTTTATAAGTATTACACCTATTCACCCCCCCTCTAGTTGTTTGATAGTACCTATTTAGATCCTTATTGCATATAACTCTACAATTGGTATCAGAGAGGGTTTTAGGTTTATCTATCATGTTGGGTGAAAGTGGTAATATTTATAGACCTCCTCTTTTTGATGGGACTAATTATGCTTATTGGAAAGTGCGGATGAGAGCTTTTCTCATCTCAATTGATGAGCGTGTTTGGCAAACCGTGGAACACGGTTGGGTGCATCCTGTTGAGGAAGTAGGAAATTCTACTACCCCAAAACCTCGCTCTAGATGGTCCAAAGAGGAATTTGAAAGATCTTCTTACAATGGGAAAGGTATGAACGCTTTATTTAATTCTCTTTCCTCGACTGAGTTCACACGAATTTCCGCGTGTGAATCCGCGAAGGAAATTTGGGATATTCTCAAAATTACACATGAGGGTACTAATCTTGTAAAAATTCAAAAGCTCCAAATGCTTACAAGTCAATTTGACTCTATTCATATGGAAGAGCATGAATTGTTTACAGATTTTTACACTAGACTTCAAGATGTAATAAATACATGTGCTAATTTAGGAGAAAAGATCCCGGAGTCGAAAATTGTAAGAAAGATACTTCGGACTCTTCCGGAACGGTTTAGGGCAAAGGTTACCGCCATTGAAACCGTTAGTCATCCGGATGAGATGAGTATAGAGGAATTAGTAGGTGCTTTGCAAACTTATGAAATGACTTTTCCTACTAATCAAGTTTCTTCCAAGTCTTCTTCTAAGCTTACAGGTATTGCATTCAAATCAACAAAGGAAGAAGATAGCGAATCAAGTTTCGACGATGAAATCTCTTTTGCCGATTTTGAAGAACAATTGGCGCGGATCGTAAAGAAATTTCGTCGGAAGTTTTGGAAGAATCGAACCGATGGATCTTCATCCACGAAATCTTCTAAAGGATCATCGGGTTCTAAATCCTCTAAACTCAAAAGCTTTGCAAAACCTTCTAAAGAAAAAGAAAAAGATGATTTCGAAGGGGAAATCCAATGCTATCGATGCAAAGGCTACGGCCATTTTTCAACGGATTGTCCTTCTCCGAAATCATATAAAAAGAGGGCTTTGCAAGCGAAAACTTGGGACGATTCTACTTCTAATGAATCGACCTCAAGTAAAGAGGAAAAAGTCGTTGCCTTACATGCCTCTCATATTCCCTCTTCTAATGTTTGTTTATCATCGTTAATCACTGACTCTATTCCTTTGATTTTGCATGAAACATCAACATCCGGCGGAGAGTCATCAAGTGAGGGGGAGTCGGACGAAGAAGAACTCGTTGAGGCATATCAACAACTTCTTGCGGAATCTAAGAAGATGACCAAGCATATCAAGAAGTTGAGGAAGCAACGACTTGAGAATCAAGACGAGAATCATGCTTTAAAGATGAAACTTCATGATCTCGAGGAGGAACGAGAGCTTTTATTGGATAATAATAAAATCCTCCAGGAAAAGATAAATCAATCGGAAACGATCGTTAATACCCATATTAACAAGATTGATTTTCTTGAAAAGCAGTTTGAGGAGATTCATGTTACAAACCAAGCTTTGACCAAGCAAGTCCATCAACTTAAATCCGACATACAAAGGATTTCAACCGGTTCGAAGAAACATGATTGTATGTCCGGATTAGGTCAAACAAGCAAGGTTGGTTTGGGTTTTAAAAAGAATCAAACTGTGCATGCTTCAAGTTCCACAATGAAATTGAAAGGAAGAACTTGTCACTTATGTGGACTTGAAGGACATTTGGTGAAGAATTGCCCGAAAAAGAGAAAGAAGAGTCCTTCGGCAACTTCATCTACGGAGCGAACTCAACGGAATCAAAAGGCACATCAAGTCAAAGGAGTTCACTCAACCCACCAAAGGTCCGAGCCACAACATCAATCATTCAAGTGGATCACTGCGAGGCAAAGACCTAAGGTGGACCAACAGTCAAAGCGGACAACCCCCGGCCACAACGAATCAAGACAACCCAAAATCCAGCGATTTTGGATTCGGAAAGGTGATATCTTTCCTTGTCTTAAGTTCTAAATAGCTTATGACTGTATGTAATGCTTTGATTGGTTTTCCCTTCGTATCTTTCTTAATCTTTGCATTACATGTTTTTCAATGCTCTTCGTTTTTATACTTTGTTTTTGAACAAAAGGGTTTTTACTGAACAAGTGCATTGAATAAAAAGGGTTTCACTTTTATTCACTCCAAATTAATTTTATTTGGGTTATCAACTTTACTCCATAATCATAATCTTGAAGATACTTCATTATAGGAGTTTTTGATATTATAAGCATCAAATTTTAGAAATCATGTGTGATCTTTAGATGCTTAATCTATCTCGGTTGTGTGAATTCATTGTGATAAACGTGAGACAACCGATAGACTAAAATTTGGGATTTAATTCTTTCACGTAAGAGATTGCATTCTTACAAGAGTAATGAAATGATTTGCAAAAGATGTGGAAAGAGTTACATCCGAAAGGAGTGTGAAAACTACCACCACATGTTGGAAAGAGCTGCCACCCCGGTCGTCCGGTCTGTGTGTGAAGCTACCACATGTTATGGATGCTTGAAATTTATTTATGAAATTTTGTTTAGTTGAAGCATTCGGAGATTTAAATTTAAAGCTCTTATTTTGAACAATCTCCTGGTTGGTATAAGGTGGGATAGTTGAAAGATGCTCAAAGAGCCACCCTTAGGTATTTTAGTGATTATCTCAATTTGAAAGGGTAGAAATCAAATTGATGTCATTTGGAAATCTCTGTAAGTCATCTTTGTACATCCGTTACATCTTGATAGAATTTGGATCTCAAGATTATTTTTGATGACTTGTGTTTGATGAATATAACATGAAAAACGGTTTATAATGTTTTACCTTTATTTTTCATAATTTTGGAGTAAATCTTTTTAATTTTGTGAAATTAATTGGATTGAATGACATCTGTGTGAATTCATTGTTTAAAGCACTTAAATTGATTTCTTGATGGAATACAAATCGATATTTGAAAAGATTCCAAAATCTGGATTTGTTTCAAGAAATTATTTGATTTCTGGTACCGGTACGCAATCTGCATTTTTGTTATATACCAGAACTGAGCTTTTATCTATCTTTCTCTATGAACTAATATTGTTAGTGATTTCCTTTTGTCTAGTATGTTCACTGTTTGACAATTTGTGACAAAAAGGGGGAGAAGAGAAATGATCGGAGATGAGATCATCAAGAGAGTACAAACGAAAATGAAAAAAATGAGATCACCAAGAGAGTACAAACGAAAATGAAAAAATGGGGGAGAACGGAAAATGATGATCGTATCACAAAGGGGGAGAACATAGATGCTCAAGAACATGGAGAACATGGAAAACATGTTAGAGATGCTCAAGATAGGGGGAGACAAAGAAAAAATTGAAAGAGCAGAAAAACAAGCCGAAAAACAAAAGAACCAAAAGGAAGACGGATCAAATTCAGGATTCTAATTTCTAACGACTAACGTTTGATTTCGTTTGGAGTTTTGTTTTGCAGGAATTACATCACTTTAAGACTCCAAGTCCTAAGTCATAGAGTATGTTCTAGGACTGTTTGGTTCAAATGTAATTTTGTATTTATTGGATCTTTCACGCAAAGAAAATCAATGTTTTGGTGATGACATTGGTTTTCGATTTTTTGGTTTAAGATGAGGCGCTTTTATGTATTTTTGGGTTTTGTCACGAAATTGCCAAAGGGGGAGATTGTTACGGCATTTTGGTCTTGGCATATTTCGTGAGTCATGTCAGTGAGTTGAGTCGGAGTCTTAAAGGGATCAAATTGTCAATCAGCAATCAAAGACTTAGAGAAGATTCAACAAGAGCTCAAGTTGACACTCAATGTCTTGAGTCTTGAAGATTGAAGATGAAGAATTGTGGATCAGTTACATCAATCTCAAGAAGAAAGTATTCAAAAGGATCAGGTATGTTTAACTAAATAATTTTGGTGATCCGAATACCTTCTTATAGTGTAGAAACACTTGGATGAACTTTTATTGTCATAATAATCAAAAACTGGTGTTCGGACATGTTCAGGATCCGGATCAGAGCCAACGATCCGGATCCCGAAGGTTGTTGCTTCATACAAGACTTCGATCCGGATCCATGCAATTTCCGATCCGGATCCCGAATGTTAAGTTTTCTGATTTGTATGAACGATCCGGATCGGGCAATGCGATCCGGATCCCGAACCATGGTATTTCTGGAATCGTCATTCTCGTTACGACGATCCGGATCGCAGTAAATCCGATCCGGATCGCCGTCCTGAAAATTTCCAGATAAGGTATGTTTTTGATTCTTATCTCTTTCCAAAGGTTTCTAAACTATAAATAGACATTTAGGGTTTCTCAAAAACGGGGGAGCTACGGCCGATCTTTTTATAAAACTCTTGAGAGCAACCCTAGAGGCTAGGTTTTTATCGATCTTCTTTATAGCCTCTTTTAGGTCAATTCGATGGTTCTTTCAAGAACATATCTTTTGTCGAATTGATCTAATCTTTGCTTAGAGATTTCTTCTACGGTTCCTCATTGATAATCTAAGCAAAGGATCACCATCGAAGTCAATATTCTTATCGACTGAGTTTGCGTCGTGGATTCGACGTGGCATCGTGGATTCGGTGTGCTAAAGGCGTTTCGTGGATTTGAAACGTGTGCTCGTGGATTCGAGTGGCGTTCGTGGATTCGAACGTGTGCAGTGGACGTGCAAAACGGTGGAGCGCGAGGTCCAAGAAATTGAAGGAGGGGTTAAATCCGTGGAGACGGTAATCACCTTGTTATTCTTCTTTTCTTAGGGATTGTTATTGCGTGGATATCCAACCGGTCAGCGCAAGGTCCGAAGAAGCTGAAGGAGGGGTTGAGTCCGTGGAGTCGGTAATCACCTTGTTATTCTTCTATTCTTAGTGGATTGTTATTGCGTGTTGGTCCCGTGGTTTTTCTCCTGGATTGGAGTTTCCACGTATATCTCGGTGTGCTGTTTTTATTTTCCGCATTGGTTTTTATTTTGCACTGAGATTTGGTTTTATAAGTATTACACCTATTCACCCCCCCTCTAGTTGTTTGATAGTACCTATTTAGATCCTTATTACATATAACTCTACACCCTCCATTACGGATTAGGGACGCCTCATTGGAGTAGGCGCCGGGTATGGAGCGTGGCATTGTAGTTCCTTTGGATTGGGATTTGCCGCCTGAGGCAAGTTCTGATTGAGGCGCTTGGCGCCGGGTGATGGAGGACAGATCAGTCGGATGAGGCATTCCCGATTTCTTTTTCCAGGATAGTGGATTTTTGAGACTATCAGAGCACATAGGTTACAGCGGTCGGTGTGGTGGTAGGTTTGAGTTGTTCCGGGCTCTTGGGTTCGTATCTCTTTGATACGGGAGTATTCCCTTCTTGGTGGGTAATGCTTTTGCTTCATTGCTTGGGTTAGGGGTAGGATGGTCACCACGTGCACGGGGGGCTTATTTTCCCGATCGCGGTTGGCACATGGAGGAGAGTTGTTGGTCCTGCCCGGTGCAGCTTGAGTCCTGGATTTTGCCGGTAGACCTGATGGTCTTGCCTCAGCTGCGGGATATTGTTGTGGTTCCCGTTGGGCTGGCTGGTTCGGTTTTTCTTTCGCGGCGGTTGATTATGCCGCGAGGACGGTTTTCTTGGGGAGCCATGCCCGGAGGTGTTGGTGTACCTGGGTTGCTTGAGGGTTATCTTCGCCTCTATGGTTTTGACTTCGTGAGCGAGGCGGATGTTTCGCAGTGGATACGTAGCCTTTTTGGCTGGTGTGGTTGAGGGGCCTACGGCGGCGCCGGGACTCGGGGATATCCCCTTTGGTTGCTAGTTTCCGGCTGTTCTCCTAACGGAGTTGTCTAGCATGTCACTAGTTTGAGAGTTGAGGACACAACTCCAGGATTCGATGTTTTGGAAATTTTGTCAGACCAAGTGTGTCGCCTTTGGGGGCGCCGGTGCTATTCGAGTTGTGGAAGGTTGGTTCACTTCGGTTTTGTGTGGATCCCCGAAAATTTGATAAAGTGACCATCGGGAGCTAGCACCCTTGTCGAGCATGGAGGATTTGATTTACCAGCTGTAAGGGTCCCGGGTCTTCCTGAAGGTGGATTTGTAATCTGGTTTTCTCGACTTCATATGGCTGTGTGTTGATGCCGGAGAGTTGGGGAATTGCTTCTACATCCCAACGGTTTAAAGATTAGAGATTAGAGTCTACGTGATCAGTTGGGGGACTTATATTGGATACCTCGGGAGTACGGAGGTACTCGAATCGAGCTTTTGTGCCGATGGACTTGTGGTTGGATTATCGGGGGCCCTGGGAGGAGCGGATGCTTTTGCCGATACAGGCTAATTGGTCACTCAAGCGGTTAGCCCAGCTGTACTGGGATGAGGTGGTGCGGTTTTTTGGAATGCCCGCCTCTATTTTGTTCTAGTTAGAGACCCGAGGATTGTATCGCGTCTCTGGAGGAGGTATTAGACAGCCTTGGGAGCTTGAGTGGTGGATAATTGGATATTTATCCCCTCTATTTGGTTGAGGTTCCGGGTTGAGGAATGATTTTAGTTTCGAGGACGAAACTTTCTTTTAGTGGGGGAGGATGTGATGACCTGGATCTCCGCAGAGCTGTTGTAGAGTGATTGGTGACTACTGGGGGCCTGTACTTTGTGTTGAAGGTGTTTATGCACCAATTGGACGCAAGTGGCGGACTTCGGGCCTAAATGGATCACGTGGGTGATCGGTTGACTCCGTCGGATCTTTAGAAGTGGTTTCGCGCGAAACAGATATCAAAATTGGGCTCAGCGCGAAGTTTGGACAAAAGAACACCTTTCCGGATGCCTTCGACAATTTTTAGAGTTGGAATTTGGCAAAACGAACCGCGGATTTGGATTAAACGCGTGAAAACAGTAAAAGTGGACTACCTACTTGTATTTTTCGGAGCCCGAATGCCGCGCACGGATTTCGAGGCAAGGGGGCACTGTTCCGGCGGCGGGGGCAGTGCCGGCGACGGCGGAGGGCGGCGGCGCGGGCTCAGGCAGGCGCAGGCGCGGCGGCGGGCATGCGCGGGCAGCGCGCGGACGCGGGCGTGCGCGGGCAGGCACGCGGGCAGCGCGCCGGCGCGCGGGCTGGTGCGCGGTCCGCGGGGCCGGTGTGCACCAAGGGCAGGACACGTGGCGGTCAACGATAGGTCGGTGTAGTGGACCGGGACCACGGTGCAGCGGTGCCGCCTCGGGCGGCGTGCCTGGCAGGGGCGCAGGCGGCGCGTGCAGGCGTGCACGTGGGCGCGGCTGGCGCGCGCTGACCGGGTGCGCGCCACGTGTTGACGTCTGCTGGTGGCCACGCGGCGCAAGACGGGTGGCTCCTTCGGCTGTTCCCTGTTTTGCAGGCGACGTGGCTTCACCAGAGCAAATCGGACGGCTTCGTCCGACTAGGCTTGCGGCGCCCGATTGATCCGGGCGCCCAGAAGAGGGGACCTAATGGTCTTTTTTCGAATTGGTTCTTCCAGCCTATTTAAAGGCCGAGAACAACTGCAGAGAGCTCCTTTCCTGCCCATTTTCTCACAGTGCGGCCTTCACAAGAATCCCTCCTCTCCTAGAGCAAGTTCCATCTACAGATTCCCGGATTTTTTCACGGCACGCATCCCGAGGTTTTCATTTTTACGGTGCGGCACGACGCTCGTTCATTTGTGGTGCGAGGACTCCCCCGGCTTACTACGACCACCGTTTTCGTTGATTCTTGTGCCGTTGGCTTCACGACAGGTAGGGCTACGATTTTCGTGATTTGAGTTTGCCCTCGTTTCAAGTTTATCTTGTAGTTTCCCGAGCTTTTTTTTGACCCTTTTTCTGGGGTGGAGTTTTGGACAGCTCATCGGTGTTTCAGTGATATCTTTGCGGACAAGCGTCGGATCAAGGCGTGCCAATAGGCGTTTTTCATCTAGACAACGCAAGAAACACCCTCGAATTTTCTGGGATTTTTCTGAATATTTCCCGAAGGTGAACAATCCCTGTTTACAATACTTTGTGCTACAGATTTTGAGACTGGTTTATTTCGGGGTGGTTCCCCTGTGGAATTTGTATCTCAGTGTAGGACACTCGGATTTGAACATGCAGGTACTCGTTTCGACCGGTTCGTCGTGAGGATCGTGACAGTATTTTTCTTATAATTTTCCGGGCCTTTTCCGCTGGTAAAAACAGGGCAACACTGGACTGTTGTGTTTGGACAGATTTTGTTGGAGCTTTGTATGTTTAATTGTGTATGTTTTGGGGCATGTTGTACAGTGTTTGTCACGGTCGACTGACTTGGGCGAGGACTTCACTTTTGGACTTGGAATTAGCGATTGAGGTGGGTGGTTGTTGTTTACCTCTATTTTGACATGCTCACTAGGATTATTAGAGTGATCTCCCAATGTTAGGATTATTGATTAACAAGTGGGGATGGAACTTATTCATTCTTGTTTGGACATATGGATTGCTATGTTAGCACTTAACCTTGCATGTGGAATTGAATATTTAATTGGGACTATATGATTTATACTGTTAGTGGTATTACTTGAGGATAGGTGACATGCATAGGTGGATACCGTTAATGATCAATGACTTAAATTATGTTTCCTTGATAACGCTTGTATGCTTCTATGGACATCTAGATAGGCCATCTTTTATCGCTACACTTTTGCTACGGAATTTGAGTTGGCGTAGTTTCGTGAAAGTCTCAAGTCTTGAAGATTGAAGGTAAAGAAAGTTGGATCATTTAACTCAATCTCAAGAAAGAAGAATTCAAAAGGATCAGGTATGTTTTACTAAAGATTTTGTGTGATCCGAATACTTCTTGTAGTGTAGAAACACTTGGAAGAATCTTTCATTGCATAAAAATCAAAAACTGGACTTGGGACATGTTCAGGATCCGGATCAGGTTGTTCGATCCGGATCCCGAAGGTGGTTCGTTCATACACCAGTTCAATCCGGATCGTAGCCTCTCTTGATCCGGATCCCGAACACTGAGTTTACCATCTTCCTTGAACGATCCGGATCAGGCTTCGCAATCCGGATCCCGAACGTTGATGTTTGGTGAACTGTATGAACGATCCGGATCAAGCACTTCGATCCGGATCCCGAACCTTCGTTTTTCTGGAATTGCCTGACTCGTTGCGACGATCCGGATCACAGTTAATCCGATCCGGATCGCCGTCCGTAAAATCTCCAGAAATGTTAGGTTTTTGATTCTTATCTCCTTCCTAGGGTTTCTAACCTATAAATAGACCCTATGATTCTTTTTCTAGGGTGAATCCACTGTGAATCGAAATAGCCGTCATTTTCATATATCATCTTATACGGCTCTAGATCCACATATAGAGAAGAAAGGAAATCATTAGAGAATACTCTATGTTTCTTCATCTATATTGATTAGTTTGATACTAATGAATACTTAGATGGTATTTCCGATCTATCTTTGATCTAAGTATTCGGCGGATCGTCACCACCCAAAACAACGATTTACCCCAAAAATCGGCGCGTGGATTCGCGTGTCCTTGTGGATTCAAGGTTCAACCGCTCTCGTGGATTCGGAGCGAGGCACGTTCGTGGATTCGAAGGGTGCTATTGGGTGAAGACCGTGGATTCGGTCGGACGTCGTGGATTCGACGTTGGACGCCGTGGATTCGGCGTTGGGCGCAGATCGTGGATTCGAGAAGCGTCGCGGAGCGAGCGGAGAAGATCCTCTAGGAGCGTATGGAAAAGGTTGAGTCGTAAGTGTGTACGGTAAATCACCTTGTACGTGTTTTAATTCTAGTGGATTTCTGCCGTGTTATCGGTCCCGTGGTTTTTTACTCCGGTGATGGAGTTTTCCACGTAAAAATCTTGCGTATTATTTTTATTTCCGCATTGGGTTTTTATCGCAACGATTTTTTGAGTGTTTATGCGTTTACACCTATTCACCCCCCTCTAGGTGTTTTTTCCCCTATTTAGATCCTTATTACTTATAACCCAACAAGTGGTATCAGAGCGGGAATAGGGTTGTAAACAATGGTTGAAGGTGGAAACATCAACCGACCCCCGTTCTTCGATGGAACAAATTATGCGTACTGGAAAGTACGGATGAAAGCCTTTTTAATTTCCATCGACGAACGGGTGTGGCAATCGATTGAATTAGGATGGACTAATCCAACTGAATTTATTGGTGATGTTCGCACCTTAAAACCTAGGTCGAAATGGACCAAGGAAGAGTTAGATTCATCTTCTTACAATGGCAAAGGAATTTTGAAAATGCTGGGTTGTACGAGCTCTGAAGACTCCGCCTCGGTTGACTCAGATTCAGATGCCTGAATCGTCTGACTAACAACTCTCTTATGCAGGAATTTTTTATTCTTTTGCAGATTTTTAATCCTTTTGTGCAGGTTTTTCAGTTTTTAGGACTCACTTTTAGTTCTAGTTCTTAAATTTTCGGAACATTTTCGTTGATATTTTTTACTCTCCTTCGATTTTTTTGGTAACTTTGGCTTTATTTGTGACAAAAAGGGGGAGAGATTTAGAGAACTTGAACAATGATATTGTGAAAATTGTGATCTTGTATACATCAATGATGACTGCATCAAGGTACAATGATGATGTGAATGAACATCAAGGTAAGTGAACATCAAGGGAACTTGAACAATGATTGTGAAAATCTTGCTGATGAAGATTTTGTATACATCAAGGTAAGTATCTCTTCAACTTCAACTTTGGTTTTCATCTTGTGATTGTTTGCATGTCTCGACTAACTATTCGACTAACTATTTGGGCATGTAATATAACTAACAAGTTGATGTTGGACTAACATTGTGTGACATTTGGTTTTTAATTGCTAGAAGATATGTTGGTTTTTGACTATGATTCTCTTACATATCTGAATTCTCAAATGTCATGATGATTAGATAAACTCTATCTCTGTACTAAGTTTTGTATGCTAAATATTCTTGAGGTATCTAACGATCTCTTTTTGTCAAGAATGATTTCTTTCTGCAGAGAGTACAGATGTCTAAGTCTAGAGTCTGTTTTAGGAGTTTATCTCATGTTTTTAAATTTTTGGATCTCCATTGTAAATTTTTGTTGTATGGTGATAGCAACAAAAATATCTTTTTGAATTTTCTTTAGTGGATCTGTGTTTTGTCACGAAACCGCCAAAGGGGGAGATTGTTACGGAATTTGAGTTGGCGTAGTTTCGTGAAAGTCTCAAGTCTTGAAGATTGAAGGTGAAGAAAGTTGGATCATTTAACTCAATCTCAAGAAAGAAGAATTCAAAAGGATCAGGTATGTTTTACTAAATATTTTGTGTGATCCGAATACTTCTTGTAGTGTAGAAACACTTGGAAGAATCTTTCATTGCATAAAAATCAAAAACTGGACTTGGGACATGTTCAGGATCCGGATCAGGTTGTTCGATCCGGATCTCGAAGGTGGTTCGTTCATACACCAGTTCAATCCGGATCGTAGCCTCTCTTGATCCGGATCCCGAACACTGAGTTTACCATCTTCCTTGAACGATCCGGATCAGGCTTCGCAATCCGGATCCCGAACGTTGATGTTTGGTGAACTGTATGAACGATCCGGATCAAGCACTTCGATCCGGATCCCGAACCTTCGTTTTTCTGGAATTGCCTGACTCGTTGCGACGATCCGGATCACAGTTAATCCGATCCGGATCGCCGTCCGTAAAATCTCCAGAAATGTTAGGTTTTTGATTCTTATCTCCTTCCTAGGGTTTCTAACCTATAAATAGACCCTATGATTCTTTTTCTAGGGTGAATCCACTGTGAATCGAAATAGCCGTCATTTTCATATATCATCTTATACGGCTCTAGATCCACATATAGAGAAGAAAGGAAATCATTAGAGAATACTCTATGTTTCTTCATCTATATTGATTAGTTTGATTCTAGCTTTTCATACTCACATCTTGAGTTGAATCAAACTAATGAATACTTAGATGGTATTTCCGATCTATCTTTGATCTAAGTATTCGGCGGATCATCACCACCCAAAACAACGATTTACCCCAAAAATCGGCGCGTGGATTCGCGTGTCCTTGTGGATTCAAGGTTCAACCGCTCTCGTGGATTCGGAGCGAGGCACGTTCGTGGATTCGAAGGGTGCTATTGGGTGAAGACCGTGGATTCGGTCGGACGTCGTGGATTCGACGTTGGACGTCGTGGATTCGGCGTTGGGCGCAGATCGTGGATTCGAGAAGCGTCGCGGAGCGAGCGGAGAAGATCCTCTAGGAGCGTATGGAAAAGGTTGAGTCGTAAGTGTGTACGGTAAATCACCTTGTACGTGTTTTAATTCTAGTGGATTTCTCCCGTGTTATCGGTCCCGTGGTTTTTTACTCCGGTGATGGAGTTTTCCACGTAAAAATCTTGCGTATTATTTTTATTTCCGCATTGGGTTTTTATCGCAACGGTTTTTTGAGTGTTTATGCGTTTACACCTATTCACCCCCCTCTAGGTGTTTTTTCCCCTATTTAGATCCTTATTACTTATAACCCAACAACTTTTATGTTGGAACTTGACTTATGAGAAACCATGTTTTCTTCTTTTCTCCTTTTATTAGTCAGGTGGTTCATGTTGGTCGGGTTTGAGCAGGGGTTTGGGATAGTGTAGCAGGGGCCTGGACTGTGGATTATGGGTTTTGGCGGCGACCGCGGATATTGGGCGGTTGACCGGATGTCGGTTATAGGATATCGGTGATGGGGCATGATTATGGACTAGAGGGCTTTGTGGCAACCGCAGATTTTGGGCGGTTGACCAGAAGTCAGGGGTTGGACCTGATGTAGTCGGTAGAGTTGCGGCTACCGCGGATAGTAGGCGGTTGATCGGATACGTATTATTTTACCCGATTTTGGATTGGGGCTTATAGCGGCTACCGCGGATAGTAGGCGGTTGACCGGATGTCGAATGTGGGACATGATTGTGATTGTGGGTTATTCCGGCGACCGCGGATATTGGGCGGTTGACCGGAGGTCGGTTGTGAGACCTGGTCGTGGATTTTGGGTTATTGCGGCAATCGTGGATATTGGGCGATTGACCGGATGGTTACTTATGCATCAGATTGGGAATTAGTTTTCTTTTAGTGGAGGGTTGTGTTCCACTGGGGCTTTGTAGTTGTGATCCAGTCCTGTTTTTGATACTAATCACACCGGTGCGGTTATTGCCCGGTGATGCTTTCCTCGTGTGGGTCGCTCCCCTCGAGTTCCTCTCCGGAGGCTGGGGCCGGACAGTTATTGACAGTTTTGCTATCACATCGGCGCGGCTTATTTGCCCGATGATGAGGGCGGCAGCAGGAGTTTTGCTATCACATCGGCGCGGCTTACTTGCCCGATGATGAGGGCAGTACAGATTGGGTTCATCTGGGACGGTTGGTTACTGTTGCATACGGTTATTCCAGTCTAGGACTGCATTTTAAAGGCATAGTAGTGGTAGTTTCCTTTCTTCAGCGGTCATTATTGCTTACCACACTTCTTTCCTTTTTGCCTCTGTTAGACCTAGTGGGTGTGTCAGAGTTTGAGGTTTTACCTACTAGGGTAGGCTACTGGTTTACTAGTAGTTCTCACCCCCATTCTTCTTTTCTCTTTTTCTTCTCCCTTGTTTTGCAGTGTCTTCTGCGGGTGTTGCTAGGCTTTCAGCGGCGGGTCGAGGAGAGAGGACGGCTGAGTAGATAGATCTCGAGGCAGGATGAGCGAGTTAGCTGGACTATTGGTGTACCCATGTTTCCTCAGACAGTTGTACTTTTACTTTTGGGACTGGCTTTTGCCAGCAGGTTGTATTTATTTTTGGTGAGCTGGGAGGGACTGATGTATCATTTATACAGAAATATTGTATTTTATTTCCAGCTTCAGTCTGAGATATATTAATTTTAGTTCAGCTCTGTTTTTATTGCTCTTTTTTATTATCTCTTATATCTGAGCAGGTTTTTGGCGCTTCGTGTACGCGGGAAATACCGTGTGCACGGCGGATCTGTAGACGGGCCCGGATTCTGGTTTACACCCGGGGCGTGACATCCTGTGTCAACTCAACCAAGGCAACCCGAAGCATACCCACACTATCATCCAATAAGGAAAAGAGCCCTAACAAGGAGGGGTCCTCACTCGGTCACTCCCGAATCTTGACCATCCGAGTGGACTACTTAACCACGGTCTACCATCAAAAGGGACCCTCAGAGACACAACCACAAGCCCTGCTGACCTCAACAGCCCCACACAGCGCCAGCTGTGGAATCATCAAACTCAACCCCAAAAAGCTCTCCTGTTCTAGGTATCTGCTATCACAGTGGCCCTGTCGGGACAATCCAGAATGCTCAATAATAAACCAACGGTAACTCCACAATCACTAAGGGAGGCATCACTAAAACTCGCAGATCCCTCTCCCATCGCTGGCAATGCAAAAATCGGCGCTGGTATCAGTCTCATCATCCATTCGCCATGCTCTCCTGGCACTGCCAAGTCCAAGAAGCTCCTCACCTCAAGAATAAATGTTGATCTCAGCCAATCTCGAATAACATCCATTTTGGTCGGGTTTCTACTGTCGCCCCTACGGCTAAAACAATGTGACCAAAGAAATATGCTTCTGAAGCTAAAACTTGTACCTCAATAACACGGCATACAGCTTTTTCCGCACAGGCATTGTAGCACATCCACAAGTGCTCCACGTGCTCCAAGTCGCTCTGGGAGTAAATCAAAATATCCCCGGAGAATCCTGCTACCCATCCAAACAAGTATAGCTGGAGCACAATTCCTCAAACCATAAGAGTGGCAGGGCATTAATCAATCCAACTCGCCTCACTGTGAGCTCATAATGCCCCTACCTTGTCCTGAACGCTATCTAGGCAAAGTCCTCGACTGTCTGATTCCAAGTAGGTACACGCATCACAAACAAACAACTGCCGGAGTATAACTCTATCAAAAGGTCTTAAATAATATCCGGACCTGCATGTGCTCAAACCACAGTAAAACCTCACTGTCGTATATCACTGACGTGGCATCACCACCGTGCAGCAACGGCGTGGCACTAGGTCAAACAGACCCCTCTATCCATAAGATCCTGCGACTACGCCGTCAGCTCTCTAACTACTCCACTGGCGATATCCAATAAGGTGCTGTCGAGGGTGGCGCGGTTCCCTGAACCACGTCAACCGCAATCTCTCTCCCTAACCGGCGGCTTCATCAACAGCTTAGGTGAAATCACACCAGGGATCCCGTGGGCAACAGGGATATCCTTGAGTCCCGGTGCCGCCGTAAGCACCTCTCACACTGTCGCTGTAACCTGTGTGCTCTAACTATCTCTACAGCAAACCTCTTTCTATCTGCCTCGCAAAAGGTCATAGTCATCTCTCTCCGCAGTTAACCATCTTGTGGTACTATGCCAACCAATCCCAAGCATAGGGTCAAAATACCGAACTGCCACAAATTACCAATAAGTCTGTCGGTGACTCGCGGTCTCAGCTGCACTGGACATGATTCAAAAGCCTCCTCCGCATGCACCACACCAACAAGAACCTATACCTCTAGTGCACGTGGTAACAAATCTGCCTCTAGTCCATGCAGGAATGCAACATGCTCTAACTCCGGCTGCTGTGATGAAATCCGACCTGCGACACTCGATCTACTACCGTGGCACCCTTCAACCGGGCGGCACAGATTCATCCTCTCGATGCAAGTGGTCGTCGCTCAGTCTGCCACAACATATCTTGATTAACCACATAAGGAGCATGACCTCTACCTCTGCCCACACTGGGGCGACGAATGCGGCCCTCCGCAGATCACCAATCCATGCTACCGCCGCGCCACTCTGATAAAAAAAATGCTGACGCTGCCATCGGGGTCAACCCGACCTCTTGCGTCTCAGAAATCCACTCCCCTGGGGAAGAAATCAGGAATGCCTCTGCCGGTCGGTCTGTCCTCCATCACCCGGCGACAAGTGCCTAAGTCCATAACTCACCTCTGGCGGTAGATCCCTATCCAAAGGAACTCCATCGCCACGCTCCATACACAACGCCTACTCCAACGAGGCGTCAAAACCCGTAACGGAGGGACTTAATAAACTGAAAGGTATCCTGGCGCAATCCAGTCCCAGACACACATATCCTATGCGCCTCGTCCCTCTACATGGAGCGCGCAGTTAAGGAACTGCGTAACCGTCGGCACAAGGAGGCTTTCAAATAGTCTCTCCAATACCACCAACCACGATTGTGCCTCCAAAGGCTCCAAGCTCAATCCTATTAATCAGGGTGGTTCATCAACCAAATCTGGCTCAATAGATCGATCATGTCCCCTCAGCTCACTAGCTGTCAACTATCCACCCTGCCTCGGTGCCTCGGCAATAAACATTGGCACGGAGGGGGCTACTCAGTGCTCCGATAACTGTGTCACCAAAACCAGTTGCTCACTCAGTCGCTGATATGCCTCTGACGATCCTGTCAGCTAGGTCCGGAGCTCTCTGACCTCAATCCGGGTATCCGGCCCAAAACCAACCACTCAAGCTCAACAGCTATGACAGGATGCACACGGGTCCCAAACCCAGCGTCGGGGAGACACCGCTCGCCACGACGAAACAGCAAAACAGCACACAACAACACTCGACCCAATCCAGCAAAAGTCTAAAGCATGTCACCCGTTCCACAACATTATGTTGTCTGCAGCCAACATAATCACTTAGGAGAATAAACATGCCAACCACTCCTCCCGTCCCTGGGGAGAGGTACAAAACTCAATCAGGACTCTCGCTATAAATCACGACTCTCACGAAGTCATCCAAGTGTCAAACCATAAGCCTAGGGTTTCTAAGTCCACCATGACCTACAACCTAGACTCTGATACCACTCTAATCGGTCACGCCCAGGGGTCGAAACTGCGACCCGGGCTCGCCAACCGATCCGCCGCCTATGCAAAACCCGCACAGGCGAAGCGACCAACCTGCAAGAAAAGGTACTACAGCAAATAGATATTAGAGCTATAAAGTAAATCTGCTATAAAACTAAAACCAAACAACTGTACAATTGGAAATAATAATACCAAAGTCCATCTCCCAAAAATGATAATCATATAATATCCTCAGATTCAAAACTCAGAACTCAACAGGGAGGTATCTCCAATAAAACATCAGTGCACAGCCTCTCAATACAAATCATATCCTCACTACATCAGCCTCTCAAAAGAGGGAAAATAAAATAACTAATCTACTAAAGATCTCCTCTGAAAGGGTACCGCTACTCTCCAACGACGGGTAGGAATCTAGCTCGCGACTCCCTCGCCTCGATCAACAACCACAGAATCAGCAACACCGGCTAAGACTCTCCAAAACAAAGGAGAGAAAAGAAAGGGAGGGGGAAAACCCCCAACGGGTGTGAGAACTACACCAAAAAGGGAGTTCTCAGTGGGCACCACCGCCAGGCCCGACGATCTGCCCACTAAGCCCACTAGAGGCATAAGATAACCAATGCAGTGAAAACTGAACAAGAAAGCTGGAGACACTCAACAGCTACCATGCCTCCATCTAAATGCTCAAAAGGGGAGAACCAAAGAATGGTATACAACCACTAGCACATGAAGTGCACAATCGACCCAATCGAGCTGACTACCACATCTGGCCCAGTCAAGCCTGCGCCCACCTACAACCACCTCCCACTGCTGGGCAGGAATTACGTAGGGTGTCCAAACGGACTAACGCGCTATCGAATAGTGGCTCATGCAGGCTATAGTCGAAATCCACGCTCTCTCTCAGAACGGATAAACTCATGATGCTCAACCTCTCACACAATGTCACGCCCCGGGGGTTTTTACGCGCGGAAGGGTAGCCACCGATGCTCCCAAAATTTTCCATATATATATTTTTTTTTTTTGAAACCAATCTCCCCCGGTGCGTGCCCAGACCCGCCGCATATACAAATTCACTCTGCAAACGGGCAGAGTCTCCTTTGTATATGCACGGCGTCCTGATTACAAGTTCACATAACCATGCCTTTAACCACACTAGACCGACTGCCAATCACATACAACCATTCTCAACCACATACAATCAATTTCCACAAGTAATAAAGAGGCCGACTATTTTCGAAAAGATAAAACCACAGGGTTTTGAAAGCGATGCCCACTCGACATCAGGTTTTAATAAAACTATTTTCGAAACCACATAAATTCACAGAATTTGAAATCGGTGCCCACCCGGCACCAGGTTTAATAAAACTAATTTCGAAATCACATAAATCCACAGAATTTGAAAGCGGTGCCCACACGACACCCATATTTTTAAAACAGTTTTCACAATAATTTCCTTGTTCCTCGTTTGTAGTTTGAAAGCGGCCACGCCAAGAAGTAAGAACAAAACACCCATCCAAAAGAGTTATCGAATAGCCCAACATCCACATCGATCCCACGGGGGTATCGCGATCCACAACTAGCTACAATGCGTAATGAAATGAACAAAGGAGGTAAAGAAAATAGTATCTGTAGCCTCTATGAGCCAGAAGATCGCTCACGCGGCCTCACCAACGCCCTAGCACTCGCCCCTGGACGAACCTGTCACGGAGTGGGAAGTCAGTGACCAGAAATAATAATAATAGCAATAAGGGCTAAAGTAAGGCAAACCACGGTAAAAACCAGAGCAACCACCCTCCTCAACGTGCAACCAACAGTGAAGAACCCTGTGCAAACCAAACCGGGCACCTCCCCCGGCAACCGCACCGAGCACCTGCCTCGGAAACCCCTGCCGAGCACCTGCCTCGGCCGCCAAGCACCTGCCTCGGCATCACCGCTCACACCCCCCACCCACGGGGGCCCCCATTACGTCACCATCACGTGGGGTACACGGGTCAACGTACCACTTTTTTGGAAAAGCACACCCTCGCGGTGGCCAAACCGCCGGTGTGCGTGTAGCAATCTCGAGCCTCGACCGAGCACCAACCTCGGCCGACAAGACTGAGCACCAACCTCGGTAAACCAGACCGAGCACCTGCCTCGGCCATCTCCCAGAACATGATGTATCGTCGAGCACAGCGACCCTTAGTCGCCATAAACGTAGTGATAATAAAAACATAAGCATAAACGGGGGTTAGCAAATGTAAACATGCACTTACTAAGATCTTACACCTTTTCCCATAACTCCGGAAACCAAGACACTGGAAGAGTCTCCACAACGACCCACAGTCGCCATAACTATAAAGATAATAAAATACAAACCTTTACCGGAGTTAACAATATTCCACATATCGAACTTTACTCTTACCAATTATCCTCACTTCCGACTCCTGGATTGTCGAACGAGGAACCCACCTTCCCAATTCTGAAAGGTCACGTCGATCATCGTCCCCCAACGCTAGTGTGCCCCGAACAACCCTACCGTTGTTCGGGGAGGGCGAACTGCCCGCCCGGTCTTCTACCGCGACAGCCGTAAATCCGGAGGTCCACAACACCCACCAAACCCCTTAAACAATAACATAGCAACAATGAAACTCCGCATAAAGAGATTCTAAGGGGTACCCACCTGGAACGTGAAGAAGAAGGTGCGCGGAAATTCCAGTTAAAACCCTCCCACCTTGCGCCCGAAAACTAAAGTAAGAATTAAAGTTAAAAAAAACGTCGCCACGGTCAAAAATACTCAAAAACGGGGCGAAACGGGCCAAAAACGGAGCTTCCGGACTCTTTGGCTGCAGGCTGGTGCACGGGTCCAGGCGTGGACTGGGTCCACGACAGAAAGCGGCGGCGGCGCAGACTGGGAGCACCGCACGGTGAGCCGCTGGAGCACGGCCTAGCATCGCGGACCGGGCTCACGGCCACAGCGACGGCGGTCGCAGACCGGGCGCACGCCTCAACAGGGTGAGCCGTTGCGGCTTGGGCCGGGCCGCGCACGGGGGAAAAGCGCGGACCGGGTCCACCCGTGCGGCCGCGGTGGCGAACGCCGGGTGCACGCCTGGTGTGTGCACCGCACATGCGGGCCGGGCTGGCGCACGCGCCCGTGCGCCGGGTCCGCACCCGCGGGTCGCGGGGGCGTGCGCCGGGCGCACGCCTGGCCAGGTGGACCGCGCGGTGGATCTGCCGTACGGGAGTGAACAGTGAACCCTATCTTGACCCCCGCGGCTCCGGCGATGACCCTGCGAACACGGCAATGGTGGCGGCGGCCTCCCGTTTAACAATGGCGGCGGCGGCCTCCCGTTCAACAACCCGTGTCACCGCGACATCGACAAGAGACCCCCAAAACGAAAAACCGGAAAATATGAACCACTCACCTTGATTCGTTGGAGAAGGAGTAAGAAAAATAATCGTCCCCTCCTCGCCTCCTTGCTCGATCAAAACTGCGGAAAGGGAGCTGTTCTCCTTCCCTTTCCGTGTCTCTCCGCCTGGATTCCCTACGCCGCCTTCTTGGAAGGAGAGAAAAAGTGGATTAGGGTTTTCCGCTCCCACTCAGAAAGACCTAACGCACGACCAAAGAGAAGTGGGAAAGAACCCAAAATCCCCAACTCAAGAATAAAATCGATCGGGTGAGGACCAGCGGTCCAATTTACCTCGAAAAGCGTGTCGATCGTCCGCACGCCTTCTGATGCACCCGGAACAGCTAGCAACTTTCCAAAATTTATTTTGGGAGTTCCCGGGGTCGGAATTCGAATCCGATCGCGCCACCGTTCTCCATTTCGCGAGCTCTAACACCTAAAAATACCCGCGAGCCCCGACGGTCTGCCCAGAAATTCTCGAATTTCAACCCCCCCTAACAACTAAAAAGATTCAACTAGGACCGAAAACGGAAAGCCGGAGGGTCGAGGTACTACGAAATAAATAAAATAATCCAGTGACATAAAAAGATGAAAAGTCCGTTCGTAGAAGGATCCCATCCGACCACCTCGAAAAGCGTGCCGGCCACTTAGGACAGATTCCGATGCACCACTCAAAGGCGAACGCTTTGACCCCCATTCCGGGAGATCCGTACATCGAAATCCGAATCCGCTCGCTTTGCCGTCCTCTGTTTTTCGAGCTCTATCGCAGAAAAATACTCGCGGTTCAGGCCAGTCCATTGCAGAAAACACAGTGAAAAGTTTTCCCAACAATCCCGTCATAAAAAGGAGGTATACAAAGGCATTGGAACGACAGGACTCTACACACAACAGTCAAAGTACTCTCAACGACACGGGACCACCGTCAAACCAAACGGCTCCCAACAACACTAGCACTGGTCTAAACGCAGCTACTAGACTCCACTCAGCCCCCTGACACGAGTGCAACAATAAAGTAATTGCCTGTAATAAACCCAATCAATGAACCAGTAAGAACTGGTACTGCCTGCTGTGCCTTGCCTGTATCGGGTATGCTGGCCGACGCATAACACTGATGAAAAGAAGGAGTCTCAAGGACTCAAAGCCTGTATATCGCACACTCCGGAGTGGCACTCGAGGGGAGCGACCCACACGAGTAAAGTGCCTCAGTAATAAGTATAATAGTAGTATAAAACAGCAGGACTGGATCATGACACTGATCAAAGTGGAAAAACTCATCCACTAAAGAAAGCCCCGGTCCTCAATCAGATGCAATAGTACTCAATAAGTGGGAAACTCCGTCCACTAAAGAAATCTGATACCCAATCTGATGCATAAATAAATATCTGGTCAACCGCCCAATATCCGCGGTTGCCGTAATGCCCCACAAACCATAATCTAAAACCGACATCCGGTCAACCGCCCAAAGTCCGCGGTCACCGCAAAACCCTGTCAACCACAATCCAGCACGACCCGCCCCTGACACCAGTGTCCCGGCTACACTACCACAAACCCCTGCTCGCACCCGAGCAACACAGACCGCCTGACTAATAAAGAAAAAGAAAGGAATAACATGGTTTCTCCTAAGTCAAGTCCCAATAAGTAGTGCAGCAGTAAAAGATGGCCTAACTATAAGTCCATACAAGCATGCATTTGTCCTCAAGAAAGATAGAAGAAAGTAAACCACATGCCAAAATCACTAATGAACTACACCTGTCCAATATCCTTGACCCATAATGACTCCTCAGAGTAATACCCGCACATAGCTACATAATCCTACCCCATCGCATGAACCAATCCCATAAACGGCTATGTGCTAACATGGCATGCTACATAATCACATATAGGGTAACATTAACTTAGGTAAGCTTCCACTAATCACCAACATGACTATCCAAATCTCGCAAGTCCTCATAATATAACATGAATATTAATCTTGCAATTCTTTTATACAATTATCAATACCAAGCTTACCTACCTCTCAATCACATACCGTGTACACTAGACATGCATGCATCCTAACATAAAGAATTAGAGAACCGTCCACCGGTTCTGGAGATGAAGCAACCCACCTGAAAGGCTTTCCGTAGGCAAAGCTGATGTCACGCCCCGGAGGTTCTTAAAGAGCGTAAAACGTATACGTATTTTTTTTTTCCTTTAAATGAACCTTGCCTCTGGTGCGCGCCAGACCCGCCACATATACAAATTCACTCCCCAAACGGGCGGAGCCTCCTTTGTATATGTACGGCGTTCCGAGCACGACTAATACTTCAACCATGCAATCATTGAGCAATAATAAGGAGTGATCACACCTAACCATATACTCATAATCACCACATTTTTTGAAAGGATAAATCCATAGGTTTGAAAGACGGTGTCCACATGACACCCGATTTTACAAAACGTTTTCGCAATCTCTTTTACGCGGCAACTTTGCTTGAAAGGATAAATCCACGGATTTAGAAATCAGTGCCCACACGACACTTGGTTTGAAAGCGTTTTTTAAACCATGTTTATCTTTGAAGACCAACCGCATTAATAAATCTCAACCATCACAGATATAAGAAATCAATCCTACGCTAAGATCTCCATCCAACATCCACAATAAACCATTCACAAGCAATCACAGTCATACTAACCAAAACAAAGAGAGATAACCAAGAAACAGACAAGTTTAATAGCCTCAATGGCTAGGGTCCTCTATGCTGCCTCACCGTCGCCCCGGTTTCCACCCCTGCTCAGACCTGTCACAGTGTGGGAAGTCAGTGACTGATAAAGTAGATGATAAACAAGTAAATGCAATAAACTAAAAAGACAAACCGATACACCAGAGCATTCACTTCCCCCTCATGAATCGCTAAATCCCTATAACAATCACGCTGGGCCCCTACCCCAGATTTAAAATATATTGGGCACCAACCCCAGATACCGCGCTCATTTTCTTGGAGCCTCCAATCCCTGTACTGCCCAAGTAGCAGTCGCCTCTCCGTGAGGGGTCCCCATCATCCCAAGTCGTGGGGTACACGAGTAATCTTACCATCTTTCCGGAAAAATACACCCTATGCGGTGGCCAAACCGCCGGTGTGCGTGTAAACAAACATGAGCATATAACACAGTGTCGCAACCTCAGCCGCATAAGTTAGAATATAAACGGAATTCACATGCAATGGGGTTAGACAGTTTACCAACACATCTACTTTAATCTTATAAAAACACGGGAACGACTGTACACCGAAAATACCGAAAAGGGTACCCACCTCAACTTGCGTCGACAGGAATCCCGTAAATCGACCCGCACCTTCGGACGATGCCCGGACCTAAAAGAAAATCCCCCAATAGGGCATAACAGGTAAGATAAACTCCCATAAGAAAAGCACGACTCCGAAAACGCAAATAAGAGGGTTAACAACTTGCGGTGGCGGCAGGGACGACGGCGGCGACGAAGCGGCCCCCGCGCGGCACGCGCGCCGCGTGCGGTACAGCCGCGCGGGCGCTTACCCCACGCGGTGCAAGCGACAGCCGCGCGGGCCCCAGCCCCGCGCGGCGCATGCTGCGGCCGCGCGGGCACCAGCCCCGCGCGGGGCATGCCATGACCACGCAGGCGCTAGCCCCGCGCGGCACATACTGCGGCCGCGCGGGCACCAGCCCCGCCACGTGGGCCTCAGCCCCGCGCGGCGCATGCTGCGGTCGCTCGGGTGCAAGCCCCCCGCGGCGCATGCCGCGGCCGCCGAGCGCAAGCCCCGCGCGGCGCAGGCCGCGGCTGCGCGGGCGTCAGCCCCGCGCGGTGGATGCTGCGGCCGCGCGGGCGTCAGCCCGCGTGCCGCATGTGGGGCGGCCGCGCAGCCTCCAACCCCGCGCAGCACGTGCGCGCCACGTGCGATGCGGCCGCGCGGGCTCCTACCCCTCTCGGCGCCGCACGCGGTGCGGCGGCGGCCGCGCGAGCTTCTGCTCACGCGGCACGCGCACGCCGCGTGCGGTGCAGCTGCGCGGGTGCCTGCCCCGCGCGGCGCCGCGCGCGGTGCGGCGGCGGCCGCGCGGGCTCCCGCCCGCGCGGGCTCTAGCCCCGTGCGGCACACGCACGCCGCGTGTGGTGAAGCCGCCCGGGCGCCTACCCCGCGCGGCGCCGCACGCGGTGCGGCGGCCGCACTGCCCTAGGGCTTCGCGGCGGCGGCGATGGTGGCGGCGGTGCCCTAGGGCTTCGCGGCGGCGGTGGTAAGGGTAACAAGAACGACGAAAGACCCCAAACATCAAACGCTAAAACCATGAAATCGTAAGGAAAATCGCTAACCTCGATCTATCGGGGACAATGATCCGATCTTGTCCCTCGCGGCGCTGAGGATCCGGATCCGCTCCCCGCAGATGATGGCGTCTCGTTGTCCGGTCTCCGGCATGTCGATCTGGGCGATCGGGTTCCTTCGCTTTCTCCCTCTCTCTTTCTTTTTCCTCCGGTTAGGGTTTCCTTTTCTTTTATCTTTTCTCTCTTTTCTCTCTTTTCTCTCCGGCTAGGGTTTTCTCTTTTCTTTCGGGAAAACAGATTTTTTCCTTGTACGTACGATAAAACCCAATCCAGATATTAAATAATTAATTACTAATTATTTAATCATAGGCGATAATTCCTTATCTCCTCGAAAAGTGTTCCCGATCTTTTGCACGGATTCCGATGCACACTACGGTTACCGCGATCCTAAAAACCCCTTTCTGGGTGATCCGTAAGTCGGAATTCGGATCCGGTTGCACCGCCGTTTATCGTTTTTCGAGCTCTATCACAGAAAAATACCCACATCCCATGATTATCAACTTAAGAAACCCGTTAATTCGGTTTCCTCTAACTTATACTTTATTAGCAAGAGGGTAAAACGTTACATGAAAAGTTGTGATATTACAGCTGAGGTCGGTGAAGAGAGTGGCCACTTGCAAACAAAATCCGCTGAACCCGTATCCTCGGTACATGTCGCGCAAGCCTCGGCTACAAACAACATCACAACACTCTAGTCAAAACCCCACACATACACTTGCTGTTTTTCCAAAACAGCAGAAGGAAGGGAATTTCTCACCTCCAAGCAGTGCTCAAAAAATCCCAGAAAAATTACGGTTGCGATCCTCGCGACAAGTAGCCCCAAAATGAGTACTTATGCCCCATTCCGACACCTGTAGGCCAAGAAACAAATACAACAATGCCGGAAGCCAATCGGTCCACAACCTGCAAAAACTGCGGGATACAACCCCAAAGAAGCTAAAATAAACAGTTAATCCCAACTACATGTTGTCCACCAAAAATAGTCCCAAAACTGTGTTGTTTTCACCTTCGAGATGAGCTCGGAAAATTTCAAAGAAATTACCACCGTGACCGTCGCGACGAGCCGATCGAAACGAATACATGCACGCCCCAAACCGAGTTTTGTAGGTCAAGATACAAAATCGACAAGGTGACTACCTCAAAAATCCCAAGTACAGAATCTGAAGGACTCCGCCCTGAAAAAGAGGGATTTTCACCTTCGGGAAAAACTCAGAAAAATCCAGAGAAAATACGAGGACGTTCCCTGCGATGCGGAGATGCAAAACGAGTATTTGCACGTCCAAATCCGATGCCCGAGTGC
Organism: Tillandsia leiboldiana; assembly: GCA_029204045.2. Taxonomy (NCBI): domain Eukaryota; kingdom Viridiplantae; phylum Streptophyta; class Magnoliopsida; order Poales; family Bromeliaceae; genus Tillandsia; species Tillandsia leiboldiana. The sequence continues at coordinate 7,515,989 of CM055060.1, forward strand.
GAAGATATAGCCGAAAAACCGATGTGCTGTCCAAAACTCCACAATGGAAAATGGGTCATAAAAAGGCTCGGGAAACTTCAAGAAAAACTTGAAAAGAGGACAAGCTCAAATCACGAGAGTCGTAGCCCTACCTGTCGTGAAGCCAATGGCGCAAGAATCGCCAGAAAGGGTGGTCAGAGTAGGCCGAGGGAACTCGTGCACCAAAATGCGACGGAAGAGATCACCGAAGAGAAATCGTCGCACTGCACCGTAAAATCAAAATCCTCGAAGTGCGTGCCACCAAAAATTCCAGGAATCCTCAGGTGGAAGCAACTCTGGAAGAGGAAGAATCTTGCTGGAGGTTGCACTGTGAGAAACTGAGCAGGGAAAGAGCTACACGCAGTTGTTCTTGGCCTATTTATAGGGTGGGAAAACAAATCGAAAAATCCCCGGGGTGTCCCCGGTTTCAGGAGTGCACCCGAAAGCTTCCCCCTGCGATGCGTCCGAATCGCCCAGGTGACGACACGTCATCCCCGCACAACCAACAGCCAAACCGGCCACCCACCTAACGCCGCGTGGCCCGCCGTGGTGCTGACGAGTGGCGCGCACCCGGTCAATGCGCACTTGCCGCGCCCACGTGCGCGCTGCCAGCGCCGCCTGCGACCCTTGCAAGGCACGCATTCCGAGGCCACCCCTGCCTGCTTCGAGGACCCAGTCCACTGCACCGACCAATCCTAACCCACCACGTGTCCACCGAGAACCACTAAGAAGATGCCATGTGGCACGACGCTCCCATGCACCGCACGCCTGCCCGCGCGCCCGCGCGCCTGCGCGCGCCCACTCCGGCGCCTGCCCGCGCCCACGCCGCCGCACTCCGCCGCTGCCCGCCGGCCGCCGGAATAGTGCCCACTGCCTCGAAATCCATGCACGACATCCGGGCTCTGAAAAGTACAAATAAATAGTCCATTTTCATCATTTTCGCACGCTGAATCTAAATCCGTTGTCCGTTTTGCCAAATTCCAAACCTCAAATTTTTCAAAGGCATCCAGATAAGTGTTCCTAGCCCAAATTTTGCGTTGAGTCCAAATTTTGATATCTGTTTCGCACGAGAACACTTCTAAACACTCGACGGGGTCTTCCGACTACTCTCGGGATCCATTTAATACACTGAGTCCATCACTTGTCCCCTATTTGAGCACAAACACCGCCGACGCACCACAAAGGCCTCCAGAAGCTATAGATGTAATAGTAATCCATAAGTGGGAATTTTGTGTCCTCACACTCTCAACAGCTGCTATGCCTCTATCTAAATGCTCAAATAGGGAAAACCAATGAAAGGTATGCAACCACTCGCACACGAGGTGCACAATCGACCCAATCGAGCTGACTGCCACATCGAGTCCAGTCAAGCCTGCACCTCCCTATTATATCAACATAGGGTGTCCAATCAGACTAACTCGCTATCGAAAAGTGGCACATGCAGGCTATAGTCAAAATCCACGCTCTCTCTCAGAACGGAATAGACTCAAGCTCCTCACATCTCGCACAACGGTCAAAGTACTTTCAATGATCCGGGACCACCGTCAACCCAACGGTTCCCAACAACACTAGCACTAGTCTAAACACAGCTATAAGACACCCCTCAGCCTCCAGGCATGAGTGCAACAATAAAAGTACCTGACCAAAAATAACCCAATCAAACCACCAGTAAAAACTGGTACTGCCTGCTCTGCCTGCCACATCGGGTATGCCAGCCTACGCATAACACCGACGTAAAGAAAGAGTATCAAGAACTCAGTAGCTGATCGGCACATGGCTCGATCCTAGTATCACCAATTGACCGGCACACGGCTCGGTCATAAGCCTACTACGGAGTGGCACTCGAGGGGAGCGACCCACACGAGTAAAGTATCTCAGTAACAAGTATCTCTGTCAAGTATCTCAATATAGTAGGACTGGATCACGACTCTGATCAAAGTGGGAAAACCCATCCACTAAAGAAAGACCCGATCTCAATCTGTAGCAAAGTAAACAATAAGTGGGAATGTAAAACTCGAGAAACTTGAGTTTGTGTAAAGGGTGATTTTCAGGTGTGAATGTGTGCGAGGAAACAAAATTAACCTTAATGATGTGTATACCGGTGTGCGACTGGCACAGTTTCCGGAGCACAAGTTCCGCCTTTCCGATCCGAGTCTGATCTCGGAAAGCTGAGGTCTCCAATGCGACCGTCTCATCGAATCGAGTGAAAATGGTATACACCGTTTGTCGATCCGACGGTCGGATCGTCTTGAACTTAGCAAGGAAACTAGTGGGACCCGCGACTTAAGTGAATAGTGAAATGAATAGTAACTCCCTGATTTATTTCTCTCGCTAGCCAACGTCGGCCGATCGACTGTCTGGAGTCCGAATCTGACGATCTAGGTAGTCGATTTGAATGGTGTCATCGTTCTGAGCGCAGTGGCGTTGACCAAATTTTCGTTTGACAAGCTGGAAGCATCGTAATGCGTGCAGAACCGTTTATTTTATCGTATGTGATGGATTTCAAAATTATAGGGAATCGAATGCGACAAACCAAAATCATTACCTTGTAGATCTCATCGAGCCGGACATTGTGGTGGTATCCGTTGTTTAGTTTGACGACCCGTTGGCCTCGTAAAGCGTGAAACACATGAAAATTCGCAGTATTTTGCAAGAAGTTCTAACATTTTATGTATCAAATGGCGAGAGATTTTCTAGAGAAGGTCTTTGCTGTAAATATGGTCTACAGTAAGGGACCTAGCTCTAAATAATGCTTGTTGAGGGGTCTTTTTGCATATTGTTGCATTATACACATAAAACCTAGGGCACCCATGGAACAACCCTAGCCGCGGCCCCCATGGTAGCCGCAGCCTCAACCACGTCCTCTCCTCTTCCTCTGCACTTTCACCACGCTCCAGCGCCGCGGCCACAGTCCCCGTCGCCGGAAAAAGCGAAGAACAAGAACCCTTGGTTCTTGATCTCGGGTTAGTTGTGTGGGGCGGCCATCAAATCGCAACAACTCAAGTTGGAGTCTCTTGGGAGCATCCTTGGTCGCTTAAAAGCCTGACCCGAGGAGCCCGTGGCCTGCCGACGCCGGGGAGGAAGCCTCGGCCAACTTTTTCTTCCTCGGATCCGACCAAGGTGAGATCTCTTCTTCCTCATTTTTATTGCAACCTAGACATTTGGAGCATCTTCCTTAACTTCTAGAGACCAACCCTGCCAAATCCCATCATCGGAGATGCACCCGGTTGCCGGCGGGGGAGTTGCACCCGCCAGAACCCTAACTTGCTCCGCCGCGGCCGTACACCGCACACGGTGGCTCGGGCCTTGAACCAAGATGTTGGAAACTTTCTGTAGGGTCTAGGGAACATCTCCATGAAATTTGGTTGTGTTTGGTTCAGCCGATAGGTCACAGTTCGAAACCCTAGTTTTGGGTTATCTCGGGTTCGCCCGAGGTTGCTCCGCCGTCGCCGCCGCCGCTGTTTGCCGCCGGCCACCTGCCCAAATAGCTCCACCAGGTCAAGAGTAACCCATTTGTGCCCTTGCATGCGGCCCATGCAGCCCGGATGAAAACTTACCCTTAAAGGTCGAAGGTTGGCCCATTAATGGCGGCCGGCCATCCGCCGCTCCCCACCGCCGGCCACCGCATCCGCAAGCTTACTTGCATTATGTAGAAGCATTCTGGACCCTTTCATTAACTGGGAAGCTTTTGTGTAAGAATCCGCCATTAGAGCACCGAGCTTGGTGACTCGAGGTCGGGCTCGAGCCACCCGCCGCTTCACGGCGCCGGGGTTGGTGCTGGTTGCACCCTGGGCACTCCATTCAAGCTTCTCCAACTAGTGCTTGCCGTAATGGCTGTCCTGAGTGAGTGGGTTGTGTGTTGCTCCAAACTACACTCAAAGTGTTCGGGGAAATGCCCGAGATCATCCAGCAAGTGAGCACTCGACTCCTGCAAGCCTCCTGAGCTTGATTCTCACTTTACTTCAGCAAATGACTGAGTTGTTTGGAAGATCTAGCAAACCGAGCTCTATAAGCTTGGGTTTTGAGCCATGTTGCTCCGGCGATGTTTCCGGTTTCCCCGCGACACCTAGTTGGTGAGCCTCTGAGCCCTTTCGGCCTACTGAGCATGATGGTCACCCTAAATTTGGGTTTGGTCGAGGGTAAGTATAAAATTTAGCATTTTGAGCCTTTATGCATAAGTGTTTGTTGACCCGAAGTTGTCCTCGGGTTCTGCGTTGCTCTCAAATGGTAAGCACGGTGTTCAGTGCGTCGAGGCCCACCTACGGGCGGCCTTGGTTCAGTTTGAAAGCATTCCTAAATGAAATGCAAGTGAAAAAGGCGTCAAATGGCATGCTTTTATGCAATTTGGCAAAGTTCGGGGGTCCAAAGGTAATTGTAGCACGGAAGGCTGTTGGAGACAGCGTTCACTTGATCTCCGAACCTTTCGTTCGGAATCAGTTGACTCCCATTGAACAGATCCTTGCTTTTCGACCCTTGAATCGGCAAAATGGTCGAGTCATCGGCGGTGTCGGATTATACACGTTTTGGTTCGAAGAAAATTGGATTATTACTGATCTGTACTTTCTGGGGACTTTCTTTTAGGTCCGATTGTCGTTCGATGGCGAGGGGCGTTCCAGGTGTTTCGTTTGACTTGCTTCGAGGTGGGTACCTGTCACGCCCCGGAGGTTCTAAAAGAGCGGAAAACGTATCCATTTTTTTTTTTCTTAAATGAACCTCGCCTCCGGTGCGCATCAGACCCGCCACATATACAACTTCACTCCCCAAACGGGCGGAGCCTCCTTTGTATATGCACGGCGTTCCGAGCACGACAAATACTTTAACCACGCAAACCATGAACGGCAATAAGGAGAGACTATACTTAATCATACAGTCGCATTTATCATATTGAAACTATAGCATAAACCCAGGGGTTTGAAGGCGGTGCCCACTCGACACCCAGTTTTTCCAAAACGTTTTCGTAAACTCTTTTGAGCGGCCATTAACTTGAAATGATAAATCCACGGGTTTTAAAATCGGTGCCCACACGGCACCTGCTTTGAAAACACTTTTGAAACCAGGTTTACATTTGAAAACAAGCCGCGATTACACATCCTAACATTCACCAGTTATAGGCAAGAAATCCTCATTCCAACATCCATCAGAAACCACATGAATGAATCACAGTTTAACTAACCACAGTATAAGGAAATAACCAAAGAAAAGAACGTATCGTTTACTAGCCCTCGTGGCTAGGGTCCTCTAACTGATGCCTCACCGTCGTCCCGGTTCCCACCCCTGCTTAGACCTGTCACAGTGTGGGTTGTCAGTGACTGATAAAGTAGAAAACATGTAAGTAAACGCAATAACAGAAAGAACACACCGAATCACTGGAGCATTTACTTTTCCCCTCCCCTCATGTATCGCTAAATCCCTGTCGAAAGTCACACTGGGCACCTACCCCAGCTTCCAGAATATTTTTGGCCCCAACCCCAATACCGTACTCATCTTCTTGGTGCCTCCAACCCCTCCACTGCCCAAGTAGCAGTCGCCTCTCCTTGAGGGGTCCCCACTAACCTCTCCTTGTGGGGTACATGGGTAAAACAACTTACCATCTTTCCGGAAAAATACACCCTGTGCAGTGGCCAAACTATCGGTGTGCGTGTAAGCAATATGAGTGTAAGAATAGCGTTGCGACCTCAGCTGCTTTAGTCAGAATAGTATAACGATCTTACGACCGCAGCCGCTTTGATTAACATAATAAAAGGGATTCACATGCTACGGGAGTAAGTCAAATTACCAAACAGATCTACTTTATCATAACGAATATTCGGGGACGACACCACGCCGGTAATAACCAAAACTACCCACCTCGATTATGCGAAATCTGCACTCCGGAGACCGAACCTTGCTCTCTGTCGACGCCCGGACCTAGAAGTAGTCCCCAAAAGAGCCGCGGTCAGATCAGAAATATAAACGGTAGATAACCCGAGTCCAAAAACCCAAAAACACTAAGCACGACTCGACACGGTGGTAGCGGCGAAGCGCGACGGGCGACGCAGCCACCCCCGAGTCGTTGCATGCCATGCGGCCGCGGGGGCACCGGCCCCACGTGGCGCCTGCCATGGCCGCGCGGACGCCGGCCCCGCGCGGCGCAAGCCGCGGCCGCGTGGGTGCCAGCCCCGCACGGCGCTTGCCGCGGCGGCGCGGGCACCAGCTCCGCGCGGCATGCGCTGCGCTCGCGGGGGCGCAAGCTCCGTGCGGCGCACGCTGCGGCCGCGCGGGCGCCTGCCCCGTGCGGCGCCTGCCGCGGCCGTGCGGGCCACAGCCCCGCGCTGCATACGCTGCGGCCGAGCGGGCGCCAGCCCCGCGCGGCGCTTGCCGCGGCCCCGCGGGCCCCAGCCCCGCGCGGCATGCACTACGGCCGCGCGGGCGCCAGCCCCGCGCGGCGCATGCTGCGGCAGCGCGGCTCCTGCCCGCGCGCTGCATGCTCCGCAGCTGCGCAGTCTCCAGCCCGCGCGCCGTATACAGCGCGCCGAATGCGGTGCAGCAGCGCGGGCGCCTGCCCCGCGCGGCGCCGCACGCGGTGCGGCGACAGCCGCGCGGGCTCTAGCCCGCGCGGCGCATGCGGCGGGGCCGTGCGGGCTCCAGCCCCGCGCGGCACGCGCGCGCGCCGCGTGCGGTGCAGCCGCGCGGGCGCCTGCCCTGCGCGGCACCATACGCTGTGCTGCGGCAGCGGTGCCTTAGGGCTCCGCGGCGGCGGTAGCGACGGCGGCGGCGATGCGGCGATGCCCTAGGGCTCCACGGCGGCGGCGATAACAAGAAGGGCAAAAACCAAAACGAGTATAACAAAACTCCGAAACGAAACCCAAAAAGAAACATCGCTTACCGCGATCCGTCGGAGAAGGCGATCCGTTCACGCTCCCGGCTCCGGCACATTCGTCGGGGATGATCGGGTCCCTCCGCTTTCTCCTTCTTTCCTACCGTTTCCTTCCGATTAGGGTTTCACCTTTTCCCTTTTCTTTCGCTCGTTCCTTCCTCTCCTTTCCTTCCGGTTAGGGTTTCGCCTTTTTCTTTTCTTTTCTCTCTTTTCTCTCCGGTTAGGGTTTCCTTTTTCTTTTCTTTTCTCTCTTTTCTCTCCAGTTAGAGTTTCCTCTTTTCTATCCGGAAAAAGATAATTTGTACGTACATTAAACCCACATCCGGATATTAATAATTAATTAATAATTATTAAGTCATAAGAGATAATTCCTTATCTCTTCGAAAAGCATGCCCGATCTTTTGCACGGATTCCGATGCACACTACGGTTACCGCGATCCTCAAAACCCTATTCCGGAGAATCCATACGTCAGATTTCAATTTCTAATTAATTAATTATTTAATTAATCCTTGGAGATAATCCCTTAGAGATAAATCCTTAAAGATAATTCTTTAAAAATAATTCCTTTAAGATAATTCCTTTAAGATAATTCTTAAAGATAATTCCTTTAAGATAATTTCCTAGAGATAATTCCTTAAGGATAATTTCTTAAAGATAATTCCCTAGAGATAAACCCTTACCTCCTCGAAAAGCGTGCACGATCACTTGCACGGATTTCGATGCACCACCTGGCTATTGCGATCCTTTCCTCCCCTTTCTGGCGGTTCCGTAAGTCGAAATCCGAATCCGATCATACCGCCGTTCTCCATTTTCCGAGCTCTATCGTAGAAAAATACCCGCACCTCAGAATTATCCACTTATGTAAACCCGTTACATCAATTACTCTGAACATAATCTTTATTAGCAGGAGGGTAAAACGTTACCAAAAAATCTGTGATATTACACCACTCACCCCTTAAAGAAGTTTCGTCCCCGAAACTTAACCTCAACCATCGCTAAATAACTCTGGATAACACTCCCTCATTTTCGTCTCAAGTTCCCACGTCGCCTCGCGCTCCTCGTGGTCATTCCATCGCACCTTTATGTAGGGGATCGTTCGGTTTCGAAGTTTCTTTTCTTCCCTTGCCAAGATCCGCATCGGCGTTTCCTCGAAGCTCAATACCTCCCGCAGCTCAACGACCGAGGCGTCGAGGATGTGCGACGGGTCGGATAGGTATTTCCGGAGCATCGAAACGTGGAATTCGTTATGCACCTGTTCAAGATTTGTCGGTAAGGCCAACCGGTATGCCACCGGGCCCACGCGCTCGAAGATTTCGAACAGTCCCACGTATCGTGGGCTCAGCTTTCCTCGCAAGCCGAACCGTCTTGTCCCCTTAGACGGTGACACGCGTAGCAACACATGGTCCCCTGCCTCAAATTCCAATCCTCATCGCCTTTGGTCCGCGTAACTTTTCTGCCGGCTCTGGGCGGTCAACAATCGCTGCCTGATAAGGCGCACCTTTGCCTCCGTTTCCTCTACGAGGTCTGGCCCCAAGAGCTTCCGCTCCCCTAAGTCGTCCCACCAAATAGGCGATCGACCTCGGCGTCCGTACAAGGCTTCGTACAGGGCCCTCTGAACACTAGCTTGATAGCTATTATTGTAGGCAATTTTCTACGAGGGGTAGGTAACGCGACCATCCCTCACCAAGATCTCGCACACAACTTGAAGCATATCTTCGAGAATCTGGATCACTTGTTCCGATTGCCCGTCCGTCTGCGGGTGGAATGCCGTGCTAACTGCAGCTTGGTCCCCAGTGCCTGCTGCAGACTCCGCCAAAAGTTTGACATGAAGCGCGTGTCCCTATCAGAAGTTATCGATGACGGTATTCCATGCAACCTCACCACCTCGTCGATATAGGTCTGCGCCAGCCGATCTCTGCTCCACGTCGTGTGAATTGGTATAAAGTGGGCCGATTTCGTCAGATGGTCCACAATGACCCATATCGCGTCATGTCCCTGTTGCGATCGCGGAAAACTAGTTACAAAGTTCATGGTGATCCATTCCCATTTCCACTCCGGTATGGGTAATGGTTGTAATTTTCCCACCGGTCGCTGATGTTCCGCTTTCACCTGTTGGCACACCAACCATCGCGCTATGAATTGCGTCACATCACTCTTCAATTTGGCCCACCAGAAGGTCTGCCTCAGGTCTTTGCACATCTTTGTACCCCCGGGATGCGCAGTGTAGGGGGCATTATGCACTTCCGTTAGAATTTCATTCCTCATTTCTAGCACATTGAGCACGCAATTTCGTCCCCGGAACCTTATCACATTACTGTGCCAATCATAAAATCCCCACCTTGCTCCGAGGATATTCTGTCCCGCAACAGCTGTAGTTGCGTGTCCGTTGTTTGGCCTTCCAAGATCCTCTCGATAAGTGTAAGCTTCACCACCAAGGACAGAAATTTCGCAACTGCTCCTGCTGGTACTATCTCCAGCCTCAATTGCGAAAATTGTGAAATTACCTGATCCTGTTGGGTAAGGGCACTCAATGCCATTTCCCCCGTCTGTCCTTTCCAGCTCAAGGCGTCGGCCACCACATTTGCCTTCCCGGGGTGGTAGTGGATGGACAAATCGTAGTCCTTCAGTAGTTCCAACCACCGCCGTTGCCGTAAGTTCAGTTCCTTTTGCGTAAACAGATATTTGAGGCTCTGGTGGTCGGAATACACATTACAGTGCGCCCCGAAGAGGTAGCGTCTCCAGAGCTTCAAAGCAAACACGACTGCCGCGAGCTCCAAGTCGCGTGTAGGGTAGTTCTGCTCATAATCCTTGAGCTGTCTTGACGCATATGCTATGCCTTTCCCCTGTTGCATCAATACGCTTCCCAGCCCGCTTCGAGATGCATCACAATAGATCTCGTAGTCCTCACCGGGCTTTGGCAACGTGAGTACCGGTGCCCGCGTGAGTCTGTCTTTAAGTTCCTCGAAGCTCTTCTGGCATTGAGCCGTCCAGACGAACTTCTCCCCCTTCCGGGTTAGTCGGGTAAGGGGAGTGGCTATCTTTGAGAAGCCTTCCTCGAAACGTCAGTAGTACCCCGCCCGTCCTAGAAAGCTTCGGTTTTCTGTCCCCGTTGTTGGCCGAGCCCAGTTGGTTACGGATTCTATCTTTCTCGGGTCCTCCACTATTCCCGACACTGAGACTATGTGTCCCAACAAGTCTACCTTACGGAGCCAGAACTAACACCTTTTGTGTTTGGCATACACTTTCTGGTACCGGAGGGTCTAGAGGATCACTCGCAAGTGTCCCTCGTGCCCTTTGTCTGTGCGAGCATAGATCGGGATGTCATTTATAAAGACTACTACAAACTGGTTTAAGAAAGGTTCCAAGATCCTGTTCATTGCATTCATGAACACCGTTGGAGCGACTATGAGTCCAAACGGTATAACCGTAAACTCGTAATGACCCTACCGAGTTCGAATGACTATTTTTGGTATGTCATCTCTCCGTACTCTAAGCCGACGATAGCCGGACTGTAGATCAATCTTTAAGGACGCCGTCGCTCCTGTGGTTGGTCGAATAGGTCATCAATCCAAGGTGAGGGGTATTTGTTATTTACTATGACCTCATCTATTCCCCGATTGTAGATGCACAATCGTAGACTCCCATCCTTCTTCCGTACGAATAGAACGGGTGTGCCCCAAGACGGCACGCTCGGTTTCACCCAATCGACTGCAATGGCCACGTGGGCGCCGGCCCCGCGCGGCGCAAGCAGCGGCCGCGCGGGTGCCAGCCCCGCGCAGCGCTTGCCGCTGCCGCGCGGGCACCAGCCCCGCGCGGCATGCGCTGCGGTCGCGCGGGCGCAAGCCCCGCGCGACGCATGCTGCGGCCGCGCGGGCGCCAGCGCCGCGCGGCGCCTGCCGCGGCCGCGTGGGCCCCAGCCCCGCGCGGCATGCGCTGCGGCCGCGCGTGCGCCAGCCACGCGCGGCGCTTGCCCCGGCCGCGCGGGCCCCAGCCCCGGGCGGCATGCGCTACGGCCGCGCGGGCACCAGCCCCGCGTGGCGCTTGCCGCGGCCGCCCGCGCAGGCGCCAGCCCCGCGAGGCGGATGCTGCGGCCGTGCGACATTTGCCCGCGCGCCGCATGCTCCGCAGCCGCGCAGGCTGCAACCCGCACCCCGTATGCAGCGCGCCGCATGCGGTGCAGCCGCGCGGGCGCCTGCCCCGTGCGGCGCCGCACGCGGTGCGGCGACGGCCGTGTGGGCTCTAGCCCACGCGTCGCATGCGGCGCGGCCGCGCGGGCTCCAGCCCCGCGCGGCACGCATGCGCGCCGCGTGTGGTGCAGCCACGCGGGCGCCTGCCCCGCGCGGCACCGCACGCGGTGCTGCGACGGCGGTAGCGACGACTGCGGAGATGCCCTAGGGCTCCGCGGCGGTGGCGATAACAAGAACAGCAAAAACCAAAATGAGTATAACAAAACTCCGAAACGAAACCCGAAAAGAAACATCGCTTACCGCGATCTATCGGAGAAGGCGATCCGTTCACGCTCCCTGCTTCGGCACGTTCGTCGGGGATGATCGGGTCCCTCCGCTTTCTCCTTATTTCCTACCGTTTCCTTCCGATTAGGGTTTCACCTCTTCCCTTTTCTTTCGCTCGTTCCTTCCTCTCGTTTCCTTCCGGTTAGGGTTTCACTTTTTTCTTTTCTTTTCTCTCTTTTCTCTCCGGTTAGGGTTTCCTTTTTCTTTTCTTTTCTCTCTTTTCTCTCCGGTTAGGGTTTCCTCTTTTCTATCCGGAAAGAGATAATTTGTACGTACATTAAACCCACATCCGGATATTAATAATTAATTAATAATTATTAAGTCATAAGAGATAATTCCTTATCTCTTTGAAAAGCGTGCCCGATCTTTGGCACGGATTCCGATGCACACTACGGTTACCGCGATCCTCAAAACCCTATTATGGAGAATCCATACATCGGATTTCAATATCTAATTAATTAATTATTTAATTAATCCTTGGAGATAATCCCTTAGCGATAAATCCTTAAAGATAATTCTTTAAAGATAATTTCTTTAAGATAATTCCTTAAAGATAATTCCTTAAGGATAATTTCTTAAAGATAATTCCTTTAAGATAATTCCCTAGAGATAATTCCTTAAAGATAATTTCTTAAAGATAATTCCCAAGAGATAAACCCTTACCTCCTCGAAAGGCGTGCATGATCACTTGTACGGATTTCGATGCACCACCTGGCTATTGCGATGCTTTCCTCTCCTTTCTGGGGGTTCCGTAAGTCGAAATCCGATCACACCTCCGTTCTCCGTTTTCCGAGTTCTATCGCAGAAAAATACCCGCACCTCAGAATTATCCACTTAAATAAATCCGTTACATCAATTACTCCAAACATAATCTTTATTTGCAGGAGGGTAAAACGTTACGAAAAAATTTGTGATATTACAGTACCCCTTGGAACCTCTTTGTGCATGTTTTCGTTATTGTTATATTTATCTTGTAAGGGGTAGTGGGGGTGACGTGGACCTCCGAATTAATGAACGTCGCGGTGGGAGACTGGACTGGCAGTTCGCCCTCTCCGAACAACAGTAGGGTTGTTTGGAGCATGCTAGCGATGAGGACGGTGATCGGTGTGACCAGCCGGACGTCGAAAGGTGGGTTCCTCTCTCGACAGTTCTTGAGTCAGGAAACGAGGGTAATTGGTAAGAGCAAAGGTTTGACATGTTAAAATATTGCTAACCCCCGTACATACTTATGTTTTTATTATCATGATATTTATGGCGACTAAGGGTCGCGATGCTCAATGATACATCATGTTCTGGGGGATTGCCGAGTCAGGTGCTCGGTCTGGCTCGCCGAGGTGGGTGCTCGGTCGAGGCTCGAGATTGTTACACGCACACCAGCGGTTTTGCCACCACGAGGGTGTGCTTTTCCTGAAAAGTGGTACGTTGACCCATGTACCCCACGTGTTGGTGACGTAATCGGGGCCCTCATAGGTGGGGGGTGTGAGCGGTGGTGCCGAGGCAAGTGCTCGGTGTGGCGTCGGGGCAGGTGCTCGGTGCGATGGCCGAGGTAGATGTTTGGTGTGGCGCCGGGGCAGGTGCTCGGTGCGGTGGCCGAGGTAGGTGCTCGGTGTGGTTGCCGGGGCAGGTGCCCGGTTTGGATTGTACAGGGGGAGGGTTTTACTGTCGATTGCACGATGATGAGGGTGGTTGCTCTGGTTTTTCTTACATTTGCTTTAGTTATAGCCCTTCATGTTTTTTATACTTTGTGTCTTGTGTCACAGACTCCCCACTCTGTGACAGGTTCGGTTAGGGGTAAGAGCTAGGGCGATGGCGAGGCCGCGTTGAGAGCTCCTTTGGCATTTCGAGGCTACAGTTTGTGGTTAGTCTCCTTTTGCTCATTTCATTATCTGTTAGTAGCTATGTGGGTGTGATACTTTTGTGAGGTTGACTTGGATGTTGGATTTATCACAGTACTCTGTGGATGCATGTTTAGTTACTATCGGATAGTTGGCCGTTTTCAAACTAAAAAGAAAAGGAAAGAAAACATTGCGAAAAGGATTTGAAAAATACTGGTGTCGAGTGGGCACCGTTTTCAAAACCCTGTGGATTTATGGATTTCGAAATGGCTTTGTAAAACCTGGGTGTCGTGTGGGCACCGTTTTCAAAACCCTGCGGTTTTATCTTTTCAAAATTTAATCGGCCTCTTTATTACTTATGGAAAGAAAAAAAGGGTTGTATGCGCTTGACTGTTGAACTAGTGTGGTTAAAGGTATGATTGTATGGATATTGTAGTCGGGGCGCCGTGCATATACAAAGGAAACTCTGCCCGTTATCAGAGTGAATTTGTATATGCCGCGGGTCTAGGCACGCACCGGGGAAGATTGATTTCAAAAAAAAAATATGCCAAATTTGAGAGCTAAACGGTGACGTTTCTTCCGCGTGTTTAAACCCCGGGGCGTGACAGATTAAGATGGTATCATAGCAAAACAACTTTAACCACAGTAGTCGCTGTCCAACATCCACAGAAGCACATCACCACTGGCTACTAACTAATGAAATGATCAGGGTATAGGTGCGTAGAGATGCGAGAGTGCGGGATTGTTAAGATTTGTGTTTCTCGGTTTAGATCGGGTGTTGTGCTAGTGTGGTCGGGTTGATTTGGAGGTTGGTGCCGAGGCCGGCTACCACCGGGGTCTTGATGGTTGTGGGGATACAATGGATTAAGCAACCAACACATGACACGGTGGGCCTGCTGACGGTGTTCACGCACTTGGTGCGGCGGTTCGCACAGCAGATCATTGCGCCGGCTTTTGTCTTCCAAACCCCTTCCTCTGTCGATGTCCTGGTCGACGTTAGTAATGGTAACTGGTGGTAGTGTAATCCGCCGGTGGTTGTTAGTGTGTCAGCTGTTTTATCGGACGTGGGTAACCGGGTGACTCTTGCCTAAGGTTGTACCTTTTAGGTCTTCCAGTTTTAGGTTACAACGGATCATCGGCCGAACCTTTTGCATCTTGGGCAAGGTATGCGCGGGAATGAGGATTCTTTCCCTACGGCTGTTACCCACAGCTCAACTGTTGTGGTGAATACTGCGACGGTTGTAGAAATCTTCCTGGTAGAGTTTGGGGTGCCCCTTTAGGTTAAAAAGGAGACCACCGGGACTAGTAAACCTTGTTCGTTTGGGATCAATTTTGTTTAGAGAGGCCATGCCTCGTTTCGCACAAGTGTGCGTAAGTGGCGACTTTTTATTGGGTGTTTAGCTTTTTGACGCTGGGTGGTGCCGGTTAGCTTCTTTTAAGGGGGTTGTGGTGGTGTAGCTCTGGGTTGAGTTCTCACGTTCGGCGCAAGAGGGTCGGTTAGGTCGTCTCACTAATGGGGTGACGCGTGATCCCTCGAGTGCGCATAGTAAACCTAGGCAGTTTGATGACAAGGTGATTCCCACTATTATCGTTGCTTGTCCTTTCCCGACCCGATGGGTTTTGGATGGGTAGTCTACTGTATCCGGAGGCCATTGTCTTAGCAGACCTAGAGCTCAGAGTCCTCTCGGTTGGGAGTGTGACTATTTGGTCTGAGTGTTTGCTGCTCGGTCCGTTGCCCGGTGCTTGGAAGGGCGACGGAATGGGACCGAGCGTCAGTGGTTAATCAGAATGTCGCACCGCATTCGGTGCCAGGACGGAAGGAGGTCTTAGAACTGAAACCTAGCTTTAGTTTTGATCGTCGCCTCGGTAGGACGGACAGTCGAAGCGGACAAGCCGGGATAGTGGTTATGCTCCGAGCTAGTGGCCCGTGTTGGTGACGGGTGGAAGTGACCTGTAGGATACCGAACATCTAAAAGTAGAAGTTAGACATTAAGTAGAATATGCCCAATTAATTCAAAGAAATCCTAATTAACCATAGGTAAAATGTGCAAATTCAACTTTTAAATACCATATAGAAGTTACGGTAGGATATAGTAAGTCAGAAAAATATTATATAAATAAAAATAAATAAAAATAGTGTAAGATACTATTTTTATTGGACTCATAGAAGCAAAATATAGGTTGGAAATGACCTGCGCCGAAATCGGAACGAAAACAGAAGATTTAATATTTTCTGTGAGAGCGGGGCAGATAAATTAGCAGAAAATGCACAGTATCAGAAAATTTTGAAAACTGGGGAATGAGTCAGCATTATTTTTGTGGGGCTAGATTTAAAGTTTCGGCCCATTTTGATACTCGAAAGGTGAAGAATAAAATCGAACTGCTATCTGTTAGAGATTACAGTCCGACGAAGTTTTCGGTGACCCAGAAATGGTCCAAACTGAAATGTTAAGATAACCCACGATAAATTAAGGTAAATTGAGTCTGCCCATCAAATTTGAGCATAAACGGACATCCAGAAGGGTTCCGCAGGCAAGTATCAGATAAAAATTTGGACTAAATAGTAAATTAGCACTATTGTGGGGGGGGTCCTTTATGCATAAAAGGACCACTTTCCCCTTTCTTCTTCTTCTCCACCCGCACGCAAGCACCAGGAGCACCACCATGGAGAGCTCTCTCTCTCACCTTCTCCACTCACTCTCTCTCTCTAAATTTTCTTGCTCCAATGTGCACTAAATCGCGGAGCGATTTGCGGGAAGCCTAAGGCGAGTGAGGGCAAGCTCTTGAACCAAGAAAAGCTCGAAATCACGGCTTTTTGAGGTGAGTTTCGCGGAAGATAAATTTGATTTTTGCCATATCTTTTCCGATCTATAATCTATATGATCTTAGAAGAATTCTTGTCGAAGAAATCGGTGAAAATCGTGGAGAAATCGTGATGAATGTGTAAATGAAACCTAAGGTTAAAAGAGGAGTTTTTGGATTTTCATGGGATTCATCTCATTTGAACCCATGGAAACTCAATTACTATGTAAAGAAACGTGTTGGCGAAGACGAATCGACATTCCGTCGAGCGGCCGAAAAGTTAGAGCCGAAATACGCGCTCTAGGACTTTTGAGGCAAAAAGAGAAATAATGACATTAGTAATTTTGGTGGGTGATTTAAATGGAATCCTTCCATCATGGTGGGGTTTTGGGTAAACCCTTGACGATCCAGACCACAAATCGTGGAAGTTCGTCGTCTTTCGTCGGCGCTTTTGCGCGCACGTGAAAACACTAAGCATAGTGCTTGGAGGTTATTAATAGGCCGTTTTGGACTTGTTTAGGACATCCGACTTGAGGCGACCCTTGTGATCGAGACCGGTGCTCCCGTAGATTTTTTTTGGAGAGCCAGGCCGAGCCAAGGACCCGAGGTGGGTGGTGCTCTTACCGAAGCCGTTGGGCTTCTCTCTATGTCTTAGCCACTTACACTATTGCATATCGCACCATTGCATTGTAGGATAGTATGTATTGCCATCTTTATACTTTTCGGTTGATATAGATATTTAGCAAATGTTATGCTAATATGTTGGATTGGGAAAGATTGGGTCGATACCGAGGAATCCTATAGTGCGGATTGGGTGTTGGACTTGTGAGTCGACAATTGATGACGAGTGGCATATATGTAGAAATTGTGAACACCACACAATAAATGAACGAGTGGCATATGAAAGGTAGTGTAGGTAAACATATCGTGACACATGTGAGACATAGGTTGTGTATTATCTATAGGGATCTCAGTTGCCATTAGCCTTATATATAGGGTATCCTCGTGTGGAGAGGATTGGATCATGCTCATAGTCTGTCTTTGGCTGGTGGAGGTCGCTCCTCTACGGCCGCCTACTCCGGAGTTGGTCACGGGGCACGCCACCCCGAGGGACGGTAGGGTCCCGCAGACGCGTTCGATTGGTAGGTTGAGACATAGTCTCCCTTGTCGTGATAGTGAGCCGTGGGCAACCTTCGGGTGTGCCGTGAGATTTGAGATGAAGTGTTAAAAACCACACTTCTTGAAAATGAGTTAGAGAACAAGTATGAAATAGTACTTCTTGGACATAGTGATATATTTGGATATCTCTCCCCTGAGCATGCATACATGTTTTTCCGTGTTGGGCATAGTAGTGTAGTTATTTACTGCATTTACAGTTTTCAGATATATCTATCTATCTATCTGCTTTTGCCCTCTTGGACCTAGTGGGAAGACCGGTGGAGTCGGTGGCCGAACTCACTGGGAACTATGGACCATAGTTCTCACCCCACTATTATTACAGGGCCGAGTACAGGTACTCCCGGCAATGATCGCGGTAAGGGCTTGGCGCCCTAGAGGCGTTGATAGCAGCCTCCCTACATCTATAGCTCTTGTCACCTTGTCTTTACATTTTGAGAGTAGATGTTGTATAGGGTGAGGACGTTTTGGATGTGATCTATGTATTATTCATATACTCGAATGGAATGGTTGTAATAGATAGAGTTTCTCTCTTTTGTTACTTGTATGTTTACTTTTATATACTCGTACCTTGCTCTTATGTTCTTGTTAGCACTGGTTGTGCTCTCGTTGTGATTGTGTATATCTAGAATTAATTCCTGGGTGATTCTTGTACATGATCTTGTCGCTTAGCCTTGGGCGGACAGGGGAGGTTCTGTCCGTTCGGCGTCTGTTCAGCGCGCCCGAACCATGCCAAATTGGTAGCAGTTTCGGGGTGTGACAGATAAAGTGGTATCAGAGCGAGATAAGAGCAAGTAAAGAGAGAGAGTCTAGGATGACTTAGGAAACCCTAGGCTGGTAAACCCTGAGGTTGTAGGGACGTGAGTGAAACGTGAACCCTTGATGTTGGCGGAAGTGAAATTGATTGGGTCAAAGAAGATTATATGTCTCTAATTGAGAATAGAGACGGATTCAAGTGTGCTTGTTCGGTGACACGAAGTGTTATGTCGGCGGCCGACGGCATGATGCTAAGGGTATAGGACTAGTATGCTTTTATGCTTCCGCCCGGTTTATTATTGAGTTGTCTAGTTTCGTAAATGCTAAGGAGCTATCGGGTTAAACTAACTGACTAAGTTCTTGTTTCCAGGAAAGAATGTCAGGGAGACACCACACTCGTAGGTCCTCTCCGGTGCCGCCTCCAGCGGCGCCCGAGCAGTCGGGATCTGGCGAGGTGCAGGGGCTGCGAGAGCAGGTCGCTGCTTTGGTAGGCGCGATGCAGCGCCAGGGGGCTCAATTGGAGCAGCTCCAGTCACTGTTGGAGCAGCAGGCAGCGTTGGCGGCCGCGATGGCGGCTGAGAGCCGTGATCCGCCTGCACCCTCGACTCGTGCGCTGGGAGCGGTTGAGGGTGAGGGCGTGGGGGCCGTTCCACTGTCGGCGTGCCCCCTTCCGAGGAGTGCGCCTCTGGCAGCATCGGGTTCTACTACACCCGATACGACGGCAGAAAAGGCGGAGCGGGAGCGCGCATTGGCAGTTTTGATGCGGTTCCTAAAGTTCAAACCTCGGACCTTCGAGGGAGGGAAGGTGGAGCCGGCGATAGTGGAGTTGTGGTTTGGCGCTATGGAGACTATCTTTGGAGATCTCCCTGTCCTGGAAAGGGACAAGGTGCCCCTGGCCACGCATAGTTTTGGAGAACCGGCGTTAGTATGGTGGAAGCGGGTGAAGCGTGATTGACCCGCGCATCTTCCTCCGATGTCGTGGGGGGAGTTCAAGAGGACGGTGTACGGGCACTACTTTCCCGACGCCGATAAGCGGGTGATGAAGGAAAAGTTCCGCAAGCTGCGGCAGGGAAATCGCTCGGTGATGGAGTACGAGCAGGAGTTCACCCACATCATCGACTGTGTTCCCGATGTTGTTCGCGACGATGCGGACCGGGCCGATTGGTTTCTGCGGGGGCTTAAGCCCTGGATCTACCGGGCCGTGCAGCTGTTCAAGCTCACGACCTACGCCGAGGTTCTTGATCGAGCGCTGTGGGCAGAACACGGGGATGCCCATGTGCGCGAGGAGCGCGAGATGGCGGCGGAGTCCAAGGACAAGGGCAAGAAGCGCCAGGGCGGTGGTTCGGGGGCACAGTCTAGCTCCAGGAGGCCCCCGAAGCAACCGAGATCGCAGCAGTGGAGGCAGGGACCACGGCCTTGCATTATCTGCGGTAGCAGGGACCACCGGGTGCAGCAGTGCAGGCAGCGTGAGGGCAGATGCTATAGCTGCGGGCAGGAGGGGCACATGAGCTGAGAGTGCCCAGCGAGGGGTTCGCGTGCCCCCTCAGCTGCATCGACTCCGGCAACCCCTGTTCATTGTGGAGGCGCTCTTTATGTTCCCGTCTCTGCGGGGCGCGCGATGGTTCCTAGGCAGCAGGAGATGACGCGATCGGCGCCGAGCGGGCGGGTATTCGCCGTTCAGGCCCAGGCCCAGGATCCTGTCGACATCGAGGAGCCCAGTGTCGTGGCAGGTATGGTTCTAATACATGGAGTTCGCTCCAGGGCCATTTTTGATACAGGTGCTACGCATTCATTCATTAGCGGATCATTTGCACGCACTCATGGTATTATCTTGGAGGCAACGGGCAAGTGGCGAGTCGAAGGCCCGGAGTCGTCATCTATTACTTACACGGGGTGCTTATCCTGCCCGGTGCAAGTGGGCGACTGGATTATGCCCGTCCGGTTGCTCGAGTTCAAGAAGTTGGAGGCGTTCGACGTCATCTTGGGCATGGACTGGCTCTCGAAGTATCACGCTGTGATCGACTGCAGGAGGAAGTTGGTCACTTTTCGGGAGCCGGGACAGGAGGAGGTTATCTATCGAGCTCATCAAAGCTCATGCTTCGTTGCAACGGTGTCGGCGACGAGAGCGAGGAAGTTGGTCCATAGCGGTTGCCCGGCATTTTTGGCGACCGTTGTGGAGGTGGACCGTGCGACTCCGATCATGGAGGAGTTATTGGTGGTGCGGGAGTTTCCTGATGTGTTTCCCGCGGAGTTACCGGGGATGCCGCCGGATCGGGCGATCGAGTTCATCATAGACTTGATTCCCGGGACGGTGCCGATCTCGAAGGCCCCGTATCGTATGGCGCCGGCAGAATTGAAGGAGTTAAGGGATCAGTTGCAGGATCTTCTCGACAAAGGGTTCATTCGGCCAAGTGTATCGCCGTGGGGAGCCCCGGTATTATTTGTGCGCAAGAAGGATGGTTCTTTTCGACTCTGTGTGGATTATCGGGAGTTGAACAAGGTTACCATCAAAAACAAGTACCCGTTACCCAGAATCGACGACTTGTTTGACCAATTGCAAGGGTCGCTGGTGTACTCCAAAATTGATCTCCAGTCCGGCTACCACCAGTTGAAAATCAAGCCGGAGGATGTTCAGAAAACGGCGTTTCGCACACGCTATGGTCACTACGAATACACGGTCATGCCTTTCGGGCTTACTAACGCCCCGGCGGCGTTCATGGATCTGATGAACCGTGTGTTCAGGGAGTACTTGGACCGATTTGTCGTGGTCTTCATTGACGACATTTTGGTCTATTCGCGGAGCGACGAGGAGCACGCGGAGCATTTGCGGATAGTGCTTCAAATCCTTCGGGAGGAGAAGCTATTTGCAAGACTGAAGAAGTGCGAGTTTTGGCTCCGCGAGGTGGCTTTCCTCGGGCATATTATTTCTGAGGGGGGGATTTCAGTTGACCTGAAGAAAATTGAGGCGGTTAGGGATTGGCCGCGCCCGACGAATGTCACGGAAGTCCGCAGTTTTGTGGGCTTGGCCGGGTATTATCGACAGTTTGTGGAGAGTTTCTTGCGGATTGTGACTCCACTTACTCGGCTGACGCAAAAGGGCGTCAAGTTCGTTTGGAGTGACGAATGCGACCGGGGTTTCATTGAATTGAAGAAAAGGTTGACGTCGGCTCCTATTCTCGCCTTACCGGTGCAGGGCGAGGACTTCGTGGTGTATAGCGACGCATCCTATCTGGGTCTGGGGTGTGTCCTGATACAGGGCGAAAAAGTGATCACTTATGCATCCCGCCAGTTGAAGGACCACGAAAAGAACTATCCCATTCACGATTTGGAGTTGGCGGCGGTGATCTTCGCGCTGAAGTTGTGGAGGCACTACTTTTATGGTGCACATTGCGAGATCTACACCGACCACAAAAGCCTCAAGTACTTATTCACCCAGAAGGAGCTCAATTTGCGGCAACGACGGTGGTTGGAGCTGCTGAAGGATTATGATGTCGATATCCTTTACCACCCCGGCAAAGCAAACGTGGTCGCCGATGCACTAAGTAGAAAGATGGCGAGGAACCTCGCTATGGACGTCACGAATCAAACGCTGTTATGTTTGGACATGGAGCGGATGAACCTTGAGGTAGTCGCTCCCGAGGTGCCGGCCCTGATGATGGCGCTTATTATTCAGCCGACCTTGTTGGAGAGGATCAAGAATGTGCAGCCTTCCAACTCAAGTCTCCAAAAGGTGCGGCGTGACATCGAGGAGGGCAAAGGCGGCGATTTCCATGTACACGCCGATGGCACACTTCGGTTTCGGAACCGTTGGTGTGTGCCGGAAAATGAGGAGCTCCGCGAACTGATATTGCGAGAGGCGCATCGGTCACCTTATGCCGAGCACCCTGGTGGCACCAAGATGTACCACGAGTTGAAGATGCTCTATTGGTGGCCGGGGATGAAGGCGGACATTGGGCGCTTCGTGGCAAAGTGCCTTACATGTCAACAGATAAAGGCGGAGCGTCGACTCCCGGCGGGGAAACTCCAAAGCTTGCCTATTCCCGTTTGGAAGTGGGAGGACATCTCTATGGACTTTATCGTCGGGTTGCCTCGCTCAACGGGAGGCCATGACTCGATCTGGGTGATTGTGGATCGTCTCACCAAGTCGGCACATTTCTTGCCGGTCCACACCACCTGGGCGGGAGAGAAGTTGGCACAGGTATATCTTGACGAGGTGGTGAGGCTGCACGGGGTGCCGAAGTCGATTGTATCGGACCGAGACCCCAAGTTCACCTCGCATTTCTGGAGGAATCTGCAGGAGGCCCTTGGCACACGGCTCGATTTTAGCACCGCTTTTCACCCTCAGACTGATGGTCAGATAGAGAGAACCATTCAGACCTTGGAGGACATGTTGCGGGCGTGCGTCATCGATTACAAGGGCGGTTGGTGCAAGTACTTGCCGATGGCCGAGTTCGCCTACAACAACAGTTATCACGCTAGTTTGGGGATGGCACCGTTCGAGGCTATTTATGGACGGAAGTGTCGATCCCCTATCTATTGGAGTGATGTGGGCGAGCGCACGGAGTTCGGGCCGGACATTTTGCGGGAGGCGGAGGAGAAGGTCCGCCTTGCTCGCAAAAGATTGCTTACGGCGCAATCTCGGCAACAAAGCTACGCGGACAAGCGTCGGCGGGATATGGAATTCGCGGAGGGCGACCGCGTCTTCTTGAAGGTTTCACCCATGAGGGGCGTGAAGCGATTTAGAGTGCGGGGAAAACTAAGTCCCCGCTATATCGGCCCCTATGAGATATTGGAGCGTGTGGGAGCGGTGGCATACCGGCTTGCATTGCCGCCGAAGTTGGCGGATGTACATAACGTCTTCCACGTCTCCAATCTCCGCAATATGTACCCGATCCGGAGCATGCGATGCTATATGAGCCGCCGGAGCTTCAGGATGACTTGAGCTATTGAGGAGTTCCCGGTGGCGATTATTGCTCGGGAGGTGCGCAAATTGAGGAACCGCGAGATTCCTTATGTCAGGGTCCGGTGGAGCAATCACGATGATCGCGAAGCCACGTGGGAACTTGAGGAAACGATGAGGGCGCCACCATCCTCATCTCTTCGAGGAGATGAATTAGAGGTATGGATTTCGATTCGGTTGAATCGCGTTAAATTTAAATTTCCGCGACGAAATTGCTTAAGGGGGAAGAATGTAGGATACCGAACATCTAAAAGTAGAAGTTAGACATTAAGTAGAATATGCCCAATTAATTCAAAGAAATCCTAATTAACCATAGGTAAAATGTGCAAATTCAACTTTTAAATACCATATAGAAGTTACGGTAGGATATAGTAAGTCAGAAAAATTATTATATAAATAAAAATAAATAAAAATAGTGTAAGATACTATTTTATTGGACTCATAGAAGCAAAATATAGGTTGGAAATGACCTGCGCCGAAATCGGAGCGAAAACAGAAGATTTAATATTTTCTGTGAGAGACGGGGCAGATAAATTAGCAGAAAATGCACAGTGTCAGAAAATTCAGAAACTGGGGAGAGTCAGCATTATTTTTATGGGGCTAGATTTAAAGTTTCGGCCCATTTTGATACCCGAAAGGTGAAGAATAAAATCGAACTGCTATCTGTTAGAGATTACAGTCCGACGCAGTTTTTGGTGACCCAGAAATGGTCCAAACTGAAAAGTTAAGATAACCCACGATAAATTAAGGTAAATTGAGTCTGCCCGTCAAATTGAGCACAAACGGACATCCAGAAGGGTCCGCAGGCAAGTATCAGATAAAAAATTGGACTAAATAGTAAATTAGCACTATTGTGGGGGGGGTCCATTATGCATAAAGGCCACTTTCCCCTTTCTTCTTTTTCTCCGCACCCACCGACGCAAGCACACACAGAGCACACCTCCATGAGAGCTTCTCTCTCCCTTCTCCCTCACTTTCTCTCTCTAAAATTTCTCACTCTAACGCGCACGAAATCGCGGAGCGATTTGCGGGAAGCCTAAGGCGAGCGAGGGCAAGCTCTTGAACCACGAAAGCTCGAAATCACGGCTTTTGAGTGAGTTTTTCGCGGAAGTAATAAATTGATTTTTGCCTAGGTCTTGGGTGTTTGATGCTATAATCGATATGATCTAAGAATAATTCTTGTCGAAGAAAAATCGGCGAAAATCGGGAGAATCGTGATGAATGTGTAAATGACAACCTAGGTTAAAAGAGGATATTTTTTGATTTTTTCATGGTGGAGTTGGATCTCGCGGTATGAACCATGGAAACTCATTACTATGTAAAGAAACGTG
>CM055060.1:7540334-7597249 GCA_029204045.2 Tillandsia leiboldiana
GATTTGCGGGAAGCTAAGGCGAGTGAGGGCAAGCTCTTGAGCAAGGCCCTCGCTTTTTTCAAAAGCTCGAAATCAAGCTTTTGAGGTGAGTTTGCGGAAGATAAATTTGATTTTTGCCATATCTTTTCGATATAATCTATATGATCTTAGAAGAATTCTTGTCGAAGAAATCGGTGAAAAACGTGGAGAAATCGTGATGAATGTGTAAATGAAACCTAGGTTAAAAGAGGAGTTTTTGGATTTTCATGGGATTGATCTCATTTGAACCCATGGAAACAATTACTATGTAAAGAAACGTGTTGGCGAAGACGAATCGACATTCCGTCGAAGCGGCCGAAAAGTTAGAGCCGAAATACGCGCTCTAGGACTTTTGAGGCAAAAAGAGAAAATAATGACATTAGTAATTTTGGTGGGGGATTAAATGGAATCCTTCCAATCATGGAGGGGTTTTGGGTAAACCCTTGACGATCCAGACCACAAATCGTGGAAGTTCGTCGTCTTTCGTCGCGCTTTTGCGCGCACGTGAAAACACTAAGCATAGTGCTTGGAGGTTATTAATAGGCCGTTTTGGACTTGTTTAGGACATCGACTTGAGGCGACCCTTGTGATCGAGACCGGTGCTCCCGTAGATTTTTTTTGGAGAGCCGAGCCGAGCCAAGGACCCGAGGTGGGTGGTGCTCTTACCGAAGCCGTTGGGCTTCTCTCTATGTCTTAGCCACTTACACTATTGCATATCGCACCATTGCATTGTAGGATAGTATGTATTGCCATCTTTATACTTTTCGGTTGATATAGATATTTAGCAAATGTTATGCTAATATGTTGGATGGGAAAGATTGGGTCGATACCGAGGAATCCTATAGTGCGGATTGGGTGTTGGACTTGTGAGTCGACAATTGATGACGAGTGGCATATATGTAGAAATTGTGAACACCACACAATAAATGAACAGAGTGGCATATGAAAGGTAGTGTAGGTAAACCTATCGTGACACATGTGAGACATAGGTTGTGTTATCTATAGGGATCTCAGTTGCCATTAGCCTTATAGATAGGGTATCTCGTGTGGAGAGGATTGGATCATGCTCATAGTCTGTTTTGGCTGGTGGAGGTCGCTCCTCTACGGCCGCCTACTCGGAGTTGGTCACGGGGCACGCCACCCCGAGGGACGGTAGGGTCCGCAGACGCGTTCGATTGGTAGGTTGAGACATAGTCTCCCTCGTCGTGATAGTGAGCCGTGGGCAACCTTCGGGTGTGCCGTGAGATTTGAGATGAAGTGTTAAAAACCACACTTCTTGAAAATGAGTTAGAGAACAAGTATGAAATAGTACTTCTTGGACATAGTGATATATTTGGATATCTCTCCCCCTGAGCATGCATACATGTTTTTCCGTGTTGGGCATAGTAGTGTGTTATTTACTGCATTTACAGTTTTCAGATATATCTATCTATCTATCTGCTTTTGCCCTCTTGGACCTAGTGGGAAGACCGGTGGAGTCGGTGGCCGAACTCACTGGGAACTATGGACCATAGTTCTCACCCCACTATTATTACAGGGCCGAGTACAGGTACTCCCGGCAATGATCGCGGTAAGGGCTTGGCGCCCTAGAGGCGTTGATAGCAGCCTCACTACATCTATAGCTCTTGTCACCTTGTCTTTACATTTTGAGGAGTAGATGTTGTATAGGGTGAGGACGTTTTTGGATGTGATCTATGTATTATTCATATACTCGAATGGAATGGTTGTAATAGATAGAGTTTCTCTCTTTTGTACTTGTATGTTTACTTTTATATACTCGTACCTTGCTCTTATGTTCTTGTTAGCACTGGTTGTGCTCTCGTTGTGATTGTGTATATCTAGAATTAATTCCTGGGTGATTCTTGTACATGATCTTGTCGCTTAGCCTTGGGCGGACAGGGGAGGTTCTGTCCGTTCGGCGTCTGTTCAGCGCGCCCGAACCATGCCAAATTGGTAGCAGTTTCGGGGTGTGACAGATAAAGTGGTATCAGAGCGAGATAAGAGCAAGTAAAGAGAGAGAGTCTAGGATGACTTAGGAAACCCTAGGCTGGTAAACCCTGAGGTTGTAGGGACGTGAGTGAAACGGAACCCTTGATGTTGGCGGAAGTGAAATTGATTGGGTCAAAGAAGATTATATGTCTTAATTGAGAATAGAGACGGATTCAAGTGTGCTTGTTCGGTGACACGAAGTGTTATGTCGGCGGCCGACGGCATGATGCTAAGGGTATAGGACTAGTATGCTTTTATGCTTCCGCCCGGTTTATTATTGAGTGTCTAGTTTCGTAAATGCTAAGGAGCTATCGGGTTAAACTAAATGACTAAGTTCTTGTTTCCAGGAAGAATGTCAGGGAGACACCACACTCGTAGGTCCTCTCCGGTGCCGCCTCCAGCGGCGCCCGAGCAGTCGGGATCTGGCGAGGTGCAGGGGCTGCGAGAGCAGGTCGCTGCTTTGGTAGGCGCGATGCAGCGCCAGGGGGCTCAATTGGAGCAGCTCCAGTCACTGTTGGAGCAGCAGGCAGCGTTGGCGGCCGCGATGGCGGCTGAGAGCCGTGATCCGCCTGCACCCTCGACTCGTGCGCTGGGAGCGGTTGAGGGTGAGGGCGTGGGGGCCGTTCCACTGTCGGCGTGCCCCCTTCCGAGGAGTGCGCCTCTGGCAGCATCGGGTTCTACTACACCCGATACGACGGCAGAAAAGGCGGAGCGGGAGCGCGCATTGGCAGTTTTGATGCGGTTCCTAAAGTTCAAACCTCGGACCTTCGAGGGAGGGAAGGTGGAGCCGGCGATAGTGGAGTTGTGGTTTGGCGCTATGGAGACTATCTTTGGAGATCTCCCTGTCCTGGAAAGGGACAAGGTGCCCCTGGCCACGCATAGTTTTGGAGAACCGGCGTTAGTATGGTGGAAGCGGGTGAAGCGTGATTGACCCGCGCATCTTCCTCCGATGTCGTGGGGGGAGTTCAAGAGGACGGTGTACGGGCACTACTTTCCCGACGCCGATAAGCGGGTGATGAAGGAAAAGTTCCGCAAGCTGCGGCAGGGAAATCGCTCGGTGATGGAGTACGAGCAGGAGTTCACCCACATCATCGACTGTGTTCCCGATGTTGTTCGCGACGATGCGGACCGGGCCGATTGGTTTCTGCGGGGGCTTAAGCCCTGGATCTACCGGGCCGTGCAGCTGTTCAAGCTCACGACCTACGCCGAGGTTCTTGATCGAGCGCTGTGGGCAGAACACGGGGATGCCCATGTGCGCGAGGAGCGCGAGATGGCGGCGGAGTCCAAGGACAAGGGCAAGAAGCGCCAGGGCGGTGGTTCGGGGGCACAGTCTAGCTCCAGGAGGCCCCCGAAGCAACCGAGATCGCAGCAGTGGAGGCAGGGACCACGGCCTTGCATTATCTGCGGTAGCAGGGACCACCGGGTGCAGCAGTGCAGGCAGCGTGAGGGCAGATGCTATAGCTGCGGGCAGGAGGGGCACATGAGCTGAGAGTGCCCAGCGAGGGGTTCGCGTGCCCCCTCAGCTGCATCGACTCCGGCAACCCCTGTTCATTGTGGAGGCGCTCTTTATGTTCCCGTCTCTGCGGGGCGCGCGATGGTTCCTAGGCAGCAGGAGATGACGCGATCGGCGCCGAGCGGGCGGGTATTCGCCGTTCAGGCCCAGGCCCAGGATCCTGTCGACATCGAGGAGCCCAGTGTCGTGGCAGGTATGGTTCTAATACATGGAGTTCGCTCCAGGGCCATTTTTGATACAGGTGCTACGCATTCATTCATTAGCGGATCATTTGCACGCACTCATGGTATTATCTTGGAGGCAACGGGCAAGTGGCGAGTCGAAGGCCCGGAGTCGTCATCTATTACTTACACGGGGTGCTTATCCTGCCCGGTGCAAGTGGGCGACTGGATTATGCCCGTCCGGTTGCTCGAGTTCAAGAAGTTGGAGGCGTTCGACGTCATCTTGGGCATGGACTGGCTCTCGAAGTATCACGCTGTGATCGACTGCAGGAGGAAGTTGGTCACTTTTCGGGAGCCGGGACAGGAGGAGGTTATCTATCGAGCTCATCAAAGCTCATGCTTCGTTGCAACGGTGTCGGCGACGAGAGCGAGGAAGTTGGTCCATAGCGGTTGCCCGGCATTTTTGGCGACCGTTGTGGAGGTGGACCGTGCGACTCCGATCATGGAGGAGTTATTGGTGGTGCGGGAGTTTCCTGATGTGTTTCCCGCGGAGTTACCGGGGATGCCGCCGGATCGGGCGATCGAGTTCATCATAGACTTGATTCCCGGGACGGTGCCGATCTCGAAGGCCCCGTATCGTATGGCGCCGGCAGAATTGAAGGAGTTAAGGGATCAGTTGCAGGATCTTCTCGACAAAGGGTTCATTCGGCCAAGTGTATCGCCGTGGGGAGCCCCGGTATTATTTGTGCGCAAGAAGGATGGTTCTTTTCGACTCTGTGTGGATTATCGGGAGTTGAACAAGGTTACCATCAAAAACAAGTACCCGTTACCCAGAATCGACGACTTGTTTGACCAATTGCAAGGGTCGCTGGTGTACTCCAAAATTGATCTCCAGTCCGGCTACCACCAGTTGAAAATCAAGCCGGAGGATGTTCAGAAAACGGCGTTTCGCACACGCTATGGTCACTACGAATACACGGTCATGCCTTTCGGGCTTACTAACGCCCCGGCGGCGTTCATGGATCTGATGAACCGTGTGTTCAGGGAGTACTTGGACCGATTTGTCGTGGTCTTCATTGACGACATTTTGGTCTATTCGCGGAGCGACGAGGAGCACGCGGAGCATTTGCGGATAGTGCTTCAAATCCTTCGGGAGGAGAAGCTATTTGCAAGACTGAAGAAGTGCGAGTTTTGGCTCCGCGAGGTGGCTTTCCTCGGGCATATTATTTCTGAGGGGGGGATTTCAGTTGACCTGAAGAAAATTGAGGCGGTTAGGGATTGGCCGCGCCCGACGAATGTCACGGAAGTCCGCAGTTTTGTGGGCTTGGCCGGGTATTATCGACAGTTTGTGGAGAGTTTCTTGCGGATTGTGACTCCACTTACTCGGCTGACGCAAAAGGGCGTCAAGTTCGTTTGGAGTGACGAATGCGACCGGGGTTTCATTGAATTGAAGAAAAGGTTGACGTCGGCTCCTATTCTCGCCTTACCGGTGCAGGGCGAGGACTTCGTGGTGTATAGCGACGCATCCTATCTGGGTCTGGGGTGTGTCCTGATACAGGGCGAAAAAGTGATCACTTATGCATCCCGCCAGTTGAAGGACCACGAAAAGAACTATCCCATTCACGATTTGGAGTTGGCGGCGGTGATCTTCGCGCTGAAGTTGTGGAGGCACTACTTTTATGGTGCACATTGCGAGATCTACACCGACCACAAAAGCCTCAAGTACTTATTCACCCAGAAGGAGCTCAATTTGCGGCAACGACGGTGGTTGGAGCTGCTGAAGGATTATGATGTCGATATCCTTTACCACCCCGGCAAAGCAAACGTGGTCGCCGATGCACTAAGTAGAAAGATGGCGAGGAACCTCGCTATGGACGTCACGAATCAAACGCTGTTATGTTTGGACATGGAGCGGATGAACCTTGAGGTAGTCGCTCCCGAGGTGCCGGCCCTGATGATGGCGCTTATTATTCAGCCGACCTTGTTGGAGAGGATCAAGAATGTGCAGCCTTCCAACTCAAGTCTCCAAAAGGTGCGGCGTGACATCGAGGAGGGCAAAGGCGGCGATTTCCATGTACACGCCGATGGCACACTTCGGTTTCGGAACCGTTGGTGTGTGCCGGAAAATGAGGAGCTCCGCGAACTGATATTGCGAGAGGCGCATCGGTCACCTTATGCCGAGCACCCTGGTGGCACCAAGATGTACCACGAGTTGAAGATGCTCTATTGGTGGCCGGGGATGAAGGCGGACATTGGGCGCTTCGTGGCAAAGTGCCTTACATGTCAACAGATAAAGGCGGAGCGTCGACTCCCGGCGGGGGAAACTCCAAAGCTTGCCTATTCCCGTTTGGAAGTGGGAGGACATCTCTATGGACTTTATCGTCGGGTTGCCTCGCTCAACGGGAGGCCATGACTCGATCTGGGTGATTGTGGATCGTCTCACCAAGTCGGCACATTTCTTGCCGGTCCACACCACCTGGGCGGGAGAGAAGTTGGCACAGGTATATCTTGACGAGGTGGTGAGGCTGCACGGGGTGCCGAAGTCGATTGTATCGGACCGAGACCCCAAGTTCACCTCGCATTTCTGGAGGAATCTGCAGGAGGCCCTTGGCACACGGCTCGATTTTAGCACCGCTTTTCACCCTCAGACTGATGGTCAGATAGAGAGAACCATTCAGACCTTGGAGGACATGTTGCGGGCGTGCGTCATCGATTACAAGGGCGGTTGGTGCAAGTACTTGCCGATGGCCGAGTTCGCCTACAACAACAGTTATCACGCTAGTTTGGGGATGGCACCGTTCGAGGCTATTTATGGACGGAAGTGTCGATCCCCTATCTATTGGAGTGATGTGGGCGAGCGCACGGAGTTCGGGCCGGACATTTGCGGGAGGCGGAGGAGAAGGTCCGCCTTGCTCGCAAAAGATTGCTTACGGCGCAATCTCGGCAACAAAGCTACGCGGACAAGCGTCGGCGGGATATGGAATTCGCGGAGGGCGACCGCGTCTTCTTGAAGGTTTCACCCATGAGGGGCGTGAAGCGATTTAGAGTGCGGGGAAAACTAAGTCCCCGCTATATCGGCCCCTATGAGATATTGGAGCGTGTGGGAGCGGTGGCATACCGGCTTGCATTGCCGCCGAAGTTGGCGGATGTACATAACGTCTTCCACGTCTCCAATCTCCGCAAATATGTACCCGATCCGGAGCATGCGATGCTATATGAGCCGCCGGAGCTTCAGGATGACTTGAGCTATGAGGAGTTCCCGGTGGCGATTATTGCTCGGGAGGTGCGCAAATTGAGGAACCGCGAGATTCCTTATGTCAGGGTCCGGTGGAGCAATCACGATGATCGCGAAGCCACGTGGGAACTTGAGGAAACGATGAGGGCGCACCATCCTCATCTCTTCGAGGAGATGAATTAGAGGTATGGATTTCGATTCGGTTGAATCGCGTTAAATTTAAATTTCGCGGACGAAATTGCTTAAGGGGGGAAGAATGTAGGATACCGAACATCTAAAAGTAGAAGTTAGACATTAAGTAGAATATGCCCAATTAATTCAAAGAAATCCTAATTAACCATAGGTAAAATGTGCAAATTCAACTTTTAAATACCATATAGAAGTTACGGTAGGATATAGTAAGTCAGAAAAATTATTATATAAATAAAAATAAATAAAAATAGTGTAAGATACTATTTTTATTGGACTCATAGAAGCAAAATATAGGTTGGAAATGACCTGCGCCGAAATCGGAGCGAAAACAGAAGATTTAATATTTTCTGTGAGAGACGGGGCAGATAAATTAGCAGAAAATGCATAGTGTCAGAAAATTTCGGAAACTGGGGAATGAGTCAGCATTATTTTTATGGGGCTAGATTTAAAGTTTCGGCCCATTTTGATACCCGGAAGGTGAAGAATAAAATCGAACTGCTATCTGTTAGAGATTACAGTCCGACGCAGTTTTCGGTGACCCAGAAATGGTCCAAACTGAAAAGTTAAGATAACCCACGATAAATTAAGGTAAATTGAGTCTGCCCATCAAATTTGAGCACAAACGGACATCCAGAAGGGTTCCGCAGGCAAGTATCAGATAAAAAATTGGACTAAATAGTAAATTAGCACTATTGTGGGGGGGGGGGGTCCTTTATGCATAAAAGGACCACTTTCCCCTTTCTTCTTTTTCTCCACCCGCACGCAAGCACCAGGAGCACCTCCATGGAGAGCTCTCTCTCTCACCTTCTCCACTCACTCTCTCTCTCTAAATTTTCTTGCTCCAATGTGCACTAAATCGCGGAGCGATTTGCGGGAAGCCTAAGGCGAGCGAGGGCAAGCTCTTGAACCAAGAAAAGCTCGAAATCACGGCTTTTTGAGGTGAGTTTCGCGGAAGATAAATTTGATTTTTGCCATATCTTTTTTGATCTATAATCTATATGATCTAAGAAGAATTCTTGTCGAAGAAATCGGCGAAAATCGTGGAGAAATCGTGATGAATGTGTAAATGAAACCTAAGGTTAAAAGAGGAGTTTTTGGATTTTCATGGGATTGATCTCATTTGAACCCATGGAAACTCAATTACTATGTAAAGAAACGTGTTGGCGAAGACGGATCGACATTCCGTCGAGCGGCCGAAAAGTTAGAGCCGAAATACGCGCTCTAGGACTTTTGAGGCAAAAAGAGAAATAATGACATTAGTAATTTTGGTGGGGGATTTAATTGTAATCCTTACATCATGGAGGGGTTTTGGGTAAACCCTTGACGATCCAGACCACAAATCGTGGAAGTTCATCGTCTTTCGTCGGCGCTTTTGCGCGCACGTGAAAACACTAAGCATAGTGCTTGGAGGTTATTAATAGGCCGTTTTGGACTTGTTTACGACATCCGACTTGAGGCGACCCTTGTGATCGAGACCGGTGCTCCCGTAGATTTTTTTTGGAGAGCCGAGCCGAGCCAAGGACCCGAGGTGGGTGGTGCTCTTACCGAAGCCATTGGGCTTCTCTCTATGTCTTAGCCACTTACACTATTGCATATCGCACCATTGCATTGTAGGATAGTATGTATTGCCATCTTTATACTTTCCGGTTGATATAGATATTTAGCAAATGTTATGCTAATATGTTGGATTGGGAAAGATTGGGTCGATACCGAGGAATCCTATAGTGCGGATTGGGTGTTGGACTTGTGAGTCGACAATTGATGACGAGTGGCATATATGTAGAAATTGTGAACACCACACAATAAATGAACGAGTGGCATATGAAAGGTAGTGTAGGTAAACCTATCGTGACACATGTGAGACATAGGTTGTGTATTATCTATAGGGATCTCAGTTGCCATTAGCCTTATAGATAGGGTATCCTCGTGTGGAGAGGATTGGATCATGCTCATAGTCTGTCTTTGGCTGGTGGAGGTCGCTCCTCTACGGCCGCCTACTCCGGAGTTGGTCACGGGGCATGCCACCCCGAGGGACGGTAGGGTCCCGCAGACGCGTTAGATTGGTAGGTTGAGACATAGTCTCCCTCGTCGTGATAGTGAGCCGTGGGCAACCTTCTGGTGTGCCGTGAGATTTGAGATGAAGTGTTAAAAACCACACTTCTTGAAAATGAGTTAGAGAACAAGTATGAAATAGTACTTCTTGGACATAGTGATATATTTGGATATCTCTCCCCTGAGCATGCATACATGTTTTTCCGTGTTGGGCATAGTAGTGTAGTTATTTACTGCATTTACAGTTTTCAGATATATCTATCTATCTATCTGCTTTTGCCCTCTTGGACCTAGTGGGAAGACCGGTGGAGTCGGTGGCCGAACCCACTGGGAACTATGGACCATAGTTCTCACCCCACTATTATTACAGGGCCGAGTACAGGTACTCCCGGCGAGGATCGCGGTAAGGGCTTGGCGCCCTAGAGGCGTTGATAGCAGCCTCCCTACATCTATAGCTCTTGTCACCTTGTCTTTACAATTTGAGAGTAGATGTTGTATAGGGTGAGGACGTTTTGGATGTGATCTATGTATTATTCATATACTCGAATGGAATGGTTGTAATAGATAGAGTTTCTCTCTTTTGTTACTTGTATGTTTACTTTTATATACTCGTACCTTGCTCTTATGTTCTTGTTAGCACTGGTTGTGCTCTCATTGTGATTGTGTATATCTAGAATTAATTCCTGGGTGATTCTTGTGCATGATCTTGTCGCTTAGCCTTGGGCGGACAGGGGAGGTTCTGTCCGTTCGGCGTCTGTTCAGCGCGCCCGAACCATGCCAAATTGGTAGCAGTTTCGGGGTGTGACATGACCCGTGTTGGTGACGGGTGGCAGTGGCCCGTGTTGGTGACGGGTGGAGGTGGTCCGTGTTGGTGACGGGTGGGTTCATTGTTTCAGAGGAGGATTACTCGTAGGCGGTGACCGGGCTGGTTTGGTTGGCACAACCTGGAGTTCGCGAGGGTATTAATGTGGTTTCTCCCCCTCTTTTGTTGTCGGGTTATTTTGGGCATTTAAGGGCCCGTCGGTCCGGGTTTGGTGGTAGGACCGGGGTACCTCGACGCATCGCGAGACTTTGGTTGCTGACTACTCAGCACCGTCAGAGATGGTCTGCGAACCGTTGGCGTCATAACGGGGAACCCCAAGTCGAGGAGCATGCGTGCCCAGGTTAGTTTCGATCAAGAGGGACGGGATGGTAGGGTTGCCGGGCGGGTTGAGCCTGTCGGTTGTCTGAAATCTTAGGGCGCTTCGCATGTCATTGCTTGGGGGGTGGATATTTGAACGCCCCAGTGGTGTTCATGGGTATGATGAACAGAATGTTCAGACCCTTCTTGGATCAACTCGCGTACGGGCGAGGAGCGTTTACGAGTGACCTTGCAGACTCTCAGGGACCAGAGAGTGTAGGCCAAACTCAAAAGGTGTGAGTTTGGGCATCGCATGGTGGACTTTTTGGGGACGGCTAAAAGTTAGGAGAGCTTCGAAGAACGCAAGGATAGGCTAACACGGGCACCAGGGTATGCACTATCGGCACCCGGTGAGGATTTTGAGGGTTATGGTGACGCATCACGGAACGGACTTGGAAGTGTGGTAAGGTAGCAGGGGAAAGTTAAGACCCTAAGCAGACTTTTGGTGGCTTAAATTGACAAGGGATGTAGCACAACGCGTGGCTCACTATTGGGTTGGTCGTCGAATAAAGGCCAAACATCAGCGCCCATCGGGGAAACTGCAATCTCTCCTAGTGCCAGAGGGAAATGAGAGGATCACGAGGGGCGCGAAGCCTTTTGTGGGCGCAAGTCGGACATGTTCGGGCACTTCCCCCCCCCTCCCCCAGCTATTAGATTCTTGGTGTATTTAAGTTTCGAGGACGAAACTTCTTATAAGGTGTGAGTGATGTAACACTCGAGAAACTTGAGTTTGTGTAAAGGGTGATTTTCAGGTGTGAATGTGTGCGAGGAAACAAAATTAACCTTAATGATGTGTATACCGGTGTGCGAATGGCACAGTTTTCGGAGCACAAGTTCCGCCTTTTCGATCCGAGTCTGATCTCGGAAATCTGAGGTCTCCAGTGCGGCCGTCTCATCGAATCAAGTGAAAATGGTATAGACCGTTTGTCGATCCGACGGTCGGATCGTCCTGAACTTAGCAAGGAAACTAGTGGGACCCGCGACTTAAGTGAATAGTGAAATGAATAGTAACTCCCTGATTTATTTCCCTTGCTAGCCAACGTCGGCCGATCGACTGTCTGGAGTCCGAATCTGACGATCTAGGTAGTAGATTTGAATGGTGTCATCGTTCTGAGCGCAGTGGCGTTGACCAAATTTTCGTTTGACGAGCCGGAAGCATCGTAGTGCGTGCAGAACTGTTTATTTTACCCTATGTGATGGATTTTAAAATTATAGGGGATCGAATGCGACAAACCAAAATCACTACCTTGTAGATCTCGTCGAGCCGGACGTCGTGGTGGTATCCGTTGTTCAGTTTGACGACCTGTTTGTTGGGTTATATGTAATGTAGATCTAAATAGGGAAAAAAACACCTAGAGGGGGGTGAATAGGTGTAAACG
This sequence comes from Tillandsia leiboldiana, assembly GCA_029204045.2. Classification (NCBI taxonomy): domain Eukaryota; kingdom Viridiplantae; phylum Streptophyta; class Magnoliopsida; order Poales; family Bromeliaceae; genus Tillandsia; species Tillandsia leiboldiana. The sequence goes on from CM055060.1 coordinate 7,552,054, forward strand.
TATAAACACTCAAAAAATCGTTGCGATAAAAACCCAATGCGGAAATAAAAATAACACGCAAGATTTTTACGTGGAAAACTCCATCACCGGAGTAAAAAACCACGGGACCGATAACATGGCAGAAATCAACTAGAATTAAAACACGTACAAGGTGATTTACCGTACTCACTTACGACTCAACCTTTTCCATACGCTCCTAGAGGATCTTCTCCGCTCGCTCCACGACGCTTCTCGAATCCACGATCTGCGCCCAACGCCAAATCCACGGCGTCCAACGTCGAATCCACGACATCCGACCGAATCCACGGTCTGCACCCAATAGCACCCTTCGAATCCACGAACGTGCCTCGCTCCGAATCCACGAGAGCGGTTGAACCTTGAATCCATAAGGACACGCGAATCCACGGGCCGATTTTGGGGAAATCGTTGTTTTTGGGTGGTGATGATCCGCCGAATACTTAGATCAAAGATAGATCGGAAATACCATCTAAGTATTCATTAGTTTGATTCAACTGAAGATGTGAGTATGAAAACCTAGAATCAAACTAATCAATATAGATGAAGAAACATAGAGTATTCTCTAATGATTTCCTTTCTTCTCTATATGTGGATCTTAGGGCCGTATAAAATGATATTTGAATATGACGGCTATTTTCCTTTGCTTTTCGGCTTACCCTAGAAAAAGAGTCATAGGGTCTATTTATAGGTTAGAAACATTTGGAAGGAGATAAGAATCAAAAACCTAACATTTCTGGAATTTTGACGGACGGCGATCCGGATCGGATTTGGGCGATCCGGATTGCAGTAGCAATAAAGACGGTTTCCAGAAAACAAACGTTCGGGATCCGGATTGGAATGCCTGATCCGGATCGTTCATACATTTCAGAAAACTCAACGTTCGGGATCCGGATCGTGAGATGCTGCGATCCGGATTGAAGTAATGTATGAAACAACAACCTTCGGGATCCGGATCGCTGGCTCTGATCCGGATCCTGAACATGTCCGAACACCAGTTTTTGATTTTTATGCAGTTAAAAACTCTTCCAGGTGTTTCTACACTACAAGAAGTATTCGGATCACCAATAATCTTTAGTTAAACATACCTGATCCTTTTGAATTCTTCTTTCTTGAGATTGAGTTAAATGATACAACTTTCTTCACCTTCAATCTTCAAGACTTGAACCTTTCACGAAACTACGCCAACTCAAATTCCGTAACAATCTCCCCCTTTGGCGGTTTCGTGACAAAACACAGATCCACTAAAGAAAATTCAAAAAGATATTTTTGTTGCTATCACCATACAACAAAAATTTACAATGGAGATCCAAAAATTTAAAAACATGAGATAAACTCCTAAAACAGACTCTAGACTTAGACATCTGTACTCTCTGCACAAAGAAATCATTCTTGACAAAAAGAGATCGTTAGATACCTCAAGAATATTTAGCATTCAAAACCTAACAGAGATAGAGTTTATGCTCACCATGACATTGAGTAATTCAGATATGTAATAAGATCACAATCAAACATTGACATATCTTCTAAGCAATAAAATTCCAAATGTCATAACTTTTCTTTGTTAGTAATCAAACAACTTGTTAGTAATAATACATGTCCAAATAGTTAGTCGAATAGTTAGTAGGAACATGCAACAAATCACAAGATAAAAACCAAAGTTGTGATACTTACCTTTCACCAAAGTCAAAGTTGAAATGATACTTACATTGATGTTCACACATTCACATCAATCATTGTTCAATCATTGTTCAAGTTCTCTCTAAACTTTCTCCCCCTTTTTGTCACAAACAAAGCCAAAATTACCAACAATTTAAGGAGAGTTAAAAATTTCAAAAACAAGAAAAACCTGAGAACTAAAACTAAAACATAAAACTTAAAAACCTGCAATAGAAACGATAAGGGTTAGAGCATAAAAGATCAAGCCAAATCAGAACTGTCTGAGCTAGTATCGTCTATCTTGTTCAAGATTCCTTTCAGCATTCGCAATAATTTGGAACATTTCTTTTTCATCTGTTTTTGGTCAGCGGCCATTTGTCGGAGACCTAATGCCAATCTCTCTTGGTCAGCAGAAAGTCTTCTTTGGTCCTGATGAATGGCGGCCAATACAGTAGCTTCTAGAGCGTTTCTCTTGGAAGTCGCAGGACGAGTTGTAGAGGCAGATGATGCATGCTGGTCTTCAGTCCATGCGGATTCGCTAGGTACCGAGTATGCTCTAGAGAGGGATTCAGTAATTTGAATTCCACTTCCCTCTTCATTTTTCTTAATCCTAGCCGAGCTGATAAAGTCTTGTGGGGGTGCTTGGCTAGCAGCTGGTTGCTCAATGGAGATTCCTTGAGCACACCCTCTTTTGCGAGCAACACCTTTTCTTCTTGTCTTCCCAGAGGTTTCTTCTATTGGGGCTTTGCCCTTTTCAGCAGTAGTAGGCTTTGAGGCTTCAGCAGTTGCTTTCCTTTTGGAGACAATGGGGACAGTTCCCTCGATTTCGATGTTATCCCAGTCAATCGACTCCGTCTCTGATTCAGTGTCGGAATCATCCTTAGTCTTCTTTGCTTTCTTAGCCTTCTTAGGCTTGGCAGTATCCTTGACATGTACCATGGCAGCAAGTAGGAAAATAATCCAAGTGATCACCATTTTGATTGCTAGTGAAAACTGTATCCTGTGAAGACCAACTCAAGAACACATGAAAAATTGTTAATTTTCAAAAATTTGAAAAATTGTACCCAAACAATCATAATCATGTAGAGAGACTAAGAATCAAATTAGTTTTGCAAAAGGACTTTTAAAAATAGATCAATTGCATGATTTTCGAAAATCCTTATTATATGCCCTAAAACCGAAATTTTAGAAATCGAAGCCTAAAAATCCGTTAATCAGGAGAATACCTAGCATATAATCAAAACTAATCTACCCAGAGTTCTTATTTCAAAAGAAATTTGATCAAAAACCATCCACAAACGAAATTGATTCAAGAAATTCATCACGTTTGAGGAGGAAAAAGAAAAACAGTGAAAAACTGAGATTTTGATCAATAAAACTTACTTGTATTCGAAGAACTTGAGTTTGAAAAGCTCCAAGGTGCAATCATTCTAGAGAGAGAGGCTCTAGAGACTTGAGAACAAAAGAATAAGGTAAAAGAAATCAAAACCCTCTTGTTCTTATTAAAACCCTAGCCATGATCCGGATCGGATCGAGATTTCGATCCGGATCGGCCAGCCGCAGGAAGAAACCTGCGTTCGGGATCCGGATCATCTTGCCCGATCCGGATCGGCTCTAACTTTTTCTTCAGAAAAATTTCAGAGAAATTCAAGAAAAACCAGAAAAAGATTGTAAGCACTTTTGTGTATCAACTTTAAACAAAAATCATCGTTTCATACAACAAGAATTAGATTATGCCAAATCTATCAATAATATCCAAAAATGAAACGAGAATTTACAAGAATTAAATCCCTTAAAGTTGAACACCTTCAATTACATCTAACCTGATCTTATTAGTAATGCCTTTATCAAATCATCAGTTCGGTAAAGAAAATGAAATACAAAGATCAATAGATGTTTGAAATCCCAAATATGATAGATAATTTATCTAGACAATCTGTTGAAGAGAGTGGCTCTTTGAGCATCTTTCTTTAAAAACCCACCTTATACCAACCTTGAAATTTGACGGAGTCAAGTATTTCAACATGCATTTTACTTAATCAAAATTTGAACAACCATGCTTGGTATACATGTGGTAGCTGCACACAATACTCGGACGACCGAGGTGGTAGCTCTTTCCTCCATGTGGTGGTAGTTTTCACACTCCTCATTGGGATGTAACTCTTTCCACATCTTTTGAGCATTTTACATTTCTTTGACTCCCCCTCAATTGGCTATCAATTATTTAAGATATAAAGTATTCAACCAAAAATTGATCTCGATTTCATACTCGACTAAGCAGTCAAATAAGATAATGACTATACCAAGAGATCATTGAGAGAGAAATTGACTTTGATCACTCAAAAGATGATTTAATTAACATAAATGATCATTACAACAGTGAAATATTATGATGGCAAAGGCATAATAAATTTCTAAATGTGCGAAAAGATGCAATTAAAGTCAATTATGATCTATGCTCAATTAATGTCCTATGTACAAACATAGATAATGAACAAAACAAAACAAAAACAAAACCTATCCTAAGCAAAGGTTTCAAAAAGAAGTTTATTTCAAGGAAAGCATTCCAATTGCTTTTCGCAAATGAATAAAACGTTTTTGATCTAAAGGTTTTGTTAGAATGTCAGCTAATTGATCCTCAGTTGAAATATATGAAAGTTGAAGAGTATTTGATTCAACTAGCTCTCTAAGAAAATGATATCTAAGTTCAATATGTTTTGTTCTAGAGTGCAACACAAGGTTTTTAGAAATGTTAATTGCACTTGTGTTGTCACAAAGAATTGTTACCGAAGATGCTGAAATCCGGAAGTCGCTCAATACGCTTTTCATCCAAATGAGTTGAGTTGAACAACTCCAGCTGAAATGTATTCCGCTTCGGCAGTCGAGAGTGCTATGCAATTCTGCTTTTTACTGTGCCATGCAACAAGGCAATGACCAAGATAGAAGCATGCACCACTCGTGCTTTTCCGATCATCCACTGATCCTGCCCAATCGGCATCTGAGTATCCAACAATATCCAAACTAGTTCCCATAGGATACCAAATTCCGAAATTAATTGATCCTTTGATGTACCGGATGATCCTTTTCACCGCTTTCAGGTGAACCTCCTTTGGTGCTGATTGATATCTCGCGCAAATCCCAACACTAAAGGATATATCCGGGCGACTAGCCGTGAGGTAAAGTAGACTTCCAATCATACTTCGATACAGTTTCTCGTCTACATTCTCACTTTGTGATTCACTTCCAAGTCCCTTGTGGCTAGTTCCCATTGGAGTTGGAAAATCCTTCGAATTTTCTAAGTCAAACTTTTTAACCAACTTCATTGCATACTTGGATTGACTCAAGTGAATACCTTCATCATTTTGTTTAATTTGCAATCCAAGAAAATAAGTCAGTTCGCCCATCATGGACATCTCAAATTCGCTTTCCATAGTCTCCGCGAATTTAGAAGCATCATTATCTCTTGTTGCGCCAAATACAATGTCATCGACATAGATTTGTGCTACAATGAAATTGCTTTGATAATGCTTCACAAAGAGAGTCCTGTCAGCTCCCCCTCGAGTATAGCCCTTCTCCAAAAGGTGCTTTGTCAACCTTTCGTACCATGCTCGCGGTGCTTGTTTCAGACCGTAAAGAGCCTTTTCAAACAAAAAACATGGTTAGGTTGTTTATGGTCTACAAAACCTTTCGGTTGAGCCACATAAACTTCCTCATTTAAAAACACATTTAGAAACGCGCTCTTAACGTCCATTTGAAATAATTTGATTTTAAAATGACAAGCAATAGCAAATAGTATACGAATGGACTCGAGTCTAGCTACAGGGGCGAATGTTTCATCAAAGTCTATACCTTCTACTTGAGAGTAGCCTTGAGCAACTAATCGTGCCTTGTTCCTGATGATAGTACCATCCTCATTTTTCTTGTTCTTGAAAATCCATTTGGTACCTATCACATTATGTTGCTTTGGAGGCTTCGTTAATTCCCAGACTTTGTTTCGCTCAAATTGATGGAGCTCTTCCTGCATTGCTTTAATCCAGTAGTCATCCTGAAGAGCTTCATCTATGTTCTTTGGTTCGATTAAAGATACGTAGCAAGCGAATCCACAAACCAACTGCCTCCGAGTTCTAACTCCTTCTTGTGGATCTCCAATGATGTTTGATTCAGGATGATCCTTGGAGATTCGTAGCGTTTGTTGAAACGGAGTACTCGGAGGTATATGAGATGATTCCTGCACATCAGATAAACTTGAAGAACCATTAGATGCATCATTAATATTGGAAGTATTATCATGAGAAGATGCAATGGCAGGTGAATCATCATCTAGAGAGATATCGAGGGTAGATTTTCCAGATCCAAAGTGAAAAGCTTCATCTACTTTAACATTTATAGATTCTACAATCATTTTAGATTCGATGTTAAATACTCGATATGCTCTGCTATTCGTAGAATAACCCAAAAAGATCCCTTCGTCACTTCGAGAGTCAAACTTTCCAAGATTTTCACGGTCACGTAAAATGTAACATCGACTCCCGAAGATACGAAAGTATTTGATATCCGGTTTTCTACTAAACCAAAGCTCATATGGTGTATTTAAAGTTCCTGGGCGCAAATACACTCGATTAATGACATAGACATCGGTGTTCACAGCTTTAGCCCAAAAATGTAGCGGTAAATTCCGGCTATGAAGCATCACACGCGCCATCTCTTGAACAACCCTGTTTTTGCGCTCAACAATACCATTCTGCTGAGGTGTATAGGGTGCTGAGAATTCATGTTTTATGCCGTTGGAAGTGCAAAAATCAATGAATTTGGAATTTATGAATTCTCCACCTCTATCACTCCTAACACGAATGATCTTTTCATTCTTTTCAATCATAATACGATGGCAAATCTCATGAAAAGAGTCAAACGTATCAGCTTTCTCTTTTAAAAATGCTACCCAAGAAAACCTAGAGAAATCATCAACCAATAAGAAAATATACCATTTACCTCCCAAAGATGGTTGACGGGTCGGCCAAAAGAAAAAAAATAGTCTACATAAACTACACAACATTTAATCGTAGAACGATTAAAGACAAGGAAGGATTTCACCTTTGCATACCCAAACCTTTTGAGTTTTGGAGTATGTTGGCAATGGTTGAGAAATTTTCCTTGATGAAGACGTTTTGTATGATTGATCTTTTTCTTTTGTCATCGTCTTGTTTGGAGTACTACCAACGTTCTTTTCTTTTGAAAAGTCCTTCTTTGAATTCCGGGGAGTGAACTTATTGGTAGCAGTTGCAAGATGTGGTTGATTTGATCTTTGAGCTCCAATCTTGCAATTTCTTTCAATGTGCCCTGCAAAATTACAACGAAAACATACCTTTGTGCTTGACGATTCCGAAGAGGATGAAGTAGGCTTGTTGTCGTTGGTTGTCGTGAATTCCGGTGTCGGAGGAGGAGATACCGACTGAGGCACAAAGACTGTCCCAACCGAACTAAAATTGTCTTCAGTTCGATTGTATCCGAGGCCGAACTTGTTTGTTTGACCAAGACCAAGAAGTTTATCCAACTTACTCCTTCCGGAAGAAAATTGCTGTAAGTCATCCTTGAGTTGGCAAATGGTCTCTGTCATTTCCAATTTTTCCCGTCGGGCCTCACCGTAGAGCTTCAAGAAGTAGTTCGCTTTGTTCACCATATCTATATAATTCTTCTCGAGTTGCTCATTGGACTCTTGAAGGAAAACATTTGCTTTTATCAGATTATCCCTTTCCACTTCAAGATCGGTCGAGAGAGAAGTTACCCTTTTTACTTCTTCTTCGAGATCCTGCAATCTCCCTCTCAACCCCTTGTTTTGCTTAGCCGGTTTCTTTGAATCCCGTAAAGGTCTGTGGTAGGCTAAAGCAAAATCTTCACCTTCCGAATCATCCGATTCGTTGTCCGTTGCATTCTTTTCAATAGTGGAGTTGGACAATGACTCGGATGTACTTGCCATAAAGCACATGAAGGGTGAAGATATGGACGCGTGGAATGCCGTGGAGCTCTTTTCTTCATCACTTGAAGACGACTCATTTGACGTTGAGTTGTCATCCCAAGTGACGACTTGCATCGCCTTCTTCTTTGCCGGATACTTGGTGGGACACTCCGTTGCAACGTAGCCGTAGCCTCGATATTTGAAGCATTGTAGTTGTCCCTCTGAACTTTTCTTATCCTTTGAGAAGTTCTCTTGCTTTCTTGACTTGTAACTTGAAGTACCCTTGCCTTTGTTCGACTTTCCGAAGGATGGAGATTTACTTGAATTACCCCTTCGAAAGTTGCGGCGAAACTTCCTTGTCAAGAGAGCGAGCTGCTTCTCAAATTCCTCCATAGAAAGGTTCTCGTCATCGTCTGAGGAGGATGTATCCGCGTCTTCTGTTGGGTTATATGTAATAAGGATCTAAATAGGGGAAAAAATACCTAGAGGGGGGTGAATAGGTGTAAACGTATAAACACTCAAAAATCGTTGCGATAAAAATCCAATGCGGAAATAAAAAATAACTCGCAAGATTTTTACGTGGAAAACTCCATCACCGGAGAAAAAAACCACGGGACCGATAACACGGCAGAAATCCACTAGAATTAAAGCACGTACAAGGTGATTTACCGTACACACTTATGACTCAACCTTTTCCATACGCTCCTAGAGGATCTTCTCCGCTCGCTCCGCGACGCTTCTCGAATCCACGATCTGCGCCCAACGCCGAATCCACGGCGTCCAACGTCGAATCCACGACGTCCGACCGAGTCCACGGTCTTCACCCAATAGCACCCTTCGAATCCACGAACGTGCCTCGCTCCGAATCCACGAGAGCGGTTGAACCTTGAATCCACAAGGACACGCGAATCCACGCGCCGATTTTTGGGGTAAATCGTTGTTTTTGGTGGTGATGATCCGCCGAATACTTAGATCAAAGATAGATCGGAAATACCATCTAAGTATTCATTAGTTTGATTCAACTCAAGATGTGAGTATGAAAACCTAGAATCAAACTAATCAATATAGATGAAGAAACATAGAGTATTCTCTAATGATTTCCTTTCTTCTCTATATGTGGATCTAGAGCCGTATAAAATAAGATATGAATATGACGGCTATTTTCCTTCTTTTTGGATTCTTGGATTAACCCTAGAAAATGAGTCATAGGGTCTATTTATAGGTTAGAAACCCTAGGAAGGAGATAAGATTCAAAAACCTACCATTTCTGGAAATTTTACGGACGGCGATCCGGATCGGATTAGCTGTGATCCGGATCGTCGTAACGAGTCAGGCAATTCCAGAAAAACGAAGGTTCGGGATCCGGATCGAAGTGCTTGATCCGGATCGTTCATACAGTTCACCAAACATCAACGTTCGGGATCCGGATTGCGAAGCCTGATCCGGATCGTTCAAGGAAAATGGTAAACTCAGTGTTCGGGATCCGGATCAAGAGAGGCTACGATCCGGATTGAACTGGTGTATGAACGAACCACCTTCGGGATCCGGATTGAACAACCTGATCCGGATCCTGAACATGTCCCAAGTCCAGTTTTTGATTTTTATGCAATGAAAGATTCTTCCAAGTGTTTCTACACTACAAGAAGTATTCGGATCACACAAAATCTTTAGTTAAACATACCTGATCCTTTTGAATTCTTCTTTCTTGAGATTGAGTTAAATGATCCAACTTTCTTCACCTTCAATCTTCAAGACTTGAAACTTTCACGAAACTACGGCAACTCAAATTCCGTAACAATCTCCCCCTTTGGCGGTTTCGTGACAAAACACAGATCCACTAAAGAAAATTCAAAAAGATATTTTTGTTGCTATCACCATACAACAAAAATTTACAATGGAGATCCAAAAATTTTAAAAACATGAGATAAACTCCTAAAACAGACTCTAGACTTAGACATCTGTACTCTCTGTACAAAGAAATCATTCTTGACAAAAAGAGATCGTTAGATACCTCAAGAATATTTAACATTCAAAACCTAACAGAGATAGAGTTTATGCTCATCATGACATTGAGTAATTCAGATATGTAATAAGATCACAATCAAACATTGACATATCTTCTAAGCAATAAAATTCCAAATGTCATAACTTTGCTTTGTTAGTAATCAAACAACTTGTTAGTAATAATACATGTCCAAATAGTTTGTCGAATAGTTAGTAGGAACATGCAACAAATCACAAGATAAAAACCAAAGTTGTGATACTTACCCTTCACCAAAGTCAAAGTTGAAGTGATACTTACCTTGATGTTCACACATTCACATCATCATTGTTCAATCATTGTCTCATCATTGTTCAATCATTGTTCAAGTTCTCTCTAAAACTCTCTTCCCCTTTTTGTCACAAACAAAGCCAAAATCACAAAAATTTTGAGGAGAGTCAAGAAGTTTCAAAAATTTGTTCCTAAAAGTAAGAACCAGAACTAAGAGTGAGTCCTAAAAACTGAAAAACCTGCACAAGAAAAGATTAAAAATCTAAAGTTCCTGCATAAGAGAATTGTTAGACAGACGATTCAGGCATCTGAATCTGAGTCAACCGAGGCGGAGTCTTCAGAGCTCGTGCAACCCAGCTTTTTCAAAATTCCTTTAAGCATTCCCGAAATCGTAGAACACTCTTGCTTCATCTGATGTATGTCCTTGGACATCTTTCTGAGTTCTAGACCCATTTTATCTTGTTCTTGTTTTATGGAAGACTCTAAGTTTCCCTTTTGGTCAGTTCTTCTGGAAGTTGAAGAACGTTGTGTGACGATTGACGGAGCAGTTTGACCTTCATTCCGAGGAGATCGTCTTGGCAAAGAAGGTGAATTGTCAAGAGGTTCATTGCTTGGCACATTCTTTTTCTTTGCTTGTTGCTTAAGTATTGAGGAAGACTTCAGTAGCTTCTTTTTCTTTAGGTAAACCTTATTTTCTTCATCAATACTTTGTTGTACTTCGTCAAGAAATGTGTCCCAATCTTCTTTGTCTTCTGATTCAGTGTCAATTTGAATTCCAGTTCCCCTCGACGTGTTTCGCCTAGTGTACTGCTTGGTTGTTGAGGCAGATTTCATCAGCTTCTTGTTCTTCAAATACAACCTATCTTCTTTGTCAATAGCTCGTTGTGCTTGTTCACAAATCTCTTCCCAGTCTTCTTCATCTGATTCCGAATCACTTTGACGAACTTTTCTTGTCTCTCCTTGATTTGGGTCATCTTGTTCTCTTTTTATAGAGATGGTTGGTGTAGCCATAGGCGCTTTTCCTGTGTCCATGGGTCGCTTTCCTTTTGATCCATCAGAAGCTTTTTGTTCAGGCAATGAGTCATCATCATCTGTCAATTCAGTCCAATCTACCTCTTGACAGTCTGCTTCCACTTCTGTGTCGCTGATCAGAAGAGACTCACCTTTTTGTTGTGTTTTCTTAGCTCTCTTCAATTTGTTTGTGGCCCGAGTGTGCACCATAGTGACCAATAAAAGAATGATCCATGAGAATCCCATTGATCCAAGTGCCTTAAGAAGATTGAAATCCTGTGAGCAACAACTCAAGAACACGAAAAAATTGTTAATTTTCAAAGATTTGAAAAAATTGTACCCAAACAATCATAATCATGTAGAGAGACTAAGAATCAAATTAGTTTTGCAAAAGGAATTTTAAAAATAGATCAATTGCATGATTTTCGAAAATCCTTATTATATGCCCTAAAACCGAAATTTTAGAAATCGAAGCCTAAAAATCCGTTAATCAGGAGAATACCTAGCATATAATCAAAACTAATCTACCCAGAGTTCTTATTTCAAAAGAAATTTGATCAAAAACCATCCACAAACAAAATTGATCCAAGAAAATCATCACGTTTGAGGAGGAATAGAGAAAAACGGTGAAAAACCGAGATTTTGATCAATAAAACTTACTTGGAGTTGAAGAACTTGAGTTTGAAAGCTTCCAAGAAGGATGAAATCTAGAGAGAGAGGCTCTGGAAACTTTGGAACAAAAGATTGGAGTAAAAGAAATCAAAACCCTTTTGTTCTTTATAAAACCCTAGCCGCGATCCGGATCAGACCATGCTTGCGATCCGGATCGGCTACCCGCAGTGAGAAACTGCGTACGGGATCCGGATCGGCAGGTCCAATCCGGATCGTCAGCCCGCAGAAGAATACCTGCGTTCGGGATCCGGATCATCTTGCCCGATCCGGATCGGCTCCAACTTTTTCTTTAGAAAATTTCAGAAAAATTCAAGAAAAACCAGAAAAGGATTGTAAGCACAGATGTGTATCAACTTTAAACAAAAATCATCGTTTCATACAACAAGAATTAGATTATGCCAAATCTATCAATAATATCCAAAAATGAAACGAGAATTTACAAAAATTAAATCCCTTAAAGTTGAACACCTTCAATTACATCTAACTTGATCTTATGAGTAATGCCTTTATCAAATCATCAATTCAGTAAAGAAAATGAAATACAAAGATCAATAGATGTTTGAAATCCCAAATATAGTAGATAATGTATCTAGACAATCTGTTGAAGAGAGTGGCTCTTTGAGCATCTTTCTTTAAAAACCCACCTTACACCAACCTTGAAAATTGACGGAGTCAAGTATTTCAACATGCATTTTACTTAATCAAAATTTGAACAACCATGCTTGGTATACATGTGGTAGCTGCACACAATACTCGGACGACCGAGGTGATAGCTCTTTCCTCCATGTGGTGGTAGTTTTCACACTCCTCATTGGGATGTAACTCTTTGCACATCTTTTGAGCATTTTACTTTTCTTTGACTCCCCCTCAATTGGCTATCAATTATTTAAGATATAAAGTATTCAACCAAAAATTGATCTCGATTTCATACTCGACTAAGCAGTCAAATAAGATAATGACTATACCAAGAGATCATTGAGAGAGAAATTGACTTTGATCACTCAGAAGATGATTTAATTAACATAAATGATCATTGCAACAGTGAAATATTATGATGGCAAAAGAATAATAAATTTCTAAATGTGCGAAAAGATGCAATTAAAGTCAATTATGATCTATGCTCAATTAATGTCCTATGTACAAACATAGATAATGAACAGAACAAAACAAAAACAAAACCTATCCTAAGCAAAGGTTTCAAAAAGAAGTTTATTTCAAGGAAAGCATTCCAATTGCTTTTCACAAATGAATAAAACGTTTTTGATCCAAAGGTTTTGTTAGAATGTCAGCTAATTGATCCTCAGTTGAAATATATGAAAGTTGAAGAGTATTTGATTCAACTAGCTCTCTAAGAAAATGATATCTAAGTTCAATATGTTTTGTTCTAGAGTGCAACACAGGGTTTTTAGAAATGTTAATTGCACTTGTGTTGTCACAAAGAATTGTTACCGAAGATGCTGAAATCCGGAAGTCGCTCAACACACTTTTCATCCAAATGAGTTGGGTTGAACAACTACCCGTTGAAATGTATTCCGCTTCGGCAGTCGAGAGTGCTATGCAATTCTGCTTTTTACTGTGCCATGCAACAAGGCAATGGCCAAGATAGAAGCATGCACCACTCGTGCTTTTCCGATCATCCACTGATCCTGCCCAATCGGCATCTGAGTATCCAAGAATATCCAAACTTGTTCCCATAGGATACCAAATTCCGAAATTAATTGATCCTTTGATATACCGGATGATCCTTTTCACCGCTTTCAGGTGAACCTCCTTTGGTGCAGATTGATATCTCGCGCAGATCCCAACACCAAAAGATATATCCGGGCGACTAGCCGTGAGGTAAAGTAGACTTCCAATCATACTTCGAAACAGTTTCTCGTCTACATTCTCACTTTGTGATTCACTTCCAAGTCCCTTGTGGCTAGTTCCCATTGGAGTCGGAAAATCCTTCGAATTTTCAAGATCAAACTTTTTAACCAACTCCATTGCATACTTGGATTGACTCAAGTGAATACCTTCATCATTTTGTTTAATTTGCAATCCAAGGAAATAAGTCAATTCGCCCATCATGGACATCCCAAATTCGCTTTCCATGGTCTCCGCGAATTTAGAAGCATCATTATCTCTTGTTGCGCCAAATACAATGTCATCGACATAGATTTGTGCTACAATGAAATTGCTTTGATAATGCTTCACAAAGAGAGTCCTATCAGCTCCCCCTCGAGTGTAGCCCTTCTCCAAAAGGTGCTTTGTCAACCTTTCGTACCATGCTCGCGGTGCTTGTTTCAGACCGTAAAGAGCCTTTTTCAAACGAAAAACATGGTTAGGTTGTTTATGGTCTACAAAACCTTTCGGTTGAGCCACATAAACTTTCTCATTTAAAAACCCATTTAGAAATGCGCTCTTAACGTCCATTTGAAATAATTTGATTTCAAAATGACAAGCAATAGCAAATAGTATACGAATGGACTCGAGTCTAGCTACAGGGGCGAATGTTTCATCAAAGTCTATACCTTCTACTTGAGAGTAGCCTTGAGCAACTAATCGTGCCTTGTTCCTGATGATAGTACCATCCTCATTTTTCTTGTTCTTGAAGATCCATTTGGTACCTATCACATTATGTTGCTTTGGAGGCTTCGTTAATTCCCAGACTTTGTTTCGCTCAAATTAATGGAGCTCTTCCTGCATTGCTTTAATCCAGTAGTCATCCTGAAGAGCTTCATCTATGTTCTTTGGTTCGATTAAAGATACGTAGCAAGCGAATCCACAAACCAACTGCCTCCGAGTTCTAACTCCTTCTTGTGGATCTCCAATAATATTCGGTTCCGGATGATCCTTGGAGATTCGTAGCGTTTGTTGAAACGGAGTACTCGGAGATATATGAGATGATTCTTGCACATTAGATAAACTTGAAGAACCATTAGATGCATCATTAATATTGGAAGTATTATTATGAGAAGATGCAACGGCAGGAGAATCATCATCTAGAGAGATATCGAGGGTAGATTTTTCAGATGCAAAGTGAAAAGCTTCATCTACTTTAACATTTATAGATTCTACGATCGTCTTAGATTCCAAGTTAAATACTCGATATGCTCTACTATTAGTAGAATACCCCAGGAAAATCCCTTCGTCACTTCGTGAGTCAAACTTTCCAAGATTTTCACGGTCACGTAAAATGTAACACCGACTCCCGAAGATGCGAAAATATTTGATGTTGGGTTTTCTACCACACCATAGTTCATATGGTGTATTTAACATTCCCGGGCGCAAAAACACTCGATTAATGACATAGACAGCGGTGTTCACAGCTTCAGCCCAAAAATGTAGCGGTAAATTCCGGCTATGAAGCATCACACGCGCCATCTCTTGAACAACCCTGTTTTTGCGCTCAACAACACCATTCTGTTGAGGTGTATAGGGTGCAGAGAATTCATGCTTAATACCGTTTGAAGTACAAAAGTCAATGAATTTAGAATTAATGAATTCTCCACCTCTATCACTTCTAACACGAATGATCTTTTCATTCTTTTCAAACATAATACGAAGGCAAATCTCGTGAAAAGAATCAAAAGTATCAGCTTTCTCTTTTAAAAATGCTACCCAAGAAAACCTAGAGAAATCATCAACCAATAAGAAAATATACCATTTACCTCCCAAAGATGGTTGACGAGTTGGCCCCATTAAATCCATGTGTAAAAGTTCCAAAGGCCGTTTTGTACCAACGTGGTTCAAGTTCTTGTGTGCAGTTCTGGACTGTTTTCCCTTTTGGCAACCACCACACACAATGTTTTGTTTAAATAAAAGTTTTGGAACCCCCTTGACCACGTCCTTGTTTGAAATTTCAACAAGTTCCTTAAAATTTATGTGACCTAGCCTTTCATGCCAAAGTGTTTCATTATTCAAAGAAACTAGGTTACATTTTTCTAAAATTTTATTAGGAACAACATAGCAATTGTTTTCAGATCTAACCCCTTTTAAAAAGAAGACATGGTCCTTATCAGTTACAACGCATTCAACAGATGAAAAGTTAACTAAAAAACTATTGTCGCAAAGTTGACTTATGCTTATGAGGTTAGTCTTAAGGCCATCAACAAATAAGACGTTTTTCAAAATCGGGCCATCTGGAATAGCTACCGCCCCTTTTCCAACAATTTTGGAAGATCGACCGTCTCTGAAAACAACAAGTCCACCGGAGATTTTCTCAAGATTTTGAAAACTATTTTTGTCACCGGTCATGTGACGGGAACAACCGCTATCCAGATACCAAGACGAACTATCATATGCATGCAAGGAAACATTGGTAACAAGACAAGGAAAGATTTCACCTTTGCGCACCCAAACCTTTTTGGAGTGCGTCGGTAATGGTCGTGAAGTTATATGCCTAGGTGAAAGCATCTTGTTAAAACGATTGCTGCTCCTTGATGAAGTCGTCTTGCGCGGTAAACTACCAGGGTTCTTTTCTTTCAATTGATTTGGAGTTGATTTCCGAGGAATCACCTTTGTGGTAGTCATTGCAAGAGATGTTTGAGGTGAGCATTTGACTCCCGTCTTGCAATATCTTCTTATGTGCCCTGAAACACCACAACGAAAACATACCTTAGATCTTGACGACCCCAAAGAGGATGAAGTAGGTTTGTTGTCATTGTTTGTCTTGAATTCCGGTGTCGGAGGAGGAGATACCGACTGAGGCACAAAAACTGTCCCACTCGAACTTGGACTGTTTCCAGTTTGAGTGTATCCGAGGCCGAACCGATTTGATTGACCAAGACCAAGAAGTCTATCCAACTTACTCCTTCCTGAAGAGAATCGCTGTAAGTCATCCTTGAGTTGGAAAATGGTCTTTGTCATTTCCAGGTTATCCTGTCGAGCCTCGTTGTAGAGCTTTGAGAAGTGATTCGCTTTATCCACCAGATTTGTATGTTCCTTCTCAAAACGCTCATTGGACTCTTGAAGGGAAACATTTACTTTTATCAGATTTTCCCTTTCCACTTCAAGAGCATTTGAGAGAGAAGTTGCTCTTTTTGGTTCTTCTTCGAGATCATGCAATCTCCCTCTCAAACTCTTGTTTTGCTTAGCCACTTTCTTTGAATGCCTCAAAAGTCTGTGGTAGGCTAAAGCAAAATCTTCACCTTCCGAATCATCCGATTCATTGTCCATCGCAATCTTTTCAACAGTGGAGTTGGACAACGACTCGGATGTACTTGCCATAAAGCACATGAAGGGTGAAGATATGGACGCGTGGAATGCCGTGGAGCTCTTTTCTTCATCACTTGAAGACGACTCATTTGACGTTGAGTTGTCATCCCAAGTGACGACTTGCATCGCCTTCTTCTTTGCCGGATACTTGTTGGGACACTCCGTTGCAATGTGGCCGTAGCCTCGACATTTGAAGCGTTGTAGTTGTCCCTCTGAACTTTTCTTATCCTTTGAGAAGTTCTCTTGCTTTCTTGACTTGTAACTTGAAGTACCCTTGCCTTTGTTCGACTTTCCGAAGGATGGAGATTTACTTGAATTACCCCTTCGAAAGTTGCGGCGAAACTTCCTTGTCAAGAGAGCGAGCTGCTTCTCAAATTCCTCCATAGAAAGGTTCTCGTCATCGTCTGAGGAGGATGTATCCGCGTCTTCTTCCTTAGTTGTTTTCAACGCATAACCTGAAGACTTAAAAGTGGATGCCTTTCCAGAAGAATTGTTAGTAGTAAACCTCATTTCATATGTTTGTAATGAACCAACTAATTCTTCTACACGTATTTCGTCCGGGTGTTTAATAGTTTCAATGGCAGTAACCTTTGGGCGAAATCGTTCAGGAAGAGTTCTTAAGATCTTTCTTACAATCTTAAATTCTGGAATCTTCTCTCCCAGGTTAGCACATGAGTTTACGATGTCTTGCAATCGTGTATAGTAGTCCGTGAAAGATTCATTTTCTGCCATCAAGATAGAGTCAAACTTGCTCGTAAGCATTTGCAGTTTTTGAATCTTCACGAGGTTAGTTCCCTCATGTGTAACCTGAAGAACATCCCAGATTTCTTTCGTAGTCTCACATGCTGAGACGCGAGAGAACTCAGTTTGAGATAAGGCATTAAAAATGGCATTAATTCCCTTGCCATTGTAAGAAGATGAATCTAACTCTTCCTTGGTCCATTTCGACCTAGGTTTTAAGGTGCGAACATCACCAATAAATTCAGTTGGATTAGACCATCCTAATTCAATTGATTGCCACACCCGTTCGTCGATGGAAATTAAAAAGGCTTTCATCCGCACTTTCCAGTACGCATAATTTGTTCCATCGAAGAACGGGGGTCGGTTGATGTTTCCACCTTCAACCATTGTTTACAACCCTATTCCCGCTCTGATACCACTTGTTGGGTTATATGTAATAAGGATCTAAATAGGGGAAAAAACACCTAGAGGGGGGTGAATAGGTGTAAACGTATAAACACTCAAAAATCGTTGCGATAAAAACCCAATGCGGAAATAAAAAATAACTCGCAAGATTTTTACGTGGAAAACTCCATCACCGGAGTAAAAAACCACGGGACCGATAACACGGCAGAAATCCACTAGAATTAAAACACGTACAAGGTGATTTACCGTACACACTTACGACTCAACCTTTTCCATACGCTCCTAGAGGATCTTCTCCGCTCGCTCCGCGACGCTTCTCGAATCCACGATCTGCGCCCAACGCCGAATCCACGGCGTCCAACGTCGAATCCACGACGTCCGACCGAGTCCACGGTCTTCACCCAATAGCACCCTTCGAATCCACGAACGTGCCTCGCTCCGAATCCACGAGAGCGGTTGAACCTTGAATCCACAAGGACACGCGAATCCACGCGCCGATTTTTGGGATAAATCGTTGTTTTTGGCGGTGATGATCCGCCGAATACTTAGATCAAAGATAGATCGGAAATACCATCTAAGTATTCATTAGTTTGATTCAACTCAAGATGTGAGTATGAAAACCTAGAATCAAACTAATCAATATAGATGAAGAAACATAGAGTATTCTCTAATGATTTCCTTTCTTCTCTATATGTGGATCTAGAGCCGTATAAAATAAGATATGAATATGACGGCTATTTTCCTTCTTTTTGGATTCTTGGATTATCCCTAGAAAAAGAGTCATAGGGTCTATTTATAGGTTAGAAACCCTAGGAAGGAGATAAGAATCAAAAACCTACCATTTCTGGAAATTTTACGGACGGCGATCCGGATCGGATTAGCTGTGATCCGGATCGTCGTAACGAGTTAGGCAATTCCAGAAAAACGAAGGTTCAGGATCCGGATCGAAGTGCTTGATCCGGATCGTTCGTACAGTTCACCAAACATCAACGTTCGGGATCCGGATTGCGAAGCCTGATCCGGATCGTTCAAGGAAAATGGTAAACTCAGTGTTCGGGATCCGGATCAAGAGAGGCTACGATCCGGATTGAACTGGTGTATGAACGAACCACCTTCGGGATCCGGATTGAACAACCTGATCCGGATCCTGAACATGTCCCAAGTCCAGTTTTTGATTTTTATGCAATGAAAGATTCTTCCAAGTGTTTCTACACTACAAGAAGTATTCGGATCACACAAAATCTTTAGTTAAACATACCTGATCCTTTTGAATTCTTCTTTCTTGAGATTGAGTTAAATGATCCAACTTTCTTCACCTTCAATCTTCAAGACTTGAAACTTTCACGAAATTACGCCAACTCAAATTCCGTAACATCTTCTTCCTTAGTTGTTTTCAACGCATAACCTGAAGACTTAGAAGAGGATGTGTCACGCCCCGGGGGTCGAAACTGCGACCCGGGCTCGCCAACAGATCCGCCACCTATGCGGAACCCCGCATAAGCGAAGCGTCCAACCTGCAAAGTATCATCTAACAACTAAATAGATATCAGAGCTGAAGAAAACTGCTGTAATAAAAACCTGAATCACTGTACAACTGAAAAATAAAGGTACAATATCCATCTCCCAAAAATAGTAATACAATAATCCGGTCCACCGAAACAGTAACACAAGTAAAAGCCACCTATACATCATCTACAAATCCAAAAAGGGAGATAAACTAAAATAATAAAATACAACTGTGTACAGTGAAACCCACAATCCGGGTTGGTACATCTATCCTACTGTAGAAATCAACACTGGTAGGGATCTATCTCACGACTCCCTCGCCTCGAACCGTCAACTGAAAGATCAGCAACTCCTGCAGTAGACACTGCAAAACAAAGGGAGGAAAGAGAAAAACAACAATGGGGGTGAGAACCACTAGTAAAACCAGTAGCCTCCCCCTGTGGGTAAAGCCTCAAACCCCGACGTACCCACTAAGTCTACCAGAGGCAAGAAAAGAATAAGAGAGGTGGTAAGCTAAAAACAGAAATACTGATAAGAGGAAGCTACCACTAGTATGCCTCTAAATGTCGTGCTAAGAAGTATAGCTAAATGTATGCATCAGTAAATAAATGCCTGCCTGAATAAACCCAATCCGACCACCAGTAAACACTGGTACTGCCTGCTCTGCCTACCGCATCGGGTATGCCAGCCTACGCATAACACCAATGCAAAAAGGAGTCTCACGGACTCAAAGCCTGTCTGTCGCACACTCCGGAGTGGCACTCGAGGGGAGCGACCCACACGAGTAAGTATCTCAGTAACAAGTATCAAAACTAGCAGAACTGGATCACGACTCTGATCAAAGTGGGAAAACCCATCCACTAAAGAAAGCCCGATCCCACCAATCTGATGCACTGTAAATACCCGGTCGGCCGCCCAAAGTCCGCGGTCGCAGCAATATCCCACAAATCCCCCAAATCAAGCCCGACCTGCCATCCCTAATCCGATGCACAAGTCACCATCCGGTCAACCGCCCAAAGTCCGCGGTAGCCGCAATACCCTGCCCTCAGGCCAGCCTATCCCAGATCCCAAGAATCTGTCTACACTATCCCAAAAACCCCTGCTCGCGCACGAGCTACAAATACCCTGAGCCTAGTATGAAAGGAGAAAAGCAAGAAACATGGTTTCTCCTAAGTCAAGTCCAACATGATAGTGTAGCAGAAAAAGGTGGCCTATCTAGATGACCATACAAGCATGAAGATGTCCAAAGATGATATAAAGTAAACAGGTGTCGATGTTCTACATTTATTAGAGCATGCTATTCCATAATATTGATGATTGCATAAGAACATTAAGTGCAACATAGCCTATGCCTGCCAGTACCACATACACGATGTTCACAAAGTATGAAAATAAGGAATTGCCATACCTAATCAAAAATCACATAAGATGGTACAACGCTTATCAACCCTCACATTCATACTGGAATAAGCCCAAGATCATTTAACATCACTTAAACAGGGACATTCAATCAAGTATCACCAATGAATAGCTTAAGGTCCAACAATCTTCATTGATCTCACATAGGATGAATATAGGATCTACCAACAACATCCAATCTCATTTGTAAGTGATAGGAGTCATGAAATTGCTTTTTCTCATAAGGAATAGGCCTCAACTCAACAATGATATCCACCTTTTTGTGAAGGAATTAGGAATCAAAAGCCTAGGTCATTATTACATTAACTAGATCAATAACCAACATCAACACCCATTTTCACATAAACTAGATCAAAGATCAATCAACTCATTATTCTCACATAAATAGGTTATGAATCAACATCTATGCCCAACATCACACATTGTAGGTTAAGGATCAACAAAACCAACTACTATCATATAAGCCATTCTCAAATAAATGAACCAAGTCCTTCTCACATAAGCAACCAAGCACTTCTCACATAACCCCATCAAGTCCTCACATAAATCAACCAACCATTTACATATATATCTATCACCATCATTCTCACATAATAATGTTAATCATTCATCACAAGGTATAGGTTGAAGAGTGATTTTCCAATTACCCTCACATAGCATAGATTTAAGGATGACCACCGTTAATCAACTTCATATGAAATAATGTAATCTCAACCAACCGATCATTTATTCATGCATAAGCTAAGGATTAATTAACCTAACATAAATATGGAGATTTAAGCATGATTCACCACAGAAAAGAGAACAACAATCAACTATGCCATAAGGGAAACCAATAGCCCGAGTGGGTAAATCATTGTTTTCGGCATAACACAACCACCCACCTGAAACTCAACGATCTGATGCCCGATCTGGCCGAATTTTGGCGTGAGTAATCCTTATCCTCCCAGGAGTCCGATGCCGCGAAAATCATCCAAATCCGCCTCACGGATTGGGCGCAATCACTGAAACAATGCACACTGCGCATTCAAATTCCAGAATTTCGGCATGTGCAACAAGGTTAATTAAAATGTATGTGCAACCACAAATACCTCAAAATAAAGTTCCCAGCAGTAAAGCAAAGATATCCTCTTTCATACAAACATCTTTAAGTCCTCAAAATCCACCATTAATTTTCCTTTGACATTCAAATACAACAAAATCACAATGCTGTCCAAAATTGCTAACATAAACTTGCTAGCATTCCCAAGCTTATTTAGGGGCTTTTCCAAAGGGATTCATCCACAGCTCATAAAAGAGAATTTGCTCAGCTTGAAGTTAAGAAGAAGTCCCAACTTGAATTTCTGCAAAAGACCTTATATCTACAAAGTTATATGCATTCCAAGGTGCCTTGCTCAAATCAAAACTAAAACAGGGACTGCAGTAAACCATATAATCGCACTTAAAAAGATCATTAAAGTTACCTAATCAAACGTGCTCCAAATCCTGCAAGAGAGGTACCCTTGGATTCCTTGTCGAGAATAGATACAAATTGAGCTAAAGAACTCCAATTTTCGTGCTCAGATGAAGGAGAAAACCCATAAACACTTTGAACTATCACCAAGTTCCATCTGTACAGGACTGCAGCAAGGTGCTCCAAAGATCAAGAATAAACCCTAATAAAAACTCAGATCTGGGGAAAATGATACTTACCAATATTTTACATCTTCGAGTCCTGGAATTTTTCCCGCAAAAATCATCCAAAAAATCCACTCCTACAATTCAGAAAGGCCAAAATACCACAGATTGCCCAAAATCTCAGGCTGCAACAAAGGGTCCCAAAGATGGCCTTAAAACTCTGAAAAAAACATGATATCTGGGGGAAGAGTTGAATACAAAAATTGTAGCCTTACCTCTTGTGAAGACATAGAACCAAAAATGAGCTCAAAACTCCAAGAAATGAGTCCTGGGGAATTTTTGCACTGAAACGCGACGGTGGAGCTCCGAAAATCCAGCAATGGTGCTTGTGCTCCATCATGGAGAAGAAGATGACCAAGCTAGCTCCAATGGCTCACCCAAGATGATGATTTTGAAGAAGAAACGTTGGTGATGCTCTGCACAAAACCCTCCAACAATCCATGGTCCATGGAGGAAGAAGGAGGAAGAAAAAGAAGAGGAAGAAGAAGAGGAGGAAGAAGAAGAAAGGAAAAAAATTGATTAAAACAATCCTCTCTCTCTCCCTCTCCCACACTCCACCCCACGTGAAGTACGGCTGGCCCATCATGGCTAGCCATGTGGCAGCCTAGCATGCCTGATGGACCACACTCCCAACACCGAACCAATGGGGTGACGCCACGTGGCACCCCCGGTCCACAGCCTATTCATGCACCCGAAAAACCCCCTGAACTTCCGGTTGCCCGTTTTCGCTCATCCGGACTCCGAAAAAATACAACCAAACAGTCAATTTCCAACGTTTTTCCGTGCTGAATCCAAATACGAAGTCCATTTTGCGCGAAACCACCTCTATTTTTCGACGAAATTCCCAATTAACCAATCTTGATCAATTTCTCGCACTGAGTCCGTTTCCGGGGTCCGATTTGTGCGCAATCAACACTGTCCATAGACATAGGCCTCCGCAAGCTGTCGATCACACTGTAATGACCACGGAGATCCGGGTCTTCACATCCTCCCCCACTAAAAGAAAGTTTCGTCCTCGAAACTAACATAGCTCAAAAGAAGTCTCAAATCAGAAGGGCAAATATCCAACATCCTCGTCACCAGCTCTCAAGGCGTCACTCGCTTCCCGTGGTTATTCCACAACAACATCAACCGCCTGTACGACCTGGCCTAGTTGCGCCATTCCTCATCTCTCGAGCCATAATCCACAACGGTACCTCCAGCACTCCAGACACTCACTAGTCTCAAGTGGAGCGAGTCAAACATCGACGGGCAAACCAAACATATCACCTCTAAGCGGAGACAGGGACAACAACAAGGATTCAAACATGTCACGGGGAAAAGAAGAAACAACAGGTAACCACTGATCCACAACACCCCCAAAATCTCCTCCTCAAAACCAACTCCTTCAAGAAACCTGAAGTACACCCTCATAGTTATCCATCATAATCAATAACTGTACCATCAACTCTCAGTTGTGCTGGTGCCATCCAATAAGGTGCCTTCAATATCGACGCAGTTCCCAGAACCACGTTAATAGAAATCTTAATCTCCTTGCCCGGCGGCATTCTCATCAACTCAGGTGGACTCAAATTCAAGAACTCGCGGGCATTAAGGGCACCTTTGAGTCCCGGGGCCGCCGTAGGCACCTCTATCACAGTCACTAACTGGGCAATACATCCTTGGCTCATCATCTGCCTGACTCCTGTTGGCACGCTGTCACTGCAACTAGTGCAATCTACCACCACCTGTAAACCAACTCCTTCTGTCCAACTCGCAGAAGTTCACGGTCCTCACCCCAATCAAAAATTGCAAGATGTCACCCCGACCAATCCAATACGCCGAGTCGAAAATCCTGGGTTGCCATAAGACCAGCTAGTCAACGGGTGTAACCCATAGCCTAACTGCACTGGACATATTCCACAAACCTCCTCCACGTGCACATCCTAAACAAGGATCTATACCTCAAGTGCACGTGGTGACAACTCTACCTTTAGTCCATGCAGGGATGCACCTCATCCTAACTCAAATAGCTGTAAAGGAAATCATGCCTGCGACAACACATCCCACTGATGGGACGCCCTCCCACTCGGTTGCCCGGACTCAACTGCCAGCGCTAGTGGTCGTCGCTCAATCAGCCTGAGAATATCCTGACTATCTCCAAAGAAGGCACCATCTCTGCCTCCACTCATACTCCGGCAATGATCGCAGCCCATCACGCTTCCGCTGCGCTACTCTGATACTGATGCATATGCTGCCATCAGGGTCCACCCAACCTCTGGCACCTCAGAAGTCCACGACTCTGAAAAGGAATCGAGAATGCCTCAGCCTACTAGTCTGCTCTCCATCAACTGGCACCGAGTGCCTCCATCTGTCCCAAGGAACTACAACGCTATGCTCCATCGGGGCATCCAAATCTGAAGTCAGAGGGACCGAATGAGCCAAAAAGATATCCTAGCGCAATCCTAACCCAGCACACACACATTCCATGCGCCTCGTCCCTCAAAACGGGGAGCGTGCAGTTCATCAACTGCGTAAACCCTCTGGCATAAAAGACTCTCAAATAGTCTATCCAGCACCCCTACCCACAACTTTGCCTCCAAAGGCTCCAAACTCAATCCTTCGAGTCGGGACAGGTCTAACAGCCAAAGCTATCTCAGTCGATCAATGATATCCCACTGCTTATCTGCTATCAACTATCCACCCTGCCTCAGTGCCTCTACACTAAAAGTCGACCCAAAGAGGGCTGCTCGCCCAACCGGCGCCATTGGAATCGTTGCCACCCAGGATCTACAAAGGGGTTGGTCTCAACGGAAAGCACTATCGGAGATGTCCACAGCTCCAGCAACTGTATCATCCTATCAGCTGCTCTCTCCGCCGCCGATATGCCACTGCCAATACTGTCATATGGGTCCAGAGCTCTCTGACCCCAATCTGGGTATCCGACCCAGAACTGCCTATCCTCGCCCAAAAGCTGCAATGGGGTGCACACGGGTCAGAACTCTGCGTCAGGGAGACACCGCTCACCACGACGAACCGCACACAAAACACACCACCGAAACTCGACCCAATCCAGCGAAAGTCTAGGACATGTCACCCATTCCATGGCATTATGCTGTCTGCAGCCAACATAATCACCAAGGAGAATAAACATGCCAATCACTCATCCCGTCCCTTGGGAGAGGTATAAAACTCAATCAGGACTCTCGCAGTAAGTCACGACTCTCACGTAGTCATCCTAAGGTCCAACCACAAGCCTAGGGTTTCTAAGTCCATAATGACCTACATCCTAGGCTCTGATACCACTCTAATCTGTCACGCCCCGGGGGTCGAAACTGCGACCCGGGCTCGCCAACAGATCCGCCACCTATGCGGAACCCCGCATATGCGAAGCGTCCAACCTGCAAAGTATCATCTAACAACTAAATAGATATCAGAGCTGAAGAAAACTGCTGTAATAAAAACCTGAATCACTGTACAACTGAAAAATAAAGGTACAATATCCATCTCCCAAAAATAGTAATACAATAATCCGGTCCACCGAAACAGTAACACAAGTAAAAGCCACCTATACATCATCTACAAATCCAAAAAGGGAGATAAACTAAAATAATAAAATACAACTGTGTACAGTGAAACCCACAATCCGGGTTGGTACATCTATCCCACTGTAGAAATCAACACTGGTAGGGATCTATCTCACGACTCCCTCGCCTCGAACCGTCAACTGAAAGATCAGCAACTCCTGCAGTAGACACTGCAAAACAAAGGGAGGAAAGAGAAAAACAACAATGGGGGTGAGAACCACTAGTAAAACCAGTAGCCTCCCCCTGTGGGTAAAGCCTCAAACCCCGACGTACCCACTAAGTCTACCAGAGGCAAGAAAAGAATAAGAGAGGTGGTAAGCTAAAAACAGAAATACTGATAAGAGGAAGCTACCACTAGTATGCCTCTAAATGTCGTGCTAAGAAGTATAGCTAAATGTATGCATCAGTAAATAAATGCCTGCCTGAATAAACCCAATCCGACCACCAGTAAACACTGGTACTGCCTGCTCTGCCTACCGCATCGGGTATGCCAGCCTACGCATAACACCAATGCAAAAAGGAGTCTCACGGACTCAAAGCCTGTCTGTCGCACACTCCGGAGTGGCACTCGAGGGGAGCGACCCACACGAGTAAGTATCTCAGTAACAAGTATCAAAACTAGCAGAACTGGATCACGACTCTGATCAAAGTGGGAAAACCCATCCACTAAAGAAAGCCCGATCCCACCAATCTGATGCACTGTAAATACCCGGTCGGCCGCCCAAAGTCCGCGGTCGCAGCAATATCCCACAAATCCCCCAAATCAAGCCCGACCTGCCATCCCTAATCCGATGCACAAGTCACCATCCGGTCAACCGCCCAAAGTCCGCGGTAGCCGCAATACCCTGCCCTCAGGCCAGCCTATCCCAGATCCCAAGAATCTGTCTACACTATCCCAAAACCCCCTGCTCGCGCACGAGCTACAAATACCCTGAGCCTAGTATGAAAGGAGAAAAGCAAGAAACATGGTTTCTCCTAAGTCAAGTCCAACATGATAGTGTAGCAGAAAAAGGTGGCCTATCTAGATGACCATACAAGCATGAAGATGTCCAAAGATGATATAAAGTAAACAGGTGTCGATGTTCTACATTTATTAGAGCATGCTATTCCATAATATTGATGATTGCATAAGAACATTAAGTGCAACATAGCCTATGCCTGCCAGTACCACATACACGATGTTCACAAAGTATGAAAATAAGGAATTGCCATACCTAATCAAAAATCACATAAGATGGTACAACGCTTATCAACCCTCACATTCATACTGGAATAAGCCCAAGATCATTTAACATCACTTAAACAGGGACATTCAATCAAGTATCACCAATGAATAGCTTAAGGTCCAACAATCTTCATTGATCTCACATAGGATGAATATAGGATCTACCAACAACATCCAATCTCATTTGTAAGTGATAGGAGTCATGAAATTGCTTTTTCTCATAAGGAATAGGCCTCAACTCAACAATGATATCCACCTTTTTGTGAAGGAATTAGGAATCAAAAGCCTAGGTCATTATTACATTAACTAGATCAATAACCAACATCAACACCCATTTTCACATAAACTAGATCAAAGATCAATCAACTCATTATTCTCACATAAATAGGTTATGAATCAACATCTATGCCCAACATCACACATTGTAGGTTAAGGATCAACAAAACCAACTACTATCATATAAGCCATTCTCAAATAAATGAACCAAGTCCTTCTCACATAAGCAACCAAGCACTTCTCACATAACCCCATCAAGTCCTCACATAAATCAACCAACCATTTACATATATATCTATCACCATCATTCTCACATAATAATGTTAATCATTCATCACAAGGTATAGGTTGAAGAGTGATTTTCCAATTACCCTCACATAGCATAGATTTAAGGATGACCACCGTTAATCAACTTCATATGAAATAATGTAATCTCAACCAACCGATCATTTATTCATGCATAAGCTAAGGATTAATTAACCTAACATAAATATGGAGATTTAAGCATGATTCACCACAGAAAAGAGAACAACAATCAACTATGCCATAAGGGAAACCAATAGCCCGAGTGGGTAAATCATTGTTTTCGGCATAACACAACCACCCACCTGAAACTCAACGATCTGATGCCCGATCTGGCCGAATTTTGGCGTGAGTAATCCTTATCCTCCCAGGAGTCCGATGCCGCGAAAATCATCCAAATCCGCCTCACGGATTGGGCGCAATCACTGAAACAATGCACACTGCGCATTCAAATTCCAGAATTTCGGCATGTGCAACAAGGTTAATTAAAATGTATGTGCAACCACAAATACCTCAAAATAAAGTTCCCAGCAGTAAAGCAAAGATATCCTCTTTCATACAAACATCTTTAAGTCCTCAAAATCCACCATTAATTTTCCTTTGACATTCAAATACAACAAAATCACAATGCTGTCCAAAATTGCTAACATAAACTTGCTAGCATTCCCAAGCTTATTTAGGGGCTTTTCCAAAGGGATTCATCCACAGCTCATAAAAGAGAATTTGCTCAGCTTGAAGTTAAGAAGAAGTCCCAACTTGAATTTCTGCAAAAGACCTTATATCTACAAAGTTATATGCATTCCAAGGTGCCTTGCTCAAATCAAAACTAAAACAGGGACTGCAGTAAACCATATAATCGCACTTAAAAAGATCATTAAAGTTACCTAATCAAACGTGCTCCAAATCCTGCAAGAGAGGTACCCTTGGATTCCTTGTCGAGAATAGATACAAATTGAGCTAAAGAACTCCAATTTTCGTGCTCAGATGAAGGAGAAAACCCATAAACACTTTGAACTATCACCAAGTTCCATCTGTACAGGACTGCAGCAAGGTGCTCCAAAGATCAAGAATAAAACCTAATAAAAACTCAGATCTGGGGAAAATGATACTTACCAATATTTTACATCTTCGAGTCCTGGAAATTTTCCCGCAAAAATCATCCAAAAAATCCACTCCTACAATTCAGAAAGGCCAAAATACCACAGATTGCCCAAAATCTCAGGCTGCAACAAAGGGTCCCAAAGATGGCCTTAAAACTCTGAACAAAACATGATATCTGGGGGAAGAGTTGAATACAAAAATTGTAGCCTTACCTCTTGTGAAGACATAGAACCAAAAATGAGCTCAAAACTCCAAGAAATGAGTCCTGGGGAATTTTTGCACTGAAACGCGACGGTGGAGCTCCGAAAATCCAGCAATGGTGCTTGTGCTCCATCATGGAGAAGAAGATGACCAAGCTAGCTCCAATGGCTCACCCAAGATGATGATTTTGAAGAAGAAACGTTGGTGATGCTCTGCACAAAACCCTCCAACAATCCATGGTCCATGGAGGAAGAAGGAGGAAGAAAAAGAAGAGGAAGAAGAAGAGGAGGAAGAAGAAGAAAGGAAAAAAATTGATTAAAACAATCCTCTCTCTCTCCCTCTCCCACACTCCACCCCACGTGAAGTACGGCTGGCCCATCATGGCTAGCCATGTGGCAGCCTAGCATGCCTGATGGACCACACTCCCAACACCGAACCAATGGGGTGACGCCACGTGGCACCCCCGGTCCACAGCCTATTCATGCACCCGAAAAACCCCCTGAACTTCCGGTTGCCCGTTTTCGCTCATCCGAACTCCGAAAAAATACAACCAAACAGTCAATTTCCAACGTTTTTCCGTGCTGAATCCAAATACGAAGTCCATTTTGTGCGAAACCACCTCTATTTTTCGACGAAATTCCCAATTAACCAATCTTGATCAATTTCTCGCACTGAGTCCGTTTCCGGGGTCCGATTTGTGCGCAATCAACACTGTCCATAGACATAGGCCTCCGCAAGCTGTCGATCACACTGTAATGACCACGGAGATCCGGGTCTTCACAGGATGCTTTTTCAGAAGAATTGTTAGTAGTAAATGTCATTTCATATGTTTGTAATGAACCAACTAATTCTTCTACACGCATTTGGTCCGGGTGTTTAATAGTTTCAATGGCTGTAACCTTTGGGCGAAATCGTTCAGGAAGAGTTCTTAAGATCTTTCTTACAATCTTAAATTCTGGAATCTTCTCTCCTAGGTTAGCACATGAGTTTACGATGTCTTGCAATCGTGTATAGTAGTCCGTGAAAGATTCATTTTCTGCCATCAAGATAGAGTCAAACTTGCTCGTAAGCATTTGCAGTTTCTGAATCTTCACGAGGTTAGTTCCCTCATGTGTAACCTGAAGAACATCCCAGATTTCTTTCACAGTCTCACATGCCGAGACGCGAGAGAATTCAGTTTGAGATAAGGCATTAAAAATAGCATTAATTCCCTTGCCATTGTAAGAAGATGAATCTAACTCTTCCTTGGTCCATTTCGACCTAGGTTTTAAGGTGCGAACATCAGAGATAGTTTCAGTTGGATTTGACCATCCTAATTCAATTGATTGCCACACCCTTTCGTCGATGGAAATTAAAAAGGCTTTCATTCGTACTTTCCAGTACGCATAATTTGTTCCATCAAAGAAAGAGGGTCGATTGATGTTTCCACCTTCAACCATTGTTTACAACCCTATTCCCGCTCCGATACCACTTGTTGGGTTATATGTAATGTAGATCTAAATAGGGGAAAAAATACCTAGAGGGGGGTGAATAGGTGTAAACGTATAAACACTCAAAAAATCGTTGCGATAAAAACCCAATGCGGAAATAAAAATAACACGCAAGATTTTTACGTGAAAAACACCATCACTGGAGTAAAAAACCACGGGACCGATAACACGGCAGAAATCCACTAGTATTAAAACACGTACAAGGTGATTTACCGTACTCACTTACGACTCAACCTTTTCCATACGCTCCTAGAGGATCTTCTCCGCTCGCTCCACGACGCTTCTCGAATCCACGATTTGCGCCCAACGCCGAATCCACGGCGTCCAACGTCGAATCCACGACGTCCGACCGAATCCACGGTCTGCACCCAATAGCACCCTTCGAATCCACGAACGTGCCTCGCTCCGAATCCACGAGAGCGGTTGAACCTTGAATCCACAAGGACACGGGAATCCACGCGCCGATTTTGGGGAAATCGTTGTTTTTGGGTGGTGATGATCCGCCGAATACTTAGATCAAAGATAGATCGGAAATACCATATAAGTATTCATTAGTTTGATTCAACTCAAGATGTGAGTATGAAAACCTAGAATCAAACTAATCAATATAGATGAAGAAACATAGAGTATTCTCTAATGATTTCCTTTCTTCTCTATATGTGGATCTTAGGGCCGTATAAAATGATATTTGAATATGACGGCTATTTTCCTTTGCTTTTCGGCTTACCCTAGAAAAAGAGTCATAGGGTCTATTTATAGGTTAGAAACATTTGGAAGGAGATAAGAATCAAAAACCTAACATTTCTGGAATTTTGACTGACGCCGATCCGGATCGGATTTGGGCGATCCGGATTGCAGTAGCAATAAAGACGGTTTCCAGAAAACAAACGTTCGGGATCCGGATCGGAATGCTTGATCCGGATCGTTCATACATTTCAGAAAACTCAACGTTCGGGATCCGGATCGTGAGATGCTGCGATCCGGATTGAAGTAATGTGTGAAACAACAACCTTCGGGATCCGGATCGCTGGCTCTGATCCGGATCCTGAACATGTCCGAACACCAGTTTTTGATTTTTATGCAGTTAAAAACTCTTCCAGGTGTTTCTACACTACAAGAAGTATTCGGATCACCAATAATCTTTAGTTAAACATACCTGATCCTTTTGAATTCTTCTTTCTTGAGATTGAGTTAAATGATCCAACTTTCTTCACCTTCAATCTTCAAGACTTGAACCTTTCACGAAACTACGCCAACTCAAATTCCGTAACACTGTTGGCCTCGTAAAGCGTGAAATACACGAAAATTCGTAGTATTTTGCAAGAAGTCCTAACATTTTATGTATCAAATGGCGAGAGATTTTCTAGAGAAGGTCTTTGCTGTAAATGTGGTCTACAGTAAGGGACCTAGCTCTAAATAATGCTTGTTGAGTGGTCTTTTTGCATATTGTTGCATTATACACATAAAACCTAGGGCACACTTGGAACAACCCTAGCCGCAGCCCCCCTAGTAGCCGCAGCCTCAACCACGTCCTCTCCTCTTCCTCTGCACTTTCACCACGCTCCAGCGCCGCGGCCACAGTCCCCGGCGCCAGAAAAAATGAAGAACAAGAACCCTTGGTTCTTGATCTCGGGTTTGTTGTGTGGGGAGGCCATCAAATCGCAACAACTCAAGTTGGAGTCTCCTGGGAGCATCCTTGGTCACTTAGAAGCCTGACCCGAGGAGCCCGTGGCCTGCCGACGCCGGGGAGGAAGCCTCGACCAACTTCTTCTTCCTCGGATCCGACCAAGGTGAGATATCTTCCTCCTCATTTTTATTGCAACCTAGACATTTGGAGCATCTTCCTTAACTTCTAGAGACCAACCCTGCCAAATCCTATCGTCGGAGATGCACCCGGTTGCCGGCGGGGGAGTTACACCCGTCGTAACCCTAACTTGCTCCGCCGCGGCCGTACACCGCACACGGTGGCTCGGGCCTTGAACCAAGATGTTGGAAACTTTCTGTAGGGTCTAGGGAACATCTCCATGAAATTTGGTTGTGTTTGGTTCAGTCGATAGGTCGCAGTTCGAAACCCTAGTTTTGGGTTATCTCGGGTTCGCCCGAGGTTGCTCCGCCGTCGCCGCTGCCGCTGTTTGCCCCCGGCTACCTGGCCAAATAGCTCCACTAGGTCAAGAGTAACCCATTTGTGCCCTTGCATGCGGCCCATGCAGCCCGGATGAAAACTTACCATTAAAGGTCGAAGGTTGGCCTATTAATGGCGGCCGGCCATCCGCCGCTCCCCACCGCCGGCCACCGCATCCGCAAGCTTACTTGCATCATGTAGAAGCATTCTGTACCCTTTCATGAACTGGGAAGCTTTTGTGTAAGAATCTGCCATTAGAGCACCGTGCTTGGTGACTCGAGGTCGGGCTCGAGCCACCCGCCGCTTCACGGCGCCGGGGTTGGTGCTGGTTGCACCCTGGGCACTCCATTCAAGCTTCTCCAACTAGTGCTTGCCGTAACGACTGTCCTGAGTGAGTGGGTTGTGTGTTGCTCCAAACTACACTCAAAGTGTTCGGGGAAATGCCCGAGAGAGTCCAAATTGATTCGGGCTAGTTGTTGATCATCCAGCAAGTGAGCACTCGACTCTTGCAAGCCTCCTGAGCTTGATGCTCACTCTACTTCAGCAAATGACCGAGTAGTTTAGAAGATCTAGCAAACCGAGCTCTATAAGCTTGGGTTTTGAGCCATGTTGCTCCGGCGATGTTTCCGGTTTCCCCGCGACACCTAGTTGGTGAGCCTCTGAGCCCTTTCGGCCTACTGAGCATGATGCTCACCCTAAATTTGGGTTTGGTCAAGGGTAAGTATAAAATTTAGCATTTTGAGCCTTTATGCATAAGTGTTTGTTGACCTGAAGTTGTCCTCGGGTTCCACGTTGCTCTCAAATGGTGAGCACTGTGTTCAGTGCGTCGAGACCCACCTACGGGCGGCCTTGGTTCAGTTTGAAAGCATTCCTAAATGAAAAGCAAGTGAAAAAGGCGTGAAATGGCATGCTTTTATGCAATTTCGCAAAGTCCGGGGGTCCAAAGGTAATTGTAGCACGGAAGGCTGTTGGGGACAGCGTTCACTTGATCTCCGAACCTTTCGTTCGGAATCAGTTGACTCCATTGAACAGATCCTTGCTTTTCGACCCGTGAATCGGCAAAATGGTCGAGTCATCGGCGGTGTCGGATTATACATGTTTTGGTTCGAAAAAAATTGGATTATTACTGATCTGTACTTTCTGGGGACTTTGTTTTAGGTCTGATTGTCGTTCGAGGGCGAGGGGCGTTCCAGGTGTTTCGTTCGACTTGCTTCGAGGTGGGTACCCCTAAGAACCTCTTTGTGCATGTTTCCGTTATTGTTATATTCATCTTGTAAGGGGTAGTGGGGGTGACGTGGACCTCCGAATTAATGAACGTCGCGGTGGGAGACTGGACTGGCAGTTCGCCCTCTCCGAACAACAGTAGGGTTGTTTGGAGCATGCTAGCGATGAGGACGGTGATCGGTGTGACCAGTCGGACGTCGAAAGGTGGGTTCCTCTCTCGATAGTTCTTGAGTCGGGAAACGAGGGTAATTGGTAAGAGCAAAGGTTTGGCATGTTAAAATATTGTTAACCCCCGTACATGCTTATGTTTTTATTATCATGATATTTATGGCAACTAAGGGTCGCGATGCTCGATGATACATCATGTTCTGGGGGATTGCCGAGGCAGGTGCTCGGTCTGGCTCGCCGAGGTGGGTGCTCGGTCGAGGCTCGAGATTGCTACACGCACACCAGCGATTTGGCCACCGCGAGGGTGTGCTTTTTCGAAAAAGTGGTACATTGACCCGTGTACCCCACATGTTGGTGACGTAATGGGGGCCCTCATAGGTGGGGGGTGTGAGCGGTGGTGCCGAGGCAGGTGCTCGGTGTGGCGCCGGGGCAGGTGCTCGGTGCGGTGGCCGATGTAGGTGCTCGGTGTGGCGCCGGGGTAGGTGCTCGGTGCGGTGGCCGAGGCAGGTGCTCGGTGTGGTTGCCGGGGCAGGTGCCCGGTTTGGATTGTACAGGGGGAGGGTTTTACTGTCGATTGCACGATGATGAGGGCGGTTGCTCTGGTTTTTCTTACAGTTTGCTTTAGTTATAGCCCTTCATGCTTTTTATACTTTGTGTCTTGTGTCGCTGACTCCCCACTCTATGACAGGTTCGGTCAGGGGTGAGAGCTAGGGCGACGGCGAGGCCGCGTTGAGAGCTCCTTTGGCCTTTCAAGGCTACAGTTTGTGGTTAGTCTCCTTTTGCTCATTTCATTATCTATTATTAGCAATGTGGGTGTGATACTTTCGTGAGGTTGACTTGGATGTTGGATTTATCACAGTACTCTGTGGATGCATGTTTAGTTACTATCGGATAGTTGGCCGTTTTCAAACTAAAAAGAAAAGGAAAGAAAACATTGCGAAAAGGATTTGAAAAATACTGGTGTCGAGTGGGCACCGTTTTCAAAACCCTGTGGATTTATGGATTTCGAAATGGCTTTGTAAAACCTGGGTGTCGTGTGGTCACCATTTTCAAAACCCAGCGGTTTTATCCTTTCAAAATTTAATCGGCCTCTTTATTACTTATGGAAAGAAAAAAGGGTTGTATGTGCTTGACTGTTGAACTAGTGTGGTTAAAGGTACGATTGTATGGATATTGTAGTCGGGACACCGTGCATATACAAAGGAAACTCTGGCCGTCATCAGAGTGAATTTGTATATGCGGCGGGTCTGGGCACGAACCGGGGAAGATTGATTTCAAAAAAATATATGCCAAATTTGAGAGCTAAACGGTGACGTTTCTTCCGCATGTTTAAACCCCGGGGCGTGACAGGGAAACTCCATCCACTAAAGGAAACTGATGCCCAATCTGATACAATAACCGACACCCGGCTCACCGCCAAATCTCCACGGTCGCCGTGACACCCCCCAACCCACAATCAAGACCAACCTGTCCTAGACTCGAAGTCTCAACTACACTATCCCAAACCCCCGCTTGAACCCGAGCAACATGAACCACATGACTAACCAATAAGGAGAAAAGAAGCAAAACATAGTTTCTTCTAAGTCAAGTTCCAATATGATAGTGTAGCAGTAAAAGATGGCCTATCTAGATGTGCATACAAGCATGGAAATGTCCTCAAGTAAGAATAAAGATAAGATAACGAATAGTAGCATGCATCAACTATAAATAACCGCATGCCCGAAAATCAAGGATGAACTACCCCTGTCCATAATCCATAAAAACTCCTTAGAGTAATTCTCGCACATAGATAAATCATCCTACTCCATCGAGTAAATCCAATCCCAGAAAGTCTATGTGCTAACCTGGCATGCTAGTAACTTGCTACTATAATGAATCGACCTCGCATAAAGATGTCAATAATAATCAGGCATGATCTCCGTCTCATCAAGTAGATAATAAATACAATTATCTACCATATGCTAGATCTCAAATCCTTTAAGCATGTAAAATAATCAAGTAAGCATCAATCAAATAATTAAGGCCATTCTCCATGCTTATATCTCAAATCTATTAATTGTACATTTAATCATGCATGCTTTCTAACATATAGAATTAGAAAACCGTCCACCGGTTCTGGGGACAAGGCAACCCACCTGAAACGCTTTCCGTAGGCAAAGCCGAAGTCGGTGAAGTACGCAGTCACACGCTATCCAAAATCCGCTGAAACTGCACTCTCAATACACAATCAAGTCCACTGTTCCAACAAACAACACAATAATCACAACCCCAAACACACAAAATGGCACATGCTGTTTTCTCCAACCAGCACAGTAAATAGGGGATTTTCACCTGCGTGCAGTCCTCCAAAAATTCTAGAAAAATCACGGTCGCAATCCTCACGACGAGTAGCCCCAAAACGAGTATGTATACACCTCAATCCGACACCTATAGGCCAAGAAACAATTAGAACAACGTTGGAAGCCACTTCCTCAAGAACACAATCCTGCTGGAAAAACAGTAGCAAAGAATTTTAATTCTCACCTTCAAAACAACCTCAAAAAATCCAATAAAATTACGGGTGCGTTCCTCTCGAAGAGTAGATGCCGATCGTGTCCTCATACGCCCTGATCCGATGCTCGTAGGCCGAGAAATCCCAAGAATACTCCACCGCTATCTAAAATCTCATAGCAGTAAAAGATGTCACAAAACACCTCGGGAACCGTGCCAAAAACCCAAAATGAGGCAAAGCGATCAACACAAAAAACAAAGCCGTACCTGTAGTGTACCGGTTTTTGGGTTGAGCTTTCTGACTCCACCAACGAGCTTTCTGACTGAGGAAAGGCGTGAGCGCGTGTATTTTCGATTTACAGCGGTGTTCGGGTGGTTCCGGGCGGCGGCGGAGGTGCCGGGGTCGAAAATGCTGCTGTGAGGGTGAGGCCTGGCAGTGAAGTGGGTGGAGCTAATTAAGGGGATTGGAAGGTAGAAATTAATTAACTCCTTTAATTAATTTCTTCTTACACCTTAATTAGCTTTGGTGCTTGTATTTAATTAGCAGCCACCACCCCTTTGCCACCTCACTTTTCTTTTTCCATAAAGCAAGGCAGCAGCTTCAGCTTTGGGGTTTGGTCTGAAGCAGAGGAAAAAGGAAGGAAGGAAGAAGGGAAGAGAAGGAGAGGTGTTCTTGTGCCGTTTTCGTCGCCGCAAGGGCGTGGAGCCGAGCGTGGGCGCGGCGAGCCTCGTGGAGGTGTGTTTTAATTATTTAATCATTTTATTTTTTGAATCGTGGGTTTTGGGCTCTCTCCTTGTCTTTTCTTTTCTTTCTTTTTGCTGCTGGCGGCGTGGGACTTGTTGTCCGGTTCGTGGCAGCGAGAGGCGTGGGAGGCGGGCCGCTACGTGGTCGGGTTGGGGCGATGTTCGCAGCTGCCGCCGCTGCGCGGGCGCGCATGAGCGCCGCGCGCAGCTGGCGCCCTGCTGCTGTTATTTTGCAGCAGAGCGCCAGGCCACCTGCAGCCTCGCCCTGGGTGCCCCGCTAGGGCAGGCGCGCGCAGCGGGCTGCGCGCAGGCCGCGCAGCGCCGCGGGCCGCGCGCGGCACTGCGGGGCGCGCGCAGTGCCGCGGGCACTGCGCGGGCCGCGCGCGGCACTGCTGTGCGCGCGCAGTGCCGCGGGCACTGCGCGGACCGCGCGCAGTGCCGCGGGCCGCGCGCGGGACTGCGGTGCGCGCGCAGTGCCGCGGGCACTGCGCGGACCGCGCGCAGTGCCGCGGGCACCGCACGGGCCACGCGCGGCACTGCGGTGCGGGCGCAGTGCCGCGGGCACTGCGCGGTCTGTGGGCGGTGCCGCGGGCCCGCTGCGGGCCAGGCGGGCGGCCATGGGCCACGCGGGTGGCCTTGTGCCGCGCGGGCTTGCAGGCCGCGCGGCCCTGCAAGGTGCCGCGCGGGCGGCTTTGTGCCGCGGCGGGCTTGCAGGCCGCGCGCTAGGCGCGCGGGCCTGCAAGGCGCCGCACGGGCGGCCTTTGTGCCGTGCGGCCGCGAGCGGCGCTGTTGCCGCGCGGGCTGCGGCCCGGCAACGCGCCGCGGCGTGGGTGCGATGGGTTTTCCGCGCCACACGCGGCGTTCTCGTCGCCGGATGAGGTTTTTGTCGCCTTGTGGGCGTAGTCTTCGACCGCGGCTTTTCTGATCCCTGTTTCCACCTTTTTCGCAGTGTGCCTCCGTGTCAGCTTGGCTACGTGATTGGTGGTGAGCGCTGTGCCGCGAGGAGTTGTGAGATCGCGCCGAGACCTTCGTTGGGCGCGCGGCTTTTGCGGGTTCTTCACAGGTGGGTTGGTTTCTCCCGAAAGGATACGGGATGCCCATTTTCTTTCCAAGCGCAAAGGTATGGTGACCTGGTGCTATCAGGCAAGTGCGGGTCGGCCGCGCAGATCGCGGGTTATGGTTCCGACTGGGACACGTGTTATGCTAATTGGTGTTCGCTCTGGATTTCACAGCTGCATTCGAAGCCCCTGGCCGTGTTACCGGGAGGGCGTCTACCCTGGTCGAGTTACCAGGAAGGTATTTTCCCCGGCCGAGTTACCGGGAGGGCAATTTCCCTGGCCGAGTCACCAGGAGGGTACCTTTCCCCGGCCGAGTTACCGGGAGGACTTTATCCCTGGCTGAGTTACCAGGAGAGCACTTCCCTGGCCGAGACACCAGTGGAAGTTCGCCCCTGGCCGAGTTACCGGGTGGCTGCGGGGGAATGACATGTGCGGGTGGTCATTTCATATTATGCTAGATGTCATTTAGTACAGCATTGCATTGAGGCATATAGTGATAGATTTACTTACAGCTTTCATTTTAGTATTATCTATCTATCTATCTATCTGTTTTTGCCTCCAGTGGACTTGGTGGGCTACCGAGGATAGGACATCGGTACCCACTGAGATCTGACTTTTCAGTTGATCTCACACCCGCCGTGTGTGACAGGTGTTTCTGAGGCGGCCGTTCCGGGGCCAGCACGTGCGGAGTCTTCAGACCGCGGCAAGGGCTTGGCCGACTAGTGCCTCCTGGGTCTGTAGAGTCACAGGTAGATCTACTCGGGTATTTTTGGTTTCCCACTTTTGTATTTGATAGTGGTGGTGTACCCCATTTTGGGAGGTAGTGGATGTTGTACCTGGATTATGTACTTAGTGACTCTTGTATGCAGTTTACTTTCTTCAGTGTTGCATCTCTTGTGCTCTGATACTTGTATGGCTAGATCCCTTTTTACAGGTTAGATGCTTCGTCTGTGCGGCAGTTTCCGCACAGACGGCGGGTCTGTTGGCGAGCCCGGGGCGCAGGCTCGACCCCCGGGGCGTGACAGATTAGGTGGTATCAGAGCCTAGGTGTTTAGGTCTTTGGGGACTTAGGGACCCTAGGCTTTTGGTTGGACAGTTGAGTGACTGTCGAGAGAGATGTGTGGTAGCGAGAGTTTTGGTTGTGTTGTGACTCCCCCGGGATTTCGGGCGAGTGACTTTACATGTTAGCCCTCTAAAGTAGTTCTGTTGGCTGCAGACACACAAACACTTTAGAGTTGGAAACATGTTTTAGACTTTCGCTGGCTTTGGGTTGTGAGGTTTTGGTTCTCTGACACCCTGTTTTCCCTGTTACAGTTGCCTGAGATGCCTCCTAGACGTCGTGCGACGACGAGGGCGCACTCCGCGTCGGAGGACAGGCCCGAGCAGGAGGGTCTGCACAGGGTGAGGTTCATGAGCTGCGGGCCCAAGTGGCCCAGATGTTTGAGGCGTTGCGGCGCCAGGAGGAGGCTGCCAAACGCCAGGAGGAAAATTTGGAGCGGATGATGAGGTTACTTGAGCAGAGGACATCTGCGGCACCGCCAGCGGCGACTTCGTCGACCTCATCTCAGATCGCCCCATTGACAGAGTCGGAGCAGAGGGAGCTCACGGATCGTTTAGCTTATGTCAGCCAGTTCCGTCCTCCGCATTTCGCCGGGCAGAGTTCTGAGCCACGGGAAGTAAAAAAACTGGATTTCAGCAATAGAGAAGTTATTCGAGAACCTGTTTATTAAGGAAAAGCATCAAGTGTATTTGGCTACACACTTCCTGGAGGGTGACGCAGAGACTTGGTGGCGCCGTGTCCGCCCCCCGGGACCACCAGGAGCTCAGGTGGTGTCTTGGCAGGAGTTCCGCGCTTTGCTACTCGGGGCCTATTTCCCCGACAGCGCAAAGCAGAAGCTTGAGGGGGATCTCCGTCGACTGTAGCAGGGTAGCCGACCCCTTCCGGACTACATTCGAGAGTTCCAGCGCCTATTGAGCAGCGTGCCGCATGTTGCCCCTGATGAGGCCCAGAGAGTGGACCTGTTCGAGCGAGGGTTGCACCCGGATATTTATCACCTGGTTCATTCACACCGATCGTTGACTCTGGACGCAGCCATGGAGCATGCACGGTGGGTCTCTCGAGGGCGGGTGATCATGGCAGAGAGGGGCGGGGCGCCGTGGACTAGTTCCGGGGAGAAGCGCCCCGCACCGCAGGATTCTGGACAGACGAGCAGACCGCGGCCCCCGAGGCCGCCTCAGATCCCGCCTCGAGGCCGCGGGACCCAGAGGAGACAGAGATCGGGAGGTTCCCGGCCCCTTAGGCAGCAGCAGCAGCAGCAGAGCCGCACTGACAGTTGTGTGATTTGCGGCGGACCCCACGCCCCCCAGCAGTGTGATCAGCGGCAGGGCCGATGTTACCGGTGTGGGCAGGCAGGGCACAGATCGTGGTCTTGTCCTAGAGCGGGGTCATCAGCAGCGTCGGCAGCTTCGGTTCCTCCTCCACCGCCCTTTCTGACGGGCGGATCCTCGACAGGTTTTGGCCAGGGGGATAGGGCCGCTTCGTCGCGGCAGTCGGACAGACGACCACCCCCGAGCGGCAGGGTGTACTCCGCACAGGTCGATGATGAGGAGGCAGCGGGCCACGTGGTGGCAGGTATTATCCTTATCTCCTCTACTCGCACTAGAGCTTTATTTGATACCGGAGCATCTCATTCATTCATCAGTAGGACATTTGCATTCATGCATGGGCTAGAGATAGAACCGTTGTCTTGTGCTCGTGAGGTTCAGGTACCCGATCATGTTCTACACGTTGATGAGTGTTGTTGGTCCTGCCCTGTGCAGTTAGGGCCTTGGATTTTACCTGTAGATCTTTTGGTCCTTCGCCAGCTTCAGGATTTCGACGTAGTTTTGGGGATGGATTGGTTGACTCGGTATTACGCTGCTATTGATTGTCGAGAGAGGACTGTGACCCTCAGGGAGCCGGATCAGGAGGAGTATGTTTTCAGAGGTTGTCAGAGTACGCTGTTTGCAGCGACGATCTCTTCTGCTAGAGCCCGACAGCTGATGAGTCGTGGTTGTGTTGCCTTCTTAGCTACTGTTGTAGAGGCGCCTACGGCGATGCCTGGACTCGAGGACATTCCTATCGTCCGAGAGTATCCAGATGTGTTCCCTCCCGAGCTATCGTCTATGCCGCCGGATCGAGAGATTGAGTTTGTGATTGACGTGGTTCCTGGAACCACGCCAATCTCTAAGGCACCCTACAGAATGGCACCAGCAGAATTGAGAGAGTTAAA
Source organism: Tillandsia leiboldiana (assembly GCA_029204045.2). Taxonomy (NCBI): domain Eukaryota; kingdom Viridiplantae; phylum Streptophyta; class Magnoliopsida; order Poales; family Bromeliaceae; genus Tillandsia; species Tillandsia leiboldiana. Next base: position 7,593,823 of record CM055060.1, read on the forward strand.
GGCTCAGCTTCAGGATCTCTTGGATCGCGGGTTTGTTCGCCCCAGTGTTTCTCCTTGGGGAGCCCCGATTCTTTTTGTGAAGAAAAAGGACGGGTCACTTAGGCTTTGTGTGGACTACAGAGAATTGAATAAAGTGACCGTCAAGAACAAGTATCCACCTCCTCGGATTGATGATTTATTTGATCAGCTTCAGGGAGCCACGGTTTTCTCGAAGGTAGATCTGCAGTCCGGTTACCACCAGCTGAGGGTGAGGGCCGAGGATGTGTCCAAGACGGCGTTTAGGTCTCGGTATGGGCATTACGAGTTTACAGTGCTACCTTTTGGTTTGACGAATGCCCCGGCTGCGTTCATGGATCTGATGAACCGAGTCTTTCAGCCGTACTTGGACCGTTTTGTGGTGGTTTTCATTGATGACATCCTGATTTACTCCCGTAGCGACTTTGAGCACGAGGAGCACTTGAGGTTAGTGCTGCAGCTTCTGAGGGAGAAGAAGCTGTATGCGAAGTTAAAGAAGTGCGCCTTTTGGCTTCGGGAGGTTTCTTTTCTAGGCCACATTGTCTCAGCCGCAGGAGTGGCAGTGGACCCGGCGAATATTGTTTCAGTTCGGGATTGGCCTAGACCTACGACGGTGACGGAGATTAGGAGCTTCTTGGGCCTTGCGGGCTACTACCGTCGTTTTGTTGAGGGCTTTGCGAAGCTCTCGACCCCCCTCACTAGATTGACCAAGAAGGGGGAAAATTTGTATGGACAGAGCAATGCCAACAAAGCTTCGAGGAGTTGAAGCAGAGATTGATTTCAGCGCCAGTGCTTGCACTACCAGTCATGGGAGAGGGGTTCGTGATTTTCAGTGATGCCTCCCACAGCGGCCTTGGATGCGTATTGATGCAGCATGGTAGGGTAATTGCTTATGCTTCCCGTCAGTTAAAGGATTATGAAAGAAATTACCCTACGCATGACCTGGAGCTAGCTGCGGTTGTTTATGCCTTGAAGCTCTGGCGGCACTATTTGTATGGCGAGCGCTGTGAGATCTTCACCGATCATCAGAGTTTGAAATACCTGTTCACCCAGAAAGAACTCAACCTAAGGCAGCGCCGATGGCTTGAGCTGTTAAAGGATTACGACTTGAGCATTCTCTATCATCCGGCAAGGCTAACGTGGTCGCGGATGCTTTGAGCCGGCGAACAGGGCAGACCTTGAGTATGCTTATTACCCAGCAGAGACCACTGAGAGAGCAGCTGAGGAGTTTGGATATAGAGGTTGTGACCCCGGGGGTTTCTGCAAGACTTATGACTATGGTCTTGCAGCCCACTCTACTGGACAGGATTAGGGAGAAGCAGAGTGGGGACCCCTATCTTCTGAGGATTCGAGACCAGATGCAGCTTGGACAGAGCAGGGACTTTTCGGTGGATGTTGCGGGAGTACTTAGGTACAGGGACCGTATTTGTGTGCCGCGGATTTGGATATTAGAGAGCTGATCCTGAGAGAGGCTCACTATACACCTTACACCCTCCATCCTAGGGGAACTAAGATGTATAGGGATTTGAAAGCTCAGTTTTGGTGGCAGGGCATGAAGAGGGATATTGGTAGGTTTGTGGCCCGCTGTTTAACTTGCCAACAGTTAAGACGGAACACCAGGGTTCCCGCTGGCAAGTTACAAAGCCTACCAATTCCTGAATGGAAAATGGGATCGTGTCACCATGGATTTTATTGTGGGTCTGCCGAGGACTCAGAGAGGAGCCGATGCGATTTGGGTAATCGTTGATCGGTTGACTAAATCAGCTCACTTCCTGCCAATTCAATCAGGTTGGGCCTTGGAGAGTTTAGCACGCTTGTACCTTGATGAGATCGTGATGCTTCATGGAGTGCCAGCTTCTATCGTGTCAGACAGGGACCCCAGGTTTACCTCTCAGTTTTGGAGGAGCTTGCAGACGGCCTTGGGGACCCAGCTTCAGTTCAGCACCGCCTTTCACCCACAGACCGACGGACAGTCTGAACGGACTATTCAGACTCTGGAGGACATGTTGAGAGCTTGTGTCCTGAGCTTTAGCGGTAGTTGGGATCGACATTTGAGGTTAGCAGAGTTTGCCTACAACAATAGCTTCCAGGCGAGTATCCAGATGGCACCCTTTGAAGCATTGTATGGTAGGAAATGTCGATCGCCTCTTTGTGGAGTGACGTGGGTGAAAGGGAAACTTTGGGGCCAGATTTTCTTTTGGACGCCGAGGATAAAGTCAAGGTTATTCGACGCCACTTGGTCACTGCTCAGAGCCGGCAGAAGAGCTACACCGATAAGAGGCGGCGAGACTTGGAGTTCCGGGTAGGGGATCATGTGTTTCTGAAAGTCTCGCCGTCCGAGGGATTCGACGCTTTGGGTGCGAGGGAAGCTGAGCAGCGTTTATTGGACCATTTGAGGTTTTGGAGCGTATCGGACCTGTTGCCTATCGGGTTGCCCTACCGCCGCGTCTAGCCGGTACTCATGATGTCTTCCATGTATCCGTCTTGATGAGGTATGTCTATGATCCCTCTCACATTGGGGACTTCCCTTCCTTGGAGCTGGACGAGGAGCTGCACTTCCGAGAGCGCCCGATTCGAATTCTTGCTCGTGAGACGAGAGAATTGCAGATTGGGTTATACCTTATGTGAAGGTATTGTGGAGCCACCATGATGAGAGAGAGGCTACTTGGGAGCCCGAGATGAGCTGAGGACTACCTACCCGCACTTATTTGAGACCCCCACGTGATGTTGGAGCTTTTTGGGTTTCGAGGACGAAACCATTTGAAGGGGGGGAGAGTGTAGTGTACCGGGTTTTTGGGTTGAGCTTTCTGACTCCACCAACGAGCTTTCTGACGAGGAAAGGCGCGTGAGCGCGTGTATTTTCGATTTACAGCGGTTGTTCGGGTGGTTCCGGGCGGCGGCGGAGGTGCCGGGGTCGAAAATGCTGCTGTGAGGGTGAGGCCTGGCAGTGAAGTGGGTGGGGCTAATTAAGGGGATTGGAAGGTAGAAATTAATTAACTCCTTTAATTAATTTCTTCTACACCTTAATTAGCTTTGGTGCTTGTATTTAATTAGCAGCACCACCCCTTTGCCACCTCACTTTTCTTTTTCCATAAAGCAAGGCAGCAGCAGCTTCAGCTTTGGGGTTTGGTCTGAAGCAGAGGAAAAAGGAAGGAAGGAAGAAGGGAAGAGAAGGAGAGGTATTCTTGTGCCGTTTCGTCGCCGCAAGGGCGTGTGGAGCCGAGCGTGGCGCGGCGAGCTCGTGGAGGTGTGTTTTAATTATTTAATCATTTATTTTTGAATCGTGGGTTTGGGTCTCTCCTTGTCTTTTCTTTTCTTTCTTTTTGCTGCTGGGCGGCGTGGGACTTGTTGTACGGTTCGTGGCAGCGAGAGGCGTGGGAGGCGGCCGCTGCTTCGTGGTCGGGTTGGGGCG
>CM055060.1:7597349-7651138 GCA_029204045.2 Tillandsia leiboldiana
CTCCGAAGAGTAGATGCCGATCGTGTCCTCATACGCCCTGATCCGATGCTCGTAGGCCGAGAAATCCCAAGAATACTCCACCGCTATCTAAAATCTCATAGCAGTAAAAGATGTCACAAAACACCTCGGGAACCGTGCCAAAAACCCAAAATGAGGGCAAAGCGATCAACACAAAAACAAAGCCGTACCTGTAGTGTACCGGTTTTTGGGTTGAGCTTTCTGACTCCACCAACGAGCTTTCTGACTGAGGAAAGGCGTGAGCGCGTGTATTTTCGATTTACAGCGGTGTTCGGGTGGTTCCGGGCGGCGGCGGAGGTGCCGGGGTCGAAAATGCTGCTGTGAGGGTGAGGCCTGGCAGTGAAGTGGTGGAGCTAATTAAGGGGATTGGAAGGTAGAAATTAATTAACTCCTTTAATTAATTTCTTCTTACACCTTAATTAGCTTTGGTGCTTGTATTTAATTAGCAGCCACACCCCTTTGCCACCTCACTTTTCTTTTTCCATAAAGCAAGGCAGCAGCTTCAGCTTTGGGGTTTGGTCTGAAGCAGAGGAAAAAGGAAGGAAGGAAGAAGGGAAGAGAAGGAGAGGTGTTCTTGTGCCGTTTCGTCGCCGCAAGGGCGTGGAGCCGAGCGTGGGCGCGGCGAGCCTCGTGGAGGTGTGTTTTAATTATTTAATCATTTTTATTTTTTGAATCGTGGTTTTGGGCTCTCTCCTTGTCTTTTCTTTTCTTTCTTTTTGCTGCTGGCGGCGTGGGACTTGTTGTCCGGTTCGTGGCAGCGAGAGGCGTGGGAGGCGGGCCGCTACGTGGTCGGGTTGGGGCGATGTTCGCAGCTGCCGCCGCTGCGCGGGCGCGCATGAGCGCCGCGCGCAGCTGGCGCCCTGCTGCTGTTATTTTGCAGCAGAGCGCCAGGCCACCTGCAGCCTCGCCCTGGGTGCCCCGCTAGGGCAGGCGGCGCGCAGCGGGCTGCGCGCAGGCCGCGCAGCGCCGCGGGCCGCGCGCGGCACTGCGGGGCGCGCGCAGTGCCGCGGGCACTGCGCGGGCCGCGCGCGGCACTGCTGTGCGCGCGCAGTGCCGCGGGCACTGCGCGGACCGCGCGCAGTGCCGCGGGCCGCGCGCGGGACTGCGGTGCGCGCGCAGTGCCGCGGGCACTGCGCGGACCGCGCGCAGTGCCGCGGGCACCGCACGGGCCACGCGCGGCACTGCGGTTGCGGGCGCAGTGCCGCGGGCACTGCGCGGTCTGTGGGCGGTGCCGCGGGCCCGCTGCGGGCCAGGCGGGCGGCCATGGGCCACGCGGGTGGCCTTGTGCCGCGCGGGCTTGCAGGCCGCGCGGCCCTGCAAGGTGCCGCGCGGGCGGCTTTGTGCCGCGGCGGGCTTGCAGGCCGCGCGCTAGGCGCGCGGGCCTGCAAGGCGCCGCACGGGCGGCCTTTGTGCCGTGCGGCCGCGAGCGGCGCTGTTGCCGCGCGGGCTGCGGCCCGGCAACGCGCCGCGGCGTGGGTGCGATGGGTTTTCCGCGCCACACGCGGCGTTCTCGTCGCCGGATGAGGTTTTTGTCGCCTTGTGGGCGTAGTCTTCGACCGCGGCTTTTCTGATCCCTGTTTCCACCTTTTTCGCAGTGTGCCTCCGTGTCAGCTTGGCTACGTGATTGGTGGTGAGCGCTGTGCCGCGAGGAGTTGTGAGATCGCGCCGAGACCTTCGTTGGGCGCGCGGCTTTTGCGGGTTCTTCACAGGTGGGTTGGTTTCTCCCGAAAGGATACGGGATGCCCATTTTCTTTCCAAGCGCAAAGGTATGGTGACCTGGTGCTATCAGGCAAGTGCGGGTCGGCCGCGCAGATCGCGGGTTATGGTTCCGACTGGGACACGTGTTATGCTAATTGGTGTTCGCTCTGGATTTCACAGCTGCATTCGAAGCCCCTGGCCGTGTTACCGGGAGGGCGTCTACCCTGGTCGAGTTACCAGGAAGGTATTTTCCCCGGCCGAGTTACCGGGAGGGCAATTTCCCTGGCCGAGTCACCAGGAGGGTACCTTTCCCCCGGCCGAGTTACCGGGAGGACTTTATCCCTGGCTGAGTTACCAGGAGAGCACTTCCCTGGCCGAGACACCAGTGGAAGTTCGCCCCTGGCCGAGTTACCGGGTGGCTGCGGGGGAATGACATGTGCGGGTGGTCATTTCATATTATGCTAGATGTCATTTAGTACAGCATTGCATTGAGGCATATAGTGATAGATTTACTTACAGCTTTCATTTTAGTATTATCTATCTATCTATCTATCTGTTTTTGCCTCCAGTGGACTTGGTGGGCTACCGAGGATAGGACATCGGTACCCACTGAGATCTGACTTTTCAGTTGATCTCACACCCGCCGTGTGTGACAGGTGTTTCTGAGGCGGCCGTTCCGGGGCCAGCACGTGCGGAGTCTTCAGACCGCGGCAAGGGCTTGGCCGACTAGTGCCTCCTGGGTCTGTAGAGTCACAGGTAGATCTACTCGGGTATTTTTGGTTTCCCACTTTTGTATTTGATAGTGGTGGTGTACCCCATTTTGGGAGGTAGTGGATGTTGTACCTGGATTATGTACTTAGTGACTCTTGTATGCAGTTTACTTTCTTCAGTGTTGCATCTCTTGTGCTCTGATACTTGTATGGCTAGATCCCTTTTTACAGGTTAGATGCTTCGTCTGTGCGGCAGTTTCCGCACAGACGGCGGGTCTGTTGGCGAGCCCGGGGCGCAGGCTCGACCCCCGGGGCGTGACAGATTAGGTGGTATCAGAGCCTAGGTGTTTAGGTCTTTGGGGACTTAGGGACCCTAGGCTTTTGGTTGGACAGTTGAGTGACTGTCGAGAGAGATGTGTGGTAGCGAGAGTTTTGGTTGTGTTGTGACTCCCCCGGGATTTCGGGCGAGTGACTTTACATGTTAGCCCTCTAAAGTAGTTCTGTTGGCTGCAGACAACACAACACTTTAGAGTTGGAAACATGTTTTAGACTTTCGCTGGCTTTGGGTTGTGAGGTTTTGGTTCTCTGACACCCTGTTTTCCCTGTTACAGTTGCCTGAGATGCCTCCTAGACGTCGTGCGACGACGAGGGCGCACTCCGCGTCGGAGGACAGGCCCGAGCAGGAGGGTCTGCACAGGGTGAGGTTCATGAGCTGCGGGCCCAAGTGGCCCAGATGTTTGAGGCGTTGCGGCGCCAGGAGGAGGCTGCCAAACGCCAGGAGGAAAATTTGGAGCGGATGATGAGGTTACTTGAGCAGAGGACATCTGCGGCACCGCCAGCGGCGACTTCGTCGACCTCATCTCAGATCGCCCCCATTGACAGAGTCGGAGCAGAGGGAGCTCACGGATCGTTTAGCTTATGTCAGCCAGTTCCGTCCTCCGCATTTCGCCGGGCAGAGTTCTGAGCCACGGGAAGTAAAAAACTGGATTTCAGCAATAGAGAAGTTATTCGAGAACCTGTTTATTAAGGAAAAGCATCAAGTGTATTTGGCTACACACTTCCTGGAGGGTGACGCAGAGACTTGGTGGCGCCGTGTCCGCCCCCCGGGACCACCAGGAGCTCAGGTGGTGTCTTGGCAGGAGTTCCGCGCTTTGCTACTCGGGGCCTATTTCCCCGACAGCGCAAAGCAGAAGCTTGAGGGGATCTCCGTCGACTGTAGCAGGGTAGCCGACCCCTTCCGGACTACATTCGAGAGTTCCAGCGCCTATTGAGCAGCGTGCCGCATGTTGCCCCTGATGAGGCCCAGAGAGTGGACCTGTTCGAGCGAGGGTTGCACCCGGATATTTATCACCTGGTTCATTCACACCGATCGTTGACTCTGGACGCAGCCATGGAGCATGCACGGTGGGTCTCTCGAGGGCGGGTGATCATGGCAGAGAGGGGCGGGGCGCCGTGGACTAGTTCCGGGGAGAAGCGCCCCGCACCGCAGGATTCTGGACAGACGAGCAGACCGCGGCCCCCGAGGCCGCCTCAGATCCCGCCTCGAGGCCGCGGGACCCAGAGGAGACAGAGATCGGGAGGTTCCCGGCCCCTTAGGCAGCAGCAGCAGCAGCAGAGCCGCACTGACAGTTGTGTGATTTGCGGCGGACCCCACGCCCCCCAGCAGTGTGATCAGCGGCAGGGCCGATGTTACCGGTGTGGGCAGGCAGGGCACAGATCGTGGTCTTGTCCTAGAGCGGGGTCATCAGCAGCGTCGGCAGCTTCGGTTCCTCCTCCACCGCCCTTTCTGACGGGCGGATCCTCGACAGGTTTTGGCCAGGGGGATAGGGCCGCTTCGTCGCGGCAGTCGGACAGACGACCACCCCCGAGCGGCAGGGTGTACTCCGCACAGGTCGATGATGAGGAGGCAGCGGGCCACGTGGTGGCAGGTATTATCCTTATCTCCTCTACTCGCACTAGAGCTTTATTTGATACCGGAGCATCTCATTCATTCATCAGTAGGACATTTGCATTCATGCATGGGCTAGAGATAGAACCGTTGTCTTGTGCTCGTGAGGTTCAGGTACCCGATCATGTTCTACACGTTGATGAGTGTTGTTGGTCCTGCCCTGTGCAGTTAGGGCCTTGGATTTTACCTGTAGATCTTTTGGTCCTTCGCCAGCTTCAGGATTTCGACGTAGTTTTGGGGATGGATTGGTTGACTCGGTATTACGCTGCTATTGATTGTCGAGAGAGGACTGTGACCCTCAGGGAGCCGGATCAGGAGGAGTATGTTTTCAGAGGTTGTCAGAGTACGCTGTTTGCAGCGACGATCTCTTCTGCTAGAGCCCGACAGCTGATGAGTCGTGGTTGTGTTGCCTTCTTAGCTACTGTTGTAGAGGCGCCTACGGCGATGCCTGGACTCGAGGACATTCCTATCGTCCGAGAGTATCCAGATGTGTTCCCTCCCGAGCTATCGTCTATGCCGCCGGATCGAGAGATTGAGTTTGTGATTGACGTGGTTCCTGGAACCACGCCAATCTCTAAGGCACCCTACAGAATGGCACCAGCAGAATTGAGAGAGTTAAAGGCTCAGCTTCAGGATCTCTTGGATCGCGGGTTTGTTCGCCCCAGTGTTTCTCCTTGGGGAGCCCCGATTCTTTTTGTGAAGAAAAAGGACGGGTCACTTAGGCTTTGTGTGGACTACAGAGAATTGAATAAAGTGACCGTCAAGAACAAGTATCCACCTCCTCGGATTGATGATTTATTTGATCAGCTTCAGGGAGCCACGGTTTTCTCGAAGGTAGATCTGCAGTCCGGTTACCACCAGCTGAGGGTGAGGGCCGAGGATGTGTCCAAGACGGCGTTTAGGTCTCGGTATGGGCATTACGAGTTTACAGTGCTACCTTTTGGTTTGACGAATGCCCCGGCTGCGTTCATGGATCTGATGAACCGAGTCTTTCAGCCGTACTTGGACCGTTTTGTGGTGGTTTTCATTGATGACATCCTGATTTACTCCCGTAGCGACTTTGAGCACGAGGAGCACTTGAGGTTAGTGCTGCAGCTTCTGAGGGAGAAGAAGCTGTATGCGAAGTTAAAGAAGTGCGCCTTTTGGCTTCGGGAGGTTTCTTTTCTAGGCCACATTGTCTCAGCCGCAGGAGTGGCAGTGGACCCGGCGAATATTGTTTCAGTTCGGGATTGGCCTAGACCTACGACGGTGACGGAGATTAGGAGCTTCTTGGGCCTTGCGGGCTACTACCGTCGTTTTGTTGAGGGCTTTGCGAAGCTCTCGACCCCCCTCACTAGATTGACCAAGAAGGGGGAAAAATTTGTATGGACAGAGCAATGCCAACAAAGCTTCGAGGAGTTGAAGCAGAGATTGATTTCAGCGCCAGTGCTTGCACTACCAGTCATGGGAGAGGGGTTCGTGATTTTCAGTGATGCCTCCCACAGCGGCCTTGGATGCGTATTGATGCAGCATGGTAGGGTAATTGCTTATGCTTCCCGTCAGTTAAAGGATTATGAAAGAAATTACCCTACGCATGACCTGGAGCTAGCTGCGGTTGTTTATGCCTTGAAGCTCTGGCGGCACTATTTGTATGGCGAGCGCTGTGAGATCTTCACCGATCATCAGAGTTTGAAATACCTGTTCACCCAGAAAGAACTCAACCTAAGGCAGCGCCGATGGCTTGAGCTGTTAAAGGATTACGACTTGAGCATTCTCTATCATCCCGGCAAGGCTAACGTGGTCGCGGATGCTTTGAGCCGGCGAACAGGGCAGACCTTGAGTATGCTTATTACCCAGCAGAGACCACTGAGAGAGCAGCTGAGGAGTTTGGATATAGAGGTTGTGACCCCGGGGGTTTCTGCAAGACTTATGACTATGGTCTTGCAGCCCACTCTACTGGACAGGATTAGGGAGAAGCAGAGTGGGGACCCCTATCTTCTGAGGATTCGAGACCAGATGCAGCTTGGACAGAGCAGGGACTTTTCGGTGGATGTTGCGGGAGTACTTAGGTACAGGGACCGTATTTGTGTGCCGGCGGATTTGGATATTAGAGAGCTGATCCTGAGAGAGGCTCACTATACACCTTACACCCTCCATCCTAGGGGAACTAAGATGTATAGGGATTTGAAAGCTCAGTTTTGGTGGCAGGGCATGAAGAGGGATATTGGTAGGTTTGTGGCCCGCTGTTTAACTTGCCAACAGGTTAAGACGGAACACCAGGTTCCCGCTGGCAAGTTACAAAGCCTACCAATTCCTGAATGGAAATGGGATCGTGTCACCATGGATTTTATTGTGGGTCTGCCGAGGACTCAGAGAGGAGCCGATGCGATTTGGGTAATCGTTGATCGGTTGACTAAATCAGCTCACTTCCTGCCAATTCAATCAGGTTGGGCCTTGGAGAGTTTAGCACGCTTGTACCTTGATGAGATCGTGAGGCTTCATGGAGTGCCAGCTTCTATCGTGTCAGACAGGGACCCCAGGTTTACCTCTCAGTTTTGGAGGAGCTTGCAGACGGCCTTGGGGACCCAGCTTCAGTTCAGCACCGCCTTTCACCCACAGACCGACGGACAGTCTGAACGGACTATTCAGACTCTGGAGGACATGTTGAGAGCTTGTGTCCTGAGCTTTAGCGGTAGTTGGGATCGACATTTGAGGTTAGCAGAGTTTGCCTACAACAATAGCTTCCAGGCGAGTATCCAGATGGCACCCTTTGAAGCATTGTATGGTAGGAAATGTCGATCGCCTCTTTGTTGGAGTGACGTGGGTGAAAGGGAAACTTTGGGGCCAGATTTTCTTTTGGACGCCGAGGATAAAGTCAAGGTTATTCGACGCCACTTGGTCACTGCTCAGAGCCGGCAGAAGAGCTACACCGATAAGAGGCGGCGAGACTTGGAGTTCCGGGTAGGGGATCATGTGTTTCTGAAAGTCTCGCCGTCTCGAGGGATTCGACGCTTTGGGGTGCGCGGGAAGCTGAGCACGCGTTTTATTGGACCATTTGAGGTTTTGGAGCGTATCGGACCTGTTGCCTATCGGGTTGCCCTACCGCCGCGTCTAGCCGGTACTCATGATGTCTTCCATGTATCCGTCTTGAGGAGGTATGTCTATGATCCCTCTCACATTGTGGACTTCCCTTCCTTGGAGCTGGACGAGGAGCTGCACTTCCGAGAGCGCCCGATTCGAATTCTTGCTCGTGAGACGAGAGAATTGCAGAATTGGGTTATACCTTATGTGAAGGTATTGTGGAGCCACCATGATGAGAGAGAGGCTACTTGGGAGCCCGAGGATGAGCTGAGGACTACCTACCCGCACTTATTTGAGACCCCCACGTGATGTTGGAGCTTTTTGGGTTTCGAGGACGAAACCATTTGAAGGGGGGGAGAGTGTAGTGTACCGGTTTTTGGGTTGAGCTTTCTGACTCCACCAACGAGCTTTCTGACTGAGGAAAGGCGTGAGCGCGTGTATTTTCGATTTACAGCGGTGTTCGGGTGGTTCCGGGCGGCGGCGGAGGTGCCGGGGTCGAAAATGCTGCTGTGAGGGTGAGGCCTGGCAGTGAAGTGGGTGGAGCTAATTAAGGGGATTGGAAGGTAGAAATTAATTAACTCCTTTAATTAATTTCTTCTTACACCTTAATTAGCTTTGGTGCTTGTATTTAATTAGCAGCCACCACCCCTTTGCCACCTCACTTTTCTTTTTCCATAAAGCAAGGCAGCAGCTTCAGCTTTGGGGTTTGGTCTGAAGCAGAGGAAAAAGGAAGGAAGGAAGAAGGGAAGAGAAGGAGAGGTATTCTTGTGCCGTTTTCGTCGCCGCAAGGGCGTGGAGCCGAGCGTGGGCGCGGCGAGCCTCGTGGAGGTGTGTTTTAATTATTTAATCATTTTATTTTTTGAATCGTGGGTTTTGGGCTCTCTCCTTGTCTTTTCTTTTCTTTCTTTTTGCTGCTGGCGGCGTGGGACTTGTTGTCCGGTTCGTGGCAGCGAGAGGCGTGGGAGGCGGGCCGCTGCGTGGTCGGGTTGGGGCGATGTTCGCAGCTGCCGCCGCTGCGCGGGCGCGCATGAGCGCCGCGCGCAGCTGGCGCCCTGCTGCTGTTATTTTGCAGCAGAGCGCCAGGCCACCTGCAGCCTCGCCCTGGGTGCCCCGCTAGGGCAGGCGCGCGCAGCGGGCTGCGCGCAGGCCGCGCAGCGCCGCGGGCCGCGCGCGGCACTGCGGGGCGCGCGCAGTGCCGCGGGCACTGCGCGGGCCGCGCGCGGCACTGCTGTGCGCGCGCAATGCCGCGGGCACTGCGCGGACCGCGCGCAGTGCCGCGGGCCGCGCGTGGGACTGCGGTGCGCGCGCAGTGCCGCGGGCACTGCGCGGACCGCGCGCAGTGCCGCGGGCCCCGCACGGGCCGCGCGCGGCACTGCGGTGCGGGCGCAGTGCCGCGGGCACTGCGCGGTCTGTGGGCGGTGCCGCGGGCCCGCTGCGGGCCAGGCGGGCGGCCAAGGGCCGCGCGGGCTTGCAGGCCGCGCGCTTGGCGCGCGGGCCTGCAAGGCCCCGCGCGGGCGGCCATGGGCCACGCGGGTGGCCTTGTGCCGCGCGGGCTTGCAGGCCGCGCGGCCCTGCAAGGCGCCGCGCGGGCGGCTTTGTGCCGCGGCGGGCTTGCAGGCCGCGCGCTAGGCGCGCGGGCCTGCAAGGCGCCGCACGGGCGGCCTTTGTGCCGTGCGGCCGCGAGCGGCGCTGTTGCCGCGCGGGCTGCGGCCCGGCAACGCGCCGCGGCGTGGGTGCGATGGGTTTTCCGCGCCACACGCGGCGTTCTCGTCGCCGGATGAGGTTTTTGTCGCCTTGTGGGCGTAGTCTTCGACCGCGGCTTTTCTGATCCCTGTTTCCACCTTTTTCGCAGTGTGCCTCCGTGTCAGCTTGGCTACGTGATTGGTGGTGAGCGCTGTGCCGCGAGGAGTTGTGAGATCGCGCCGAGACCTTCGTTGGGCGCGCGGCTTTTGCGGGTTCTTCACAGGTGGGTTGGTTTCTCCCGAAAGGATACGGGATGCCCATTTTCTTTCCAAGCGCAAAGGTATGGTGACCTGGTGCTATCAGGCAAGTGCGGGTCGGCCGCGCAGATCGCGGGTTATGGTTCCGACTGGGACACGTGTTATGCTAATTGGTGTTCGCTCTGGATTTCACAGCTGCATTCGAAGCCCCTGGCCGTGTTACCGGGAGGGCGTCTACCCTGGTCGAGTTACCAGGAAGGTATTTTCCCCGGCCGAGTTACCGGGAGGGCAATTTCCCTGGCCGAGTCACCAGGAGGGTACCTTTCCCCGGCCGAGTTACCGGGAGGACTTTATCCCTGGCTGAGTTACCAGGAGAGCACTTCCCTGGCCGAGACACCAGTGGAAGTTCGCCCCTGGCCGAGTTACCGGGTGGCTGCGGGGGAATGACATGTGCGGGTGGTCATTTCATATTATGCTAGATGTCATTTAGTACAGCATTGCATTGAGGCATATAGTGATAGATTTACTTACAGCTTTCATTTCAGTATTATCTATCTATCTATCTATCTGTTTTTGCCTCCAGTGGACTTGGTGGGCTACCGAGGATAGGACATCGGTACCCACTGAGATCTGACTTTTCAGTTGATCTCACACCCGCCGTGTTTGACAGGTGTTTCTGAGGCGGCCGTTCCAGGGCCGGCACGTGCGGAGTCTTCAGACCGCGGCAAGGGCTTGGCCGACTAGTGCCTCCTGGGTCTGTAGAGTCACAGGTAGATCTACTCGGGTATTTTTGGTTTCCCACTTTTGTATTTGATAGTGGTGGTGTACCCCATTTTGGGAGGTAGTGGATGTTGTACCTGGATTATGTACTTAGTGACTCTTGTATGCAGTTTACTTTCTTCAGTGTTGCATCTCTTGTGCTCTGATACTTGTATGGCTAGATCCCTTTTTACAGGTTAGATGCTTCGTCTGTGCGGCAGTTTCCGCACAGACGGCGGGTCTGTTGGCGAGCCCGGGGCGCAAGCTCGACCCCCGGGGCGTGACAGTACCTCCCGTGAACGCTTTGCCACAAAAATCAGCTCAAAAGTTTATCGGGGTGATCCAAGGTTCCTCGCGCACTGAAATACGACGGTAAAAGCCAAAAATGAAGGAACATCGAGGTGCACCACGTCGCAGAAAACGTCGATGTCGCGGCTTCCAAAAATTCCGAAAATCCATCACGAGATGCCCCACAAAATGATGAACAATCTTCCTTAAGGCCTCACAGAGAGATGAGCTCGGGAAGAAGGCCAAAACGGGCTGCAAATAAGGCTTTATATAGTCAAAACCCAACAATTCAATTAATACCGAATGGATCCCCTGTTTCGGGCGCCCGAAAAGATTCTCGCGCGCACAGTACCGCACAGTGCGCCCGAATCCTTCCCGTCCATCAGCACCCGAATCAACCAGATGCTGCCACGTCACCCCAAAACAACAAACAGCAAACACCGCCATCCGCGCTGCGCCACATCGGCCGCGCCCGAACAGCAAACAGCGGCGCTGGCCATCCCGGCCGCGCCGCGTGGCACCCCCGCGCCTGCCCCACGCACGTCGCCCGGCTGACCCGCGCGGTACGACCACCTGCCCCGGCCACCAACTCCGCTCCTCGCGTGGACCGCGTGCACTACACCGCTCCAACCACCACCTGCCACGTGTCCCCCGCCGGTCCATGCACCAGGCCGCGCGTCCCATGGACCGCGCGCGCGTGCGCCCGCCACTCCCGGGCCACCACGCGTCCTGCCCCGGTGCATGCCGGCCCCGTGGACCGAGCGGCCCATGCCTCTGCCCGCCGCCGCGCTCCGTCGCTGCCCGCGCCGCCGGCGCTCCCCCCCCCGACCGCCGGAACAGTAATCCACGCCTCAAAAATCGTGTTTTGGCATCCGGGCTCCGAAAAATACAAGTAGTCCATTTTGATCGTTTTCGCGCGCTGAATCCAAATCCGCTGTCCGTTATGCCAAATTCCATTTCTAATTCTAAAATTTATCGAAGGCAACCAGATAAGTGTTCTTAACCCAAATTTCACGCTGAGTCCAATTCTGATGTCCGATTCGCGCGATACCACTTCTAAACATTTGATGGGGCCTCCGATTACCCACGTGATCCATTTTAAGCCCTGAGTCCATCACTTATGTCCAGTTGGTGCACAAACATCGCCGACACGCCACATAGGCCTCTAGAAGCTGCTAGTCACACTGTAGAAGCCCTGCAGAGATCCGGGTCACCACATCCTCCCCATCTAAAAGAAAGTTTCGTCCTCGTAACTAACACAACTCGAAGGGAGTCTCAAAATACCAAGGGTAGGTATCCATCAACACCGTCTCCAGCTCCCAAGTCACTACTCACTCTCCGTGATTACCCCTCAACAACAACAACAACCAGTACGGCATGGCCCGTTGGCGCAATCCTCTCATCACACGAGCCAAAATTTGCAACAGCCTCCCTCACACTCCAAATACTCACGGATCAAAAATGGAGCGAGTCAATCACGAGCGAGGAATCCAAAACGCAACACTCCCGAGCTAGGGCGTGGAAAAACCATCAGGAACTCCACAAAAGGCTGGGAGAAAAGAAAGAACAACCAGTGCAACACGCACTAACATCACCCCCTAGAGCCAACTCAACCAGGGCGACCCGAAACACGTCCACGCAAGCATCCAAAAAGGAAAGGGGCCCTAACAAGCTGGGGTCCTCACTCGGTCACTCTCAAAACCCGACCACCTGAGTGGACTGCTCAGCCGTAGTCTACCATCAAAAGGGATCCTCCGGAACACAATCTCAAACCATATACACCATAATGGTCCTTCACAACACCGGCTGTGGAATCATCAAACTCAACCCCAAATAGCTCTCCTGCTTCAGGTATCCGCCACCACAGTGGCCCTGTCGGGGTGATACTGGATGCTCATCAATAATCCAACTGTAACACCACAGCCACTATGGGAGGCATCACTATAACTCGCAAATCCATCTCCCACCGCTGACTAAGCTAAAATCGGCGCTGGTATCAATCTCATCATCCGCTCGTCAAGCTCTGCTGGCACTATCCGGTCTAAAAGCTCCTCACCTCAACAATAACTGTCGGTCTCGGCCAGTCTCGAATAGCATCCATTTTGGCCGGATTTCCACCGCCGCCCCTATGGCTAGAATATGTAATCCAAGAAGATATGCTCTCGAAGTTAAAACTTGTACCACAACAACTTGGCATATAGTTTCTTCCTCACAGACCTGGTCACACCATCTACAAGTGCTCCACAAGCTCTAAATCACACAGGGAGGGGGGGTAAAATCAAAATATCCCAGGAGAATATCGCCAATAATCCTTCCAAGTGCAGCTGAAACACACAATTCCTCAAATCTTAAAGGCGACTCGGCAATAGTCATTCCATTTGGCCTCACTGTACTCATAATGCCCCTACTGTGTCCTGAACACCAACTTGGCGAAATACTCAACTGTATGATTCCAAATAGGTGCAGGCATCATGAACGAACCACTGCCGGAGTATACTCCATCAAAAGGTCCTACATAATACCCGGACCTGCCTGGGCTCAAACCACAAAAGAGCTCTTACAGTCGTGTATCAACGACGTGGCACTAGGTCAAACAGACCCTCGATCCATCAGATCCCTGCACCTGTGCCATCAACTCTCTCAGCTCTACAAATGATACCCAATGAGGTGCTATTGAGGTTGGCGCGGTGTCTAGAACCACATCAATCGCAATCTCAATCTCCCTATCTGGCGGCATAATCATCGGCTCGAGTGGACTCACACCCGGGATCTCGTGGCGATAGGAATATTCTTTAGTCCCGGTGCCGCCATAGGCTCCTCTCACACTGTTGCTGTAACCTGTGTGCTCTAACAGTCTCAATTAACAAGCCTCCTTTTGTCTGCCTCGCAGAAGGTCACAATCAACTCTCTTCGCACTTAACCATCATATGGTACTGTACCAACCTGTAACGTACCAAATTTTGGTATATAAATAAATGTAAATAAAATGGTATGAAATGCTATTTTATTGAATTTATAGAAGTAAAGGATGACCTGGAAACGAATTGGGCCCAAATCGGGATTAGAATGTAAGATCTTGAATCTTAATGAGAAAGTGGGCCCAGATTGTAAGTGGAAAATTCGCAGTTTCGGAAAATTCCAAAAAAATTACGGGAGCTCCGTAAATATGTTTTAAGGCCACAGTAAAAGTTTCGCGTTGATCGGACACCCGGATAGTGAGAATGGGCTCCGCCAGCGAAATTAAATACAGTGGGACTTATGGCGACCCAGAGGTGGTCCAAAATGAAAAATTTAAGTGCCATGAGCTGAATTAAGTTAAAATGTAGCTGCTTGTCAAATTTGAGCGGAAACAGGCGAGAAACGGGCTAGAACGGACGAAAATGGGCGAAACTGGGCTTGGGCCCAAGTTTCGGGCGCCCGAAAATGAGTTCCGGGCGCCCGGAAAGTACTGTAGCAAACCGGTTATTCGGGCTGCAGCGAACCGGGTCTTTGCACTGTAGCGAACCGGTTACTGTAGCAGCCCGGTCCGGACGATGATGCGCCCGAAAGTTACTGTTGGCGCAGATCCCGAGGCAGTGGCGCGGATCCCGAGGCAGTTGGCACAGATCCCGAGGCAGTTGGCATGAATCCCGAGGCACGGGCACAGATCCCGAGGCATGGCAGCGCGCGCGGCGCGCTGTGGCG
Source organism: Tillandsia leiboldiana (assembly GCA_029204045.2). Taxonomy (NCBI): domain Eukaryota; kingdom Viridiplantae; phylum Streptophyta; class Magnoliopsida; order Poales; family Bromeliaceae; genus Tillandsia; species Tillandsia leiboldiana. Next base: position 7,611,455 of record CM055060.1, read on the forward strand.
CGCGGCCCGATGCGCGCGTGGTAGGTGGGGGAATGCCACGTGGCGTCTCCTCATTGGACGCTCTGACCGAGGGAGCGGGGCGCGTCGGGAACGCGCACGGGCACTGGCGCGGCGTCAGCGAGCAGGGCCACGTGTCGGCCTCCTATTCGGGGGTCAGCGCGTGATGTGACGCATCGTTGCGGCTGTGCGTCAGAGCGGGCGCAAGTGCGGTCCACGTGGCGGCCGCCGATTGGCCGCCGCGGTCCCGTGGTCGCGGTGCACGGGTCCAGGGACACGTGTCGCCTCACCGTTGGCCGAGCGACGCTGACGTGGCGCCTAGCTGGCATGGCGTGGACCCGTGGACCGCGGCTGGGCGGTTACTGTTGCCGCCCGAAAGTTTTCGGGCGCCCGAAATGTTGCGCCCGAAAGTTCGGGCTCGGCCTATATAGGCCCGAATGGCCCCATTTTCCTCCTTTTCTCCCTTTTGGCTTCAACCGAGCGTACCAGGAAGGGAGCGGGCGACTTCGAGGCGGGGTTTTAGAGCGCGCACGAGCACGCCGTGGACTCCGTGGAGCGCGCAAGGTGCTCCAAAGAGGCTAATGGGCGCGATGGACATCACGACGTTGTCGTGGTATGCCCCGTGTGTCGTTTTTGTGGTATTTTTGGCACAGTTTTGAAGTTTCCTTTTGGATTTTGGATTTGACCCCCATGCCCACGTGCGTGTTAGGGACCCAACTTTTCTGTGCCGTTTTACTGCGCGAGTTTCGCGGGCATTTTGGACGCGCCTCGTTTTGCGTGCAAGCTCGTTGAGGTGTGCACCGTTTTGCGTGCGAATTCGGCGAATGCGCGTAGTTTTGGACGCGAACTCGGAAAACGTGCACCGTTTTGCATGCAACATTGAAAAAAGAACATGCACCATTTTGAATGCCAATACGAGGTATGTGCTCCGTTTTGCGTGCAGGTTGGACTAACGGGCACCGTTTTGCGTGCAGACTCTAACATTGCGTCTCATTTTTCATGTAGGGCCGAAAAAATGTGCACCGTTTTGCGTGTAACCCTACAGTAGACTTGCACCATTTTGCGTGCTAATATAGGGTATGTGCTCCGTTTTGCGTGCGGGTTGGACCAATGCGCACTATTTTGCGTGTAGATTCTACTAGCTTGCATCATTTTTCGTGCAGGGCTAGAAAAAATATACACCATTTTGCGTGCAACCCTACAGTCAAACGTGCACCGTTTTGCATGCCGATTCGAGGTACGTGCATCGTTTCGCGTGCAGGTCGTGTTGTCGCGCACAGTTTTGCGTGCCGACCCTAATATTGTGCATCGTTTCTCGTGCAGGGTTAGAAAAGATGTGCACCGTTTTGTGTGCAACCTTAAGAGAAGCATGCTTCGTTTTGCGTGCAAACTCGAGGTACGTGCACCGTTTTGCGTGCAGGTTGTGTTGTCGCGCACCATTTTGTGTGCATGTTAAAATAGCGTGCACTGTTTTGCGTGAGGGTTGTAATGACGTGCACCGTTTAGGGTGCGGACTCGAGGGATGTGCACCGTTTTGCGTGCAAGCTCGAGGAAACAAGTGGAATCTCGCGAAGACCAATTGCAAGTGTCTACAAGCAATTGGGGGCATCACAAGGTAGGGAATTCTGCCTAAATTGGGTGACCTCTCCCCTTGCTCCTTTGCTTTTCAATTTCGAAGCATGATAGTAGCCTGTTAGAGGCGTTAGGTAATTATGATTAAGATTGCCTGTGTAGATGGATTCAGATGAAAAAGTGCAACTGTTGGTTGCCAGAGATAGAGGAATAGATGTGCATGTGCAAATGGACACAGAGGGAAAGTGCAACTGTTGGTTGCCAAAGATATGTGATGAATATGCATGCGTAGAAGTAATTACTATTTGATGAATGAAATCAAAATAATTGTATGCATGAAAAAGATTAGCTATTTATGATTGTGATCATGTTAGGGTATAACCCTAGGAATCACGTGACATAAGGGAACAACATTTGTTGGTAGTAAGACTAGGAGAAAACCTAGTATAGGGGTTTGACGAGTGACATCAACTTAGGAGTTATCCTAGGGTGGACGAGTGGCATGGTCTTAGGTGATAACCTAAGGACACTGGATAGAGTGATCAACATAGAGTCAGGGAACTCTAGGGCGTATATGATATGGGACTTAGGTAAAGGAAACCTAAGGAGAGCTAGTGATCAACATAGAGTCAGGGAACTCTAGAATGAGTGTGACATGGAACTTAGGTAAAGGGAACCTAAGGTGAGCTAGAGGAGTTTAAACTCGCAGACAGAAAAATAAAGTTAAGTTGACTCTAGGATTCAGTAAGGAATCAGGAAAATGGAAAAAATTGATCAAGTGTGGAGACATGAAAGGGAAAACAGGAAATTAGAGTCAGTGTAACCCTAAGTTCATGGTGGAATCAGGAACAAGGGGATTAGATCCCACGGTTAAGAATTTAGTGACCATGACCCCAGAGAGTCATAGGGCGTCTGGGTAAATGGATAGACTAGTTTAACTTCAAGTAGAGTTAAACAAAGGAAAGTGGAAAGGATCAAGTGTGGAGACATGAAAGGAAAAGATAATGGAAATAGGGTTAATGAACTCTAAGTCTGATAAAATGGAAAGCAACTAGTGTCCTTATGACATAGTGTAAACCTTAAGGGTAATTGAAGCATAAGGGCTGTGATTTGAGAACAAAATGTTCCAACCTGAATTGGTGCTAGAGACACCCGAATTATCCTAGAGTAAAGAACTTAGGATAAAAGAAATAGAGCTTAAGAGAAAGCTAAAAGTGGCTTAGTAAGCAAGACAAGCAAATTTCTTGAGACAAAGAGAACAGAAAGAGAAATGATAAGAGTCCAAGTGACTCCTAGTTATCCTTATGGCGAGACCTAGGATAAGAGAAAAATTGTCGTAAAAAGACAAAATTTAAAAGCAAGCTAAAAGTGGCTAAAAGGCATAAAGAGAATGTAAATGGCGCCTTCGAATTTGAGACTCGTCAAGTGGAGCAGGACTCCCTGGGCAGTGACCCGTCGGACGAGGTACTTTCGAAAGGCTTAAAGTGAAAGCAAAGAGCTAAATGCTCAAAGGAAAGAGAAAGAGATTTGCCAGTGGCAAAAAGGGAGCTATAAGCTCGAATAAGAAAGAAAAGCAAGTGTTCAAAGGCAAAGAGGCTAAGAACTAAAGCAAAAAGAGAAAGAAAAAAAGAAAAGAAAAGAAAGAAAATTAAAGATAAAACGGGCGGACCGACGGTGAAACACGGCCCATGTTGGAGTTGCAGGCAGTGCCCCTCTCCTGGGTAGAGACCCGTTCGGGACGTTTCTTTCGTAGGACGGGGTAACACTTGCGAGTGTTATCGGCAACCTTAGAGATCTTATCTTATGGTAGCAGGACTACCGGGCTGGGGCCCGTTGGATAAGAAATTTCTGAGGGTTAACTTGAACTAAAGCACCAGAATTTAAAAAATAAAGAGAAATTTGAGTGGCCAAGATGGCCGGGTTAGTTTGTCCTTGTATACAGCGGCATAGTGGCCGAGTTGGTGCTTAGTAGCCTAGTATGACTAGACAGAGTAGTGCTGGGTCGATGATGTTACGGAATTTGAGTTGGCGTAGTTTCGTCAAAGTTTCAAGTCTTGAAGATTGAAGGTGAAGAAAGTTGGATCATTTAACTCAATCTCAAGAAAGAAGAATTCAAAAGAATCAGGTATGTTTAACTAAAGATTTTGTGTGATCCGAATACTTCTTGTAGTGTAGAAACACTTGGAAGAATCTTTCATTGCATAAAAATCAAAAACTGGACTTGGGACATGTTCAGGATCCGGATCAGGTTGTTCAATCCGGATCCCGAAGGTGGTTCGTTCATACACCAGTTCAATCCGGATCGTAGCCTCTCTTGATCCGGATCCCGAACACTGAGTTTACCATTTTCCTTGAACGATCCGGATCAGGCTTCGCAATCCGGATCCCGAACGTTGATGTTTGGTGAACTGTATGAACGATCCGGATCAAGCACTTCGATCCGGATCCCAAACCTTCGTTTTTCTGGAATTGCCTGACTCGTTACGACGATCCGGATCACAGCTAATCCGATCCGGATCGCCGTCCGTAAAATTTCCAGAAATGGTAGGTTTTTTATTCTTATCTCCTTCCTAGGGTTTCTAACCTATAAATAGACCCTATGACTCTTTTTCTAGGGTTAATCCAAAAATCCAAAAAGAAGGAAAATAGCCGTCATATTCATATATTATTTTATACGGCTCTAGATCCACATATAGAGAAGAAAGGAAATCATTAGAGAATACTCTATGTTTCTTCATCTATATTGATTAGTTTGATTCTAGGTTTTCATACTCACATCTTGAGTTGAATCAAACTAATGAATACTTAGATGGTATTTCCGATCTATCTTTGATCTAAGTATTCGGCGGATCATCACCACCAAAAACAACGATTTACCCCAAAAATCGGCGCGTGGATTCGCGTGTCCTTGTGGATTCAAGGTTCAACCGCTCTCGTGGATTCGGAGCGAGGCACGTTCGTGGATTCGAAGGGTGCTATTGGGTGAAGACCGTGGACTCGGTCGGACGTCGTGGATTCGACGTTGGACGCCGTGGATTCGGCGTTGGGCGCAGATCGTGGATTCGAGAAGCGTCGCGGAGCGAGCGGAGAAGATCCTCTAGGAGCGTATGGAAAAGGTTGAGTCGTAAGTGTGTACGGTAAATCACCTTGTACGTGTTTTAATTCTAGTGGATTTCTGCCGTGTTATCGGTCCCGTGGTTTTTTACTCCGGTGATGGAGTTTTCCACGTAAAAATCTTGCGAGTTATTTTTATTTCCGCATTGGGTTTTTATCGCAATGATTTTTGAGTGTTTATACGTTTACACCTATTCACCCCCCTCTAGGTGTTTTTTTCCCCTGTTTAGATCCTTATTACATATAACCCAACAAGTGGTATCAGAGCGGGAATAGGGTTGTAAACAATGGTTGAAGGTGGAAACATCAACCGACCCCCGTTCTTCGATGGAACAAATTATGCGTACTGGAAAGTGCGGATGAAAGCCTTTTTAATTTCCATCGACGAACGGGTGTGGCAATCAATTGAATTAGGATGGTCTAATCCAACTGAATTTATTGGTGACGTTCGCACCTTAAAACCTAGGTCGAAATGGACCAAGGATGAGTTAGATTCATCTTCTTACAATGGCAAGGGAATTAATGCCATTTTTAATGCCTTATCTCAAACTGAGTTCTCTCGCGTCTCAGCATGTGAGACTGCGAAAGAAATCTGGGATGTTCTTCAGGTTACACATGAGGGAACTAACCTCGTGAAGATTCAGAAACTGCAAATGCTTACGAGCAAGTTTGACTCTATCTTGATGGCAGAAAATGAATCTTTCACGGACTACTATACACGATTGCAAGACATCGTAAACTCATGTGCTAACCTGGGAGAGAAGATTCCAGAATTTAAGATTGTAAGAAATGTCTTAAGAACTCTTCCTGAACGATTTCGCCTAAAGGTTACTGCCATTGAAACTATTAAACACCCGGACGAAATACGTGTAGAAGAATTAGTTGGTTCATTACAAACATATGAAATGACGTTTACTACTAACAATTCTTCTGGAAAGGCATCCACTTCTAAGTCTTCAGGTTATGCATTGAAAACAACTAAGGAAGAAGACGCGGATACATCCTCCTCAGACGATGACGAGAACCTTTCTATGGAGGAATTTGAGAAGCAGCTCGCTCTCTTGACAAGGAAGTTTCGCCGCAACTTTCGAAGGGGTAATTCAAGTAAATCTCCATCCTTCGGAAAGTCGATCAAAGGCAAGGGTACTTCAAGTTACAAGTCAAGAAAGCAAGAGAACTTCTCAAAGGATAAGAAAAGTTCAGAGGGACAACTACAATGCTTCAAATGTCGAGGCTACGGCCACATTGCAACGGAGTGTCCCAACAAGTATCCGGCAAAGAAGAAGGCGATGCAAGTCATCACTTGGGATGACAACTCAACGTCAAATGAGTCGTCTTCAAGTGATGAAGAAAAGAGCTCCACGACATTCCACGCGTCCATATCTTCACCCTTCATGTGCTTTATGGCAAGTACATCCGAGTCGTTGTCCAACTCCACTGTTGAAAAGATTGCAACGGACAACGAATCGGATGATTCGGAAGGTGAAGATTTTGCTCTAGCCTACCACAGACTTTTGAGGGATTCAAAGAAAGTGGCTAAGCAAAACAAGAGTTTGAGAGGGAGATTGCATGATCTCGAAGAAGAAGCAAAAAGGGCAACTTCTCTCTCAAACGCTCTTGAAGTGGAAAGGAAAAACCTGATAAAAGCAAATGTTTCCCTTCAAGAGTCCAATGAGCAACTTGAGAAGGAACATACAAATCTGGTGGATAAAGCGAATCACTTCTCAAGGCTCTACAACGAGGCTCGACAGGATAACCTGGAAATGACAAAGACCATTTTCCAACTCAAGGATGACTTACAACGATTCTCTTCAGGAATGAGTAAGTTGGATAGACTTCTTGGTCTTGGTCAATCAAATCGGTTCGGCCTCGGATACACTCAAACTGGAAACAGTCCAAGTTCGAGTGGGACAGTTTTTGTGCCTCAGTCGGTATCTCCTCCTCCGACACTGGAATTCAAGACAAACAACGACAACAAACCTACTTCATCCTCTTTGAGGTCGTCAAGATCTAAGGTATGTTTTCGTTGTGGTGTTTCAGGGCACATAAGAAGATATTGCAAGACGGGAGTCAAATGCTCACCTCAAACATCTCTTGCAATGACTACCACAAAGGTGATTCCTCGGAAATCAATTCCAAATCAATTGAAAGAAAAGAACCCTGGTAGTTTACCGCGCAAGACGACTTCATCAAGGAGCAGCAATCGTTTTAACAAGACGCTTTCACCTAGGCATATAACTTCACGACCATTACCGACGCACTCCAAAAAGGTTTGGGTGCGCAAAGGTGAAATCTTTCCTTGTCTTGTTACCAATGTTTCCTTGCATGCATATGATAGTTCGTCTTGGTATCTGGATAGCGGTTGTTCCCGTCACATGACCGGTGACAAAAATAATTTTCAAAATCTTGAGAAAATCTCCGGTGGACTTGTTGTTTTCGGAGATGGTCGATCTTCCAAAATTATTGGAAAAGGGACGGTAGCTATTCCAGATGGCCCGATTTTGAAAAACGTCTTATTTGTTGATGGCCTTAAGACTAACCTCATAAGCATAAGTCAACTTTGCGACAATGGTTTTTCAGTTAACTTTTCATCTGTTGAATGCGTTGTAACTGATAAGGACCATGTCTTCTTTTTAAAAGGGGTTAGATCTGAAAACAATTGCTATGTTGTTCCTAATAAAATTTTAGAAAAATGTAACCTAGTTTCTTTGAATAATGAAACACTTTGGCATGAAAGGCTAGGTCACATAAATTTTAAGGAACTTGTTGAAATTTCAAACAAGGACGTGGTCAAGGGGGTTCCAAAACTTTTATTTAAACAAAACATTGTGTGTGGTGGTTGCCAAAAGGGAAAACAGTCCAGAACTGCACACAAGAACTTGAACCATGTTGGTACAAAACGGCCTTTGGAACTTTTACACATGGATTTAATGGGGCCAACTCGTCAACCATCTTTGGGAGGTAAATGGTATATTTTCTTATTGGTTGATGATTTCTCTAGGTTTTCTTGGGTAGCATTTTTAAAAGAGAAAGCTGATACTTTTGATTCTTTTCACGAGATTTGCCTTCGTATTATGATTGAAAAGAATGAAAAGATCATTCGTGTTAGAAGTGATAGAGGTGGAGAATTCATTAATTCTAAATTCATTGACTTTTGTACTTCAAACGGTATTAAGCATGAATTCTCTGCACCCTATACACCTCAACAGAATGGTGTTGTCGAGCGCAAAAACAGGGTTGTTCAAGAGATGGCGCGTGTGATGCTTCATAGCCGGAATTTACCGCTACATTTTTGGGCTGAAGCTGTGAACACCGCTGTCTATGTCATTAATCGAGTGTTTTTGCGCCCGGGAACGTTTAATACACCATATGAACTATGGTGTGGTAGAAAACCCAACATCAAATATTTTCGCATCTTCGGGAGTCGGTGTTACATTTTACGTGACCGTGAAAATCTTGGAAAGTTTGACTCACGAAGTGACGAAGGGATTTTCTTGGGGTATTCTACTAATAGTAGAGCATATCGAGTATTTAACTTGGAATCTAAGACGATCGTAGAATCTATGAGTGTTAAAGTAGATGAAGCTTTTCACTTTGCATCTGAAAAATCTACCCTCGATATCTCTCTAGATGATGATTCTCCTGCCGTTGCATCTTCTCATAATAATACTTCCAATATTAATGATGCATCTAATGGTTCTTCAAGTTTATCTAATGTGCAGGAATCATCTCATATATCTCCGAGTACTCCGTTTCAACAAACGCTACGAATCTCCAAGGATCATCCGGAATCGAATATTATTGGAGATCCACAAGAAGGAGTTAGAACTCGGAGGCAGTTGGTTTGTGGATTCGCTTGCTACGTATCTTTAATCGAACCAAAGAACATAGATGAAGCTCTTCAGGATGACTACTGGATTAAAGCAATGCAGGAAGAGCTCCATCAATTTGAGCGAAACAAAGTCTGGGAATTAACGAAGCCTCCAAAGCAACATAATGTGATAGGTACCAAATGGATCTTCAAGAACAAGAAAAATGAGGATGGTACTATCATCAGGAACAAGGCACGATTAGTTGCTCAAGGCTACTCTCAAGTAGAAGGTATAGACTTTGATGAAACATTCGCCCCTGTAGCTAGACTCGAGTCCATTCGTATACTATTTGCTATTGCTTGTCATTTTAAAATCAAATTATTTCAAATGGACGTTAAGAGCGCATTTCTAAATGGGTTTTTAAATGAGGAAGTTTATGTGGCTCAACCGAAAGGTTTTGTAGACCATAAACAACCTAACCACGTTTTTCGTTTGAAAAAGGCTCTTTACGGTCTGAAACAAGCACCGCGAGCATGGTACGAAAGGTTGACAAAGCACCTTTTGGAGAAGGGCTATACTCGAGGGGGAGCTGATATGACTCTCTTTGTGAAGCATTATCAAAGCAATTTCATTGTAGCACAAATCTATGTCGATGACATTGTATTTGGCGCAACAAGAGATAATGATGCTTCTAAATTCGCGGAGACCATGGAAAGCGAATTTGAGATGTCCATGATGGGCGAATTGACTTATTTCTTTAGATTGCAAATTAAACAAAATGATGAAGGTATTCACTTGAGTCAATCCAAGTATGCAATGGAGTTGGTTAAAAAGTTTGATCTTGAAAATTCGAAGGATTTTCCGACTCCAATGGGAACTAGCCACAAGGGACTTGGAAGTGAATCACAAAGTGAGAATGTAGACGAGAAACTGTATCGAAGTATGATTGGAAGTCTACTTTACCTCACGGCTAGTCGCCCGGATATATCTTTTGGCGTTGGGATCTGCGCGAGATATTAATCTGCACCAAAGGAGGTTCACCTGAAAGCGGTGAAAAGGATCATCCGGTATATCAAAGGTTCAATTAATTTCGGAATTTGGTATCCTATGGGAACAAGTTTGGATATTGTTGGATACTCAGATGCCGATTGGGCAGGATCAGTGGATGATCGGAAAAGCACGAGTGGTGCATGCTTCTATCTTGGCCATTGCCTTGTTGCATGGCATAGTAAAAAGCAGAATTGCATAGCACTCTCGACTGCCGAAGCGGAATACATTTCAGCGGGTAGTTGTTCAACCCAACTCATTTGGATGAAAAGTGTGTTGAGCGAATTCCAGATTTCAGCATCTTCGGTAACAATTCTTTGTGACAACACAAGTGCAATTAACATTTCTAAAAACCTTGTGTTGCACTCTAGAACAAAACATATTGAACTTAGATATCATTTTCTTAGAGAGCTAGTTGAATCAAATACTCTTCAACTTTCATATGTTTCAACTGAGGATCAATTAGCTGACATTTTAACAAAACCTTTGGATCAAAAACGTTTTATTCATTTGCGAAAAGCAATTGGAATGCTTTCCTTGAAATAAACTTCTTTTTGAAATCTTTGCTTAGGATAGGTTTTGTTTTTGTTTTGTTTTGTTCATTATCTATGTTTGTACATAGGACATTAATTGAGCATAGATCATAATTGACTTTAATTGCATCTTTTCGCACATTTAGAAATTTATTATGCTTTTGCCATCATAATATTTCACTGTTGCAATGATCATTTATGTTAATTAAATCATCTTCTGAGTGATCAAAGTCAATTTCTCTCTCAATGATCTCTTGGTATAGTCATTATCTTATTTGACTGCTTAGTCGAGTATGAAATCAAGATCAATTTTTGGTTGAATACTTTATATCTTAAATAATTGATAGCCAATTGAGGGGGAGTCAAAGAAAAGTAAAATGCTCAAAAGATGTGGAAAGAGTTACATCCCAATGAGGAGTGTGAAAACTACCACCACATGGAGGAAAGAGCTACCACCTCGGTCGTCCGAGTATTGTGTGCAGCTACCACATGTATACCAAGCATGGTTGTTCAAATTTTGATTAAGTAAAATGCATGTTGAAATACTTGACTCCGTCAATTTTCAAGGTTGGTATAAGGTGGGTTTTTAAAGAAAGATGCTCAAAGAGCCACTCTCTTCAACAGATTGTCTAGATACATTATCTACTATATTTGGAATTTCAAACATCTATTGTTCTTTGTATTTCATTTTCTTTACTGAATTGATGATTTGATAAAGGCATTACTCATAAGATCAAGTTAGATGTAATTGAAGGTGTTCAACTTTAAGGGATTTAATTTTTGTAAATTCTCGTTTCATTTTTGGATATTATTGATAGATTTGGCATAATCTAATTCTTGTTGTATGAAACGATGATTTTTGTTTAAAGTTGATACACATCTGTGCTTACAATCTTTTTCTGGTTTTTCTTGAATTTCTCTGAAATTTTCTAAAGAAAAAGTTGGAGCCGATCCGGATCGGGCAAGATGATCCGGATCCCGAACGCAGGTATGCTTCTGCGGGCTGACGATCCGGATTGGACCTGCCGATCCGGATCCCGAACACAGTCTCTCACTGCGGGTAGCCGATCCGGATCGCAAGCATGGTCTGATCCGGATCGCGGCTAGGGTTTTATAAAGAACAAAAGGGTTTTGATTTCTCTTACTCCAATCTTTTGTTCCAAAGTTTCCAGAGCCTCTCTCTCTAGATTTCATCCTTCTTGGAAGCTTTCAAACTCAAGTTCTTCAACTCCAAGTAAGTTTTATTGATCAAAATCTCGGTTTTTCACCGTTTTTCTCTATTCCTCCTCAAACGTGATGAATTTCTTGGATCAATTTTGTTTGTGGATGGTTTTTGATCAAATTTCTTTTGAAATAAGAACTCTGGGTAGATTAGTTTTGATTATATGCTAGGTATTCTCCTGATTAACGGATTTTTAGGCTTCGATTTCTAAAATTTCGGTTTTAGGGCATATAATAAGGATTTTCGAAAATCATGCAATTGATCTATTTTTAAAAGTCCTTTTGCAAAACTAATTTGATTCTTAGTCTCTCTACATGATTATGATTGTTTGGGTACAATTTTTTTTTTTTTTTTTTTTCAAATCTTTGAGAATTAACAATTTTTCATGTGTTCTTGAGTTGGTCTTCACAGGATACATTTTTCACTATCAATAGCAATGGCGATCACTTCGATTGTTTTCCTACTTGCTGCTATGGTACATACGAGAGACACTGCCAAGAGGGCTAAAAAGGATGAAGTCAATTGGGATGAGTTATCAGATGATGAAACACATCCTGGAGAATCGCCACAGAAAACCTCTGTTGCATCGAAAGGGAAAGCCCATGCAGAGACATCGAAGGAAAAGGCTCCGCTCACTGCTGCGGAAAAAGGGAAAGCACCAATGACCTCTTCATCCATTTTCTTAAAAAGAAAAAGACTTGCTCGACGACCTGGACGAGCTCGGGGTATTGAAATAAATGAACCATGTCAAGAGAACCCAAGGAATATCTCTCAAATTGACACTGAATCAGAAGACGAAGAAGATTGGGACACATTTCTTGACGAAGTACAACAAGGTATTAATGAAGAAAATAAGGTTTACCTAAAGAAAAAGAAGCTACTGAAGTCTTCCTCAATACTTAAGCAACAAGCAAAGAAAAAGAATGTGCCAAGCAATGAACCTCTTGACAATTCACCTTCTTTGCCAAGACGATCTCCTCGGAATGAAGGTCAGACTGCTCCGTCAATCGTCACACAACGTTCTTCAACTTCCAGAAGAACTGACCAAAAGGGAAACTTAGAGTCTTCCATAAAACAAGAACAAGATAAAATGGCTCTAAAACTCAGAAAGATGTCCAAGGACATACATCAGATGAAGCAAGAGTGTTCTACGATTTCGGGAATGCTTAAAGGAATTTTGAAAAAGCTGGGTTGCACGAGCTCTGAAGACTCCGCCTCGGTTGACTCAGATTCAGATGCCTGAATCGTCTGTCTAACAATTCTTTTATGCAGGAACTTTAGATTTTTAATCTTTTCTTGTGCAGGTTTTTCAGTTTTTAGGACTCACTCTTAGTTCTGGTTCTTACTTTTAGGAACAAATTTTTGAAACTTCTTGACTCTCATCAAAATTTTTGTGATTTTGGCTTTGTTTGTGACAAAAAGGGGGAGAGAGTTTTAGAGAGAACTTGAACAATGATTGAACAATGATGAGACAATGATTGAACAATGATGATGTGAATGTGTGAACATCAAGGTAAGTATCACTTCAACTTTGACTTTGGTGAAGGGTAAGTATCACAACTTTGGTTTTTATCTTGTGATTTGTTGCATGTTCCTACTAACTATTCGACTAACTATTTGGACATGTATTATTACTAACAAGTTGTTTGATTACTAACAAAGCAAAGTTATGACATTTGGAATTTTATTGCTTAGAAGATATGTCAATGTTTGATTGTGATCTTATTACATATCTGAATTACTCAATCTCATGATGAGCATAAACTCTATCTCTGTTAGGTTTTGAATGTTAAATATTCTTGAGGTATCTAACGATCTCTTTTTGTCAAAAATGATTTCTTTGTGCAGAGAGTACAGATGTCTAAGTCTAGAGTCTGTTTTAGGAGTTTATCTCATGTTTTTAAAATTTTTGGATCTCCATTGTAAATTTTTGTTGTATGGTGATAGCAACAAAAATATCCTTTTGAATTTTCTTTAGTGGATCTGTGTTTTGTCACGAAACCGCCAAAGGGGGAGATTGTTACGGAATTTGAGTTGGCGTAGTTTCGTGAAAGTTTCAAGTCTTGAAGATTGAAGGTGAAGAAAGTTGGATCATTTAACTCAATCTCAAGAAAGAAGAATTCAAAAGGATCAGGTATGTTTAACTAAAGATTTTGTGTGATCCGAATACTTCTTGTAGTGTAGAAACACTTGGAAGAATCTTTCATTGCATAAAAATCAAAAACTGGACTTGGGACATGTTCAGGATCCGGATCAGGTTGTTCAATCCGGATCCCGAAGGTGGTTCGTTCATACACCAGTTCAATCCGGATCGTAGCCTCTCTTGATCCGGATCCCGAACACTGAGTTTACCATTTTCCTTGAACGATCCGGATCAGGCTTCGCAATCCGGATCCCGAATGTTGATGTTTGGTGAACTGTATGAACGATCCGGATCAAGCACTTCGATCCGGATCCCGAACCTTCGTTTTTCTGGAATTGCCTGACTCGTTACGACGATCCGGATCACAGCTAATCCGATCCGGATCGCCGTCCGTAAAATTTCCAGAAATGGTAGGTTTTTGATTCTTATCTCCTTCCTAGGGTTTCTAACCTATAAATAGACCCTATGACTCTTTTTCTAGGGTTAATCCAAAAATCCAAAAAGAAGGAAAATAGCCGTCATATTCATATATTATTTTATACGGCTCTAGATCCACATATAGAGAAGAAAGAAAATCATTAGAGAATACTCTATGTTTCTTCATCTATATTGATTAGTTTGATTCTAGGTTTTTATACTCACATCTTGAGTTGAATCAAACTAATGAATACTTAGATGGTATTTCCGATCTATCTTTGATCTAAGTATTCGGCGGATCATCACCACCAAAAACAACGATTTACCCCAAAAATCGGTGCGTGGATTCGCGTGTCCTTGTGGATTCAAGGTTCAACCGCTCTCGTGGATTCGGAGCGAGGCACATTCGTGGATTCAAAGGGTGCTATTGGGTGAAGACCGTGGACTCGGTCGGACGTCGTGGATTCGACGTTGGACGCCGTGGATTCGGCGTTGGGCGCAGATCGTGGATTCGAGAAGCGTCGCGGAGCGAGCGGAGAAGATCCTCTAGGAGTGTATGGAAAAGGTTGAGTCGTAAGTGTGTACGGTAAATCACCTTGTACGTGTTTTAATTCTAGTGGATTTCTGCCGTGTTATCGGTCCCGTGGTTTTTTACTCCGGTGATGGAGTTTTCCACGTAAAAATCTTGCGAGTTATTTTTATTTCCGCATTGGGTTTTTATCGCAACGATTTTTGAGTGTTTATACGTTTACACCTATTCACCCCCCTCTAGGTGTTTTTTTCCCCTATTTAGATCCTTATTACATATAACCCAACAGATGAGTATATACAGACAGTGATATATTATTTTGCATAGCTGTATTTCGATATCGAGGATTTTAGTTTCCTAGCACTATTATTATTGCTTCCATTGGACCAAGTGGTGTAGGACACTTTTTCTCGGTGGTTGAACCCACTCGGAACTCTGTCGTAGTTCTCACACCCCTTGGGCGACCCCCCCACTAGTTCAGGTATGGATGCAGCGGTCGCGACGGTTCAGATGCAGACGGCGAGGCATACGACAGGGGCAAGGCCCAGCAGCATAGAGACCTAGAGGGTCTAGCAGAGGTATTCCATTTGTATATTTCTTGAGTGAACCTTGTATGGTGAGGAAAAATTATGTAAAAGATTTGTAATAATTTTATTTGTAAGTTCAGAGTTGTAAAGTGTAATAAATTAATGCATGGTTCACTCTTGTATGCTTTCATTTCCGCATTAACTGTTTGTTAGTGAATGAAAGTTTTAAATTTGTAGTGATTTTTAGTACTCTGATATTGAGCTTCCGCATACACTTGTTGTGTTATTATGGATTTTACCGTTCCTTTCGGGTAGAAAAAGGTCTTACCCGATTGGCGGGTCTGTTGGCGTGCCCGAACCGTACAAATTGGCGGACTCGGGGCGTGACACAACCAATCCCAAGCACTGGTTCAAAACATAGAACTACTACCAATACCAATAAGTCTGCCGGTATAACTCGCGGCCTCAACCGCACTGAACATGATCCACAAGCCTCCTCCACATGCACAACACCAACAGTAACATGTACCTCTAGTGCACGTGGTAACAACTCTGCCTCTAGTCCATGCTGGAATGCAAAGTGCACCAACTCCGACTACTGTAATGAAATCACACCTGCGAGAACCCGATCCACTGCCGTGGTGCCCTCCAACCAGGCGGCATAATCTCATCCACACGATGCAAGCGGTTGTTGCTCAGTCTGCCAGAAAATATCTAGACCAATCACAAAAGGAGCACGACCTCTGTCTCTGCTCACACTGAGGCGACGGATATGGTCCTCCGCAGACAACAAATCCACGCTACCGCTGCACTACTCTGATATAGATGCTGATGCTGCCATCGGGGTCCACCCGACCACTGATGTCTCAGAAATCCACTACCCTGGAGAAAAATTAGGAATGCCACTGCCGGCCAATCTGTCCTCCATCATCTAGCGTCAAGCACCTCTATCCAGAACTCGCCTCTGGCCGCAGATCCCCATCCAAATGGACTGCAGCGCCCAGCTCCAAACACAATGCCTACTCTATCGAGGCATCCAAAATCTGTACAGGAAGAACCGAATAAACTGAAAGGTATCCTGGCGCAATCCACTCCCAGTCACACATATCCTATGCGCCTCGTCCCTCGAAACCTGGAGCGCGTAGTTCAATAACAGCATAAAACCTCTGGCCCAGGGAGGCTCTCGAATAGTCTCTCCATCACCACCAACCACGATTCTGCCTCGAAAGGTTCCAACTCAATTCCACGAATCGGGGTGGTTCATCTGCCAAAACTGGCTCAATCGATTGATGATGTCCCACAGCTCATCAGCTGTCAGCTATCCACCCCGCCTCGGTGCCTCGGCACTGAACATTGGCACGAATGGGGCTACTCGCTCCATCGGCGCCACAGAAATCACTACCGCTGAGGATACTACAACCAGATGGTCTCAGGAGAAAAGCACTGTCGGGCTGCCCGCTGCTCCGACAACTGTGTCACCCAGACCGGCTGCTCACTCTACCGCTGATAAGCCTCTGACAATCCTGTCATCTGGGTCCAGAGCTCTCTGACCTCAATTCGGTTATCCGGCCCAAATCCAACCGCTCAAGGTCAACTGCTGTGACAGGATGCACACGGGTCAAAACCCAGCGTCGGGGAGACACCGCTCACCACGACAAAACCGCAAATCAGCACATAACAAACACTCGACCCAATCCAGCGAAAGTTTAAAGCATATCACCCATATATTCCACAGCATTATGTTGTCTGCAGCCAACATAATCACTTAGGAGAATAAACATGCCAATCACTCATCCCGTCCCTTAGGAGAGGTATATAACTCAATCAGGACTCTCGCTACAAGTCACGACTCTCACGAAGTCATCCAAGGGTCCAACCACAAGCCTAGGGTTTCTAAGTCCACCATGACCTACAACCTAGGCTCTGATACCACTCAAATCTGTCACGCCCCGGGGTCGAAACTGCGACCCGGGCCCGCCAACAGATCCGCCGCCTATGCAAAACCCCGCAAAGGCGAAGCGTCTAACCTGCAAGAAAATGTACTACAACTAACAAATATCATAGCTATAAGATAAAACTATTGTAAAATTAAAAACAATCATCTGTACAACTGGAAAATAAAGATACAATGTCCATCTCCCATAAATGATGATCATACAATATCCTCAAATACAAAAACTCAGAACTCAACAGGGAGGTAATCCTGAAATAAATAATACATCAGTGTACAGGCTCTCAGTACATGTCAGATCCTCACAATACATCAGTCTCTCAAAAGAGAAAATAAAATAACTAATCTACTGACTGTACTATAGATCTCCACTGAATGGGGTACAGCTACTCACCAAAGATAGGTAGGGATCTAGCTCGCGACTCCCTCGCATCGAACAGCAATCGCAGAATTAGCAACACCCGCTAAGACTCTGCAAAACAAAGGAGAGAAAAGACAAAGGAGGGGGAAAACCCCCAATGGGCGTGAGAACTACACCAAAAGGGAGTTCTCAGTTGGTACCGCCACCAGGCCCGACGGTCTGCCCACTAAGTCCACTAGAGGCATAAGATAACCAAGTAGTAAAGACTAAAATAAGAAAGCTGGAGACTCTCAACAGCTACCATGCCTCTATCTAAATGCTCAAATGGGGAAAACCAATGAAAGGTATGCAACCACTCGCACACGAGGTACACAATCGACCCAATCGAGCTGACTGCCACATCGGGTCCAGTCAAGCCTGCGCCTCCCTAGTATATCAACATAGGATGTCCAATCGGACTAACTCGCTATCGAAAAGTGGCACATGCAGGCTATAGTCGAAATCCACGCTCTCTCTCAGAACGGAATAGACTCAAGCTCCTCACATCTCGCACAACGGTCAAAGTACTCTCAATGATCCGGGACCACCGTCAACCCAACAGTTCCCAACAACACTAGCACTGGTCTAAACACAGCTATAAGACACCCCTCAGCCTCCAGGCATGAGTGCAACAATAAAAGTACCTGACCAAAAATAACCCAATCAAACCACAAGTAAAAACTGGTACTGCCTGCCACATCGGGTATGCCAGCCTACGCATAACACCGACGTAAAGAAAGAGTATCAAGAACCCAGTAGCTGATCGGCACACGGCTCGATCCTAGTATCACCAATCGACCGGCACACGGATCGGTCATAAGCCTACTCCGGAGTGGCACTCGAGGGGAGCGACCCACACGAGTAAAGTATCTCAGTAAAAAGTATCTCTATCAAGTATCTCAATATAGCAGGACTGGATCACGACTCTGATCAAAGTGGGAAAATCCATCCACTAAAGAAAGACCCGATCTCAATCTGATGCAAAGTAAACAATAAGTGGGAAACTCCATCCACTAAAGGAAACTGATGCCCAATCTGATACAATAACCGACACCCGGTCCACCGCCCAATCTCTGCGGTCGCCGTGACACCCCACAACCCAATATCAAGACCAACCTGTCCCAAACTCGAAGTCTCAACTACACTATCCCAAACCCCCGCTCGAACCCGAGCAATATGAACCACATGACTAACCAATAAGGAGAAAAGAAACAAAACATGGTTTCTCCTAAGTCAAGTTCCAATATGATAGTGTAGACATAAAAGATGGCCTATCTAGATGTGCATACAAGCATGCAAATGTCCTCAAGTAAGAATAAAGATAAGATAACGAATAGTAGCATCAACTATAAATAACCACATGCCTGAAAATCAAGGATGAACTACCCCTGTCCATAATCCATAAAAACTCCTTAGAGTAATTCCCGCACATAGATAAATCATCCTACTCCATCGAGTAAATCCAATCCCATGAAAGTCTATGTGCTAACCTGGCATGCTAGTAAATTGCTACTATAATGAATCGACCTCGCATAAAGATGTCAATAATAATCAGGCATGATCTCCATCTCATCAAGTATATAATAAATACAATTATCTACCATATGCTAGATCTCAAATCCTTTAAGCATGTAAAATAATCAAGTAAGCATCAATCAAATAATTAAGGCCATTCTCCATGCTTATATCTTAAATCTATTAATTGTACATTTAATCATGCATGCTTTCTAACATATAGAATTAGAAAACCGTCCACCGGTTCTGGGGACAAGGCAACCCACCTGAAACGCTTTCCGTAGGCAAAGCCGAAGTCGGTGAAGTACGCAGTCACACGCTATCCAAAATCCGCTGAAACTGCACTCTCAATACACAATCAAGTTCACTGTTCCAACAAACAACACAATAATCACAACCCCAAACACACAAAATGGCACATGCTGTTTTCTCCAACCAGCACAGTAAATAGGGGATTTTCACCTGCGTGCAGTCCTCCAAAAATTCTAGAAAAATCACGGTCGCAATCCTCGCGACGAGTAGCCCCAAAACGAGTATGTATACACCTCAATCCGACACCTATAGGCCAAGAAACAATTAGAACAACGTTGGAAGCCACTTCCTCAAGAACACAATCCTGCTGGAAAAATAGTAGCAAAGAAGTTTAATTCTCACCTTCGAAACAACCTCAAAAAATCCAATAAAAATGCGGGTACGTTCCTCTCGAAGAGTAGATGCCGATCGTGTCCTCATACGCCCCGATCCGATGCTCGTAGGCCGAGAAATCCCAAGAATACTCCACCGCTGTCCAAAATCTCATAGCAGTAAAAAAGGTCACAAAACACCTCGGGAACCATCCCAAAAACCCAAAATGTGGTGAAGCAATCAACACGGAAAACGAAGTCGTACCTCTCGTGAAGGCTCTGCCGTAAAAACCAGCTCAAAAGTCCACCGGGGTGATCCAGGGTGCCTCTCGCACTGAAATGCGACGGTAAAAGCCAAAAATGAAGGAACGTCGAGGTGCGCCGCGTCGCAGAAAACGTCGATGCCGCGGCCTCCAAAAATTTCGGGAATCCATCACGAGATGCCCCACAAAATGCTGAACAATCTTCCTTAAGGCCTCACAGAGAGATGAGCTCGGGAAGAAGGCCAAAATGGGCTGCAAAGAAGGCTTTATATAGTCAAAACCCAACAATTCAATTAATACCGAATGGGTCCCCTGTTTCAGGCGCCCGAAAAGATACGGGCGCGCACAGTACCACACAGTGCGCCCGAATCCTGGCCGTCCATCAGCGCCCGAATCAACCATATGCTGCCACGTTACCCCAAAACAGCAACAGCAAACACCACCATCCGCGCTGCGCCACGTCGCCCGCGCCCGAACAGCAAACAGCGGCGCTGGCCACCCCGGCCGCGCCGCGTGTGTCACGCCCCGGGGTCGAAACTGCGACCCGGGCTCGCCAACAGATCCGCCGTCGACACGGGAAGCCCCGCACCGACAAAGCGTCTAACCTGAAAAAGATAGAACTACAGCTACACAGATATCAGAGCGGAAAAATAAAAGTTGTAATATAAAATCAAACTACTAATAAGCTGAAAATAAATACAAAGTCCATCTCCCAAATACCTGAATAATACAAGGTCAGATACAAATAAAAATCCACCTATACAACATCTATGAAACCAAAAAAGGAGATAACTAAAACTGGAAATATAACAATAAACAGTTAATCCCACAGTCCGGGATGGTACATCTACCTCACTCTAAAAGAACTATGCTGGTAGGGAACTATCTTGTGACACCCTATCCTCGGTCCGTCGCGCCAGCTCGGGCAAGAACGAAAAGAAAAGCCTCAGCAACCTGTCACCGACAGAGGGTGTGAAAACTACATCCTACAGCAGTTCTCAGTGGGTACCATCTCCAAGACCCACGGTCTACCCACTAAGTCTACTAGAGGCATAAGATAACAGAAAAAGACTGTGATAATGAAAACTAAGCTGGAAAAGTAACTACATCTATCATGCCTCTATCTACTATGCTCAAAAGGAAAAAACACAGATGATGGTATGCCTCCACTCGCTACTGCTAATATGTCTCAAATACCATGCTCAATGGAAACTCTACTAAGACACATGCTATGCAACCACTCGCTCAGAGTAACCCAAATCTCGGTGACTGTCATATAGGGTCCAGTCAAGCTTGCGCCCCCTAGTGTATCAACCAGGGCGTCCCATCGGACTATCTCAGTATCATGCAAAGCGACCTCTAGTGTATCAACTAGGCGCATCATCATCATCGCATCCGGAGCGTAACTCGTGGGGAACGACCCCACCGAGCTCAAGCGTGTCTCATCTAGCAAAAGCGGCACATGCAGGCTATAATCCACGATCAAACAGATCGGAAACTCAAACACCCAAATAACCATCACTAAAAGAAAGTACAACACAGCTGGGACCGCTGTCAATCCAAACGGCTCCCAAAATGACACCCCACTCATAGGCGAGAAGAACCGACTGACGCAGCAAAGGTCCGAGAATCCCGTTAGGCCGGTGCCTAGAACCCCAATCAAACAAGAACAGACTCTAGGCTCAGCCTATCGAAGTTCTCGATCCTTTACCGTTCAGGGATTCGGCCCCTTTCGGTTAAAGTGGGAAACCATCTCAACCTACAAAACTCACGGGCTGGAGATGCTCTACAGCCAGATCCGCGAAGGGTCCGAAAACCCCGGGAGACTAATACCTATGACCCCAATCAAACAAGAACAGGCTATAGGTGTAGCCTCCCGTTGCTTTCGACCCCAGAAAGAAATCAGCCCTTAGAACCCAGATCACTCACCCCAGTCGGGGGAGGAACAATTTAGGAGAAAAGGTGACCTTTATTATAAAATACCGTTTTGAATTGAGAAAACCAACTTTTATAGATTTTAGTTCTTGAGAAAATCAGTTAAAAACAAGTTTATTTTCCAGACTCCCAAGGGTTGATGCCGTCGCCCAATCAAACAAGAACAGGCTCCGGCGACCCCTAGGAATTCGGAAGGAAAATACTGGTTTACTAAAATCATGAGTGTCTGAAAACATTCTGGGTTCAAGGTCCTGTTAACACACGCTCACCACAATCACAACCTGGTGGTGATGACCAAAACAGAGAAATACCCAAAGATCCGGGACCACCGTTTACCCAAAACGGTTCCCAAAACACTAACACTAGCCTAACATAGCTACCAGACCCCACTCAGCCCCCAGGCCCGAGTGTAACATACGTCCCACAATGTCCTGACCACTCGGCCCACTACCCGGGCGAGGAACACTATGTCCAGAAAGAAATGCAATGTGTGAGATGTCTAAAGCATATCAGAACCTAGCCCAGATTAAGGTTCTCTATTGGTCTGGTTAAACACATGCAACATATGACGGGGGTGCTAGTCAAGGTTCCAATAATACACTTATTCTAGCATTCTGAATCCTATCATAATAGAATTAGAAAGAAGTCCGCAGGCTTGGAGAAAAATCCAACCCACCTCGGTTTGCCACCAATTGCTCATAGACACTTGCAATTGGGCTCCGCCCGATTCCTTGCCTCCACCGGAGTCCGCACGCAAAACGGAGGACGCCGCCGGAGTCCGCACGCAAAA
Organism: Tillandsia leiboldiana; assembly: GCA_029204045.2. Taxonomy (NCBI): domain Eukaryota; kingdom Viridiplantae; phylum Streptophyta; class Magnoliopsida; order Poales; family Bromeliaceae; genus Tillandsia; species Tillandsia leiboldiana. The sequence goes on from CM055060.1 coordinate 7,633,845, forward strand.
CGGTGCACGCCGCCGGAGTCCGCACGCAAAATGGTGCACTCCGCCGGAGTCCGCACGCAAAAAAGAGCACAGTACTGAAGTCCGCACGCAAAACAAAGTATGCACGCAAAAACGGTGCACAGTGCTGGAGTCCGCACGCAAAACGGAGCACGCCGCCGGAGTCCGCACGCAAAACGGAGCACAGTGCCGGAGTCCGCACGCAAAACGGTGTCGCATGCAAAATGGAGCACGCCGCCGGAGTCCCTACGCAAAACGGAGCTCAGTACCGGAGTTCGTACGCAAAACGGAGCACGGTGCCGGAGTCCGCACGCAAAACGGTGGAGTAAAACGCAGTCCCTAACAAGCAAAAAGGCACAGGGTCGAAACCAAAAATCCAAAAGGGTAAACCCCAAAAAGATGAGCAAAACCCACCTTAAAGTCGGCGCTTCGCCAAACCAGCACCCACACGTTTGCCTGGCTCCAGGGGATACTTCGCGCGCGCTCCACGGCACAAATGGTGCGCCCGCGGCACCCCGAAAAATTCCCCCAACACTCTCTCCCTATCCCTCTCGCGTGCTGGACGGAGCAAAAGGAGAAAAAAGGAGAAAAAGGGGTCCAATTGGGCTTAGATAGCCCAAAAAAAACACATTCGGGAGCCCGTATTGCACATTTGGGCGCCCGAAACCCCTCCTCGGGCGCGCGCTACAGTGATCCCGCCGAAGACCCCCGCGCCGCGCATGCCACCGCAGCGCCACGTGGCAGCGCTGCGCTTCCCGCGCATAGGCGCGACCACACGGGGGCCGCCGCGTGGCAGCCCCGCGCCACACTGGGACCAGGCGCGCCAGGGACGCGTCCCCTCGCGCGCCGCGGGCGAGTAGGCGCCCGCCACGTGTCGAGCCCCGCGGGCTTCCCGTACTGGCCCGCGCCGATTCCCCGCGCGCGTCAGCGTGTGGGCTGGCGCGCCCAACGCGCTTCGGCCGCGTTGCGCCACCCACGTGCGCCCGCTCCCGCGCTCCCAGCCAGCGCTGCGACCGGATTGACCAACCCGTGCCCGCCACGTGGCAGCGGCGCGGGTTCGGTGCTCCTGGTGCATGCGGGTGGGCCGTGGACCGGCCCACAAATAAAAATGGGCCCGATAGCCCATTTTCACCCGGAAATAGCCAATTTTGACTGTTTTCGCGCGCTGAGTCTGTTTTTGGCATCCATTTGACGCACAACGGACTCGAAACACCAAAAATAACTGTTTTCTCACCACCAAGCTCACGGACGAGTCACACGGGGATTCCGGGACACCACAGCTTGGCACCCCCGCGCCTGCCCCGCGCACGTCGCCCGGCTGACCCGCGCGTACGGCCACCTGCCCCCCGGTACGGCCACCTGCCCCGGCCACCAACTCCGCTCCTCGCATGGACCGCGTGCACTACACCGCTCCAACCACCACCTGCCATGTGTCCCCCGCCGGTCCATGCACCAGGCCGCGCGTCCCATGGACCGCGCGCGTGTGTGCCCGCCACTCCCGGGCCGCCACACGTCCTGCCCCGGTGCACGCCGGCCCCGTGGACCGAGCAGCCCGCCGCCGCGCTTCGCCGCTGCCCGCGCCGCCGGCGCTGCCCCCCCGGCCGCCGAAACAGTAACCCACGCCTCAAAAATCGTGTTTTGGCATCCGGGCTCCGAAAAATACAAGTAAATAGTCCATTTCGATCGTTTTCGCGCGCTGAATCCAAATCCGCTGTCCGTTTTGCCAAATTCCATTTCTAAAATTTGCCGAAGGCATCCAGATAAGTGCTCTTAACCCAAATTTCGCGCTGAGTCCAATTTTGATGTCCGATTCGCTCGAAACCACTTCTAAACATGTGACGGGTCCTCCGATTACCCACGTGATCCATTTTAAGCCCTAAGTCCATCACTTATGTCCAGTTGGTGCACAAACACCGACGACACGCCACATAGGCCTCCAGAAGCTGCTGGTCACACTGTAGAGGCCCTGCAGAGATCCAGGTCACCACATCTTTAGTGGAGGGTTTTGTTCCACTTGAGTGTAGTTGTGATCCAGTCCTGCTTTTATGATACTTCTGACATGGTTACTTTCCTCGTGTGGGTAGCTCCCCTCGAGTTCCCCTCTGGAGCGTGGGGGTCAGACAGTTATGGACCTTTTGCCATCACATCGGCACGGCTTTAATTGCCGGATGATGAGAGTGGCAGCAGGAGTTTTGCTATCACATCGGCGCGGCTTTATTTGCCCGATGATGAGGGCGCCAGCAGGCAGTACCAGTTTTTACTGGTGGATAGATTGGGTTACCAGGACAGTTTGGTTACTGATGCATTTAGAGGCATAGTAGTGGTAGTTTCCTTTTTCAGCAATTTTATTGCTTACCACTCTTCTTCCCCTTTTTGCCTCTGGTAGACCTAGTGGGTGCGTCGGAGTTTGAGGCTTTACCCACTTGGAGAGGCTACTGGTTTACTAGTAGTTCTCACCCCCATTCTTCTTTCCTCTTTTTCTTCTCCTTGTTTTGCAGTGTCTTCTGTGGGTGCTGATGGGTTTTCAACGGCGGGTCGAGGAGAGAGGACGGCTGAGTAGATAGATCTCGAGGCGGGATGAGCGTGTTAGCTGGACTATTGGGGTACCCTTTTTCCTCAGACGGTTGTACTTTACTTTTGGGTCTGGCTTTAGCCAGCTGTTAGTATCTTTTTTTGGTGAGCTGGGAGAGATAGATGTATTATTTTTACACATGTACTGTATTTTATTTCCAGCTTCAGTCTGAGATGTGTTAGTTTTTAGTTCAGCTCTGTTTTATGCTCTTTTTTTTTATCTCTTATATCTGAGCAGGTTACTGGCGCTTCGTGTGCGCAGGAAATACCGTGTGCACGGCGGATCTGTAGATGGGCCCGGGTTCTGGTTTACACCCGGGGCGTGACAGTATGTCAATGGACATTCTTTCTTGTTCTATAGACAATCTCCTCTATTCTTGTCGGATGGAGGACATAGATATATCATCCTCTGTCGTGTCTATCCTAGAGGTCGAAGGAGGTAGCGAGGATGCAGATGGTGCATTTCTACCTTCAATCCATGAAAATTCTCTAGGAAGAGATTGTTCTCTGGCGAAGGGTTCATTAATGTGAATTCCACTGCCCCTTGGACTCTTTCGTCTAGCATACTGCTTGGTCATTGAGCAAGACTTCATCGGTTTTTTATTCTTTAAAGCGAACCTGTCTTCTTCATCAACAACCTGCTGTATTTCTCTACAAATTTCTTCCCAATCTTCGTCGTCTGATTCTGAATCATTTTGAAGGACATCTTCGTCTCTTCCTGACTTGCTTTATCTTGCTCCTTTTTAATTGACGCTCGTGTGCCAACCATTGCGACAATGAGCACAATTACCCAACGAAACACCATCTTGGTTGGGAGTTTTAAAAAGAAGTCACCTATGAGCAAGAACTCAACAACATGAAAAAAATTGTTTAATTTCAAAAATTTGAAAAATCTTACCGAAACAATTCTTATCATGTATAGAGATTACGAATCAAGTTAGTTTTGCAAAAAGAATTTTAAAAATAGATCAATCACATGATTTTCGAAAATTCCCGAATTTTGCCCTAAAACCGAATTTTTGGAAATCGAAGCTTAAAAATTCGTTAATCAAATGAATACAAGGCATAGAAACAAAACTAATGTATCCAGAGTTCTTATTTCAAAAGAAATTTGACCAAAAACCGTTTAAAACCGAATTCATAGCATGAAATCCACTCACGTTTTGAAGAACAATAGTAGAACAGTGAAAAACAGAGGTTTTGATCAAAAGAACTTACTTGAATCGGGTGAAAACAGATTGCAAAAGGTCCAAACCTTCTTGATTCTAGAGAGAGAAACTCTAGGAGGCTAGAAACAAAAGTTTAGAAGAGAATAGAAATCAAAAGACCCTTCGTTTCTATTAAAACCTAACCGGGGTCCGGATCGGGTTGGAGTTCAGTCCGGATCGGCTTCGCGCAGGAAATCCCATCGTTCGGGATCCGGACTGAGTCCATCCAGTCTGGACTACCTGCATCTTTTTCTCCAGGAAAATTTGTAAAAATTTCAGAAAATCCAGAAAAAGTATGTAAGCATTCTTGCATATCAACTTTAAACAAAAAGTATCGTTTCACATCAAAAGAAATAGATTATGCTAAATCTATCATTAATAATCAAATAATGAAACGAAAATTTATAAAAGTTATATCCTCTAAAGTTGAGCAAGTTCAAAACATCAATCACGATCTAATGAGTAATGTGTTTATCAAATCATCAATTGAATAAAGAAAATGAAGACACAAAGATCGATAGATGTTTGACATCCCAAATAAATTAGATAATGTAACTAGTCAATATATCTAGGGAAGTGGCTCTTTGAGCATCTTTCATTTTGAAATCCCACCTTATACCAACCTTGGAATTCTACAAAGTCAAGTATTCCAAAACGCATTTTATCTAATAAATAAGAAATCACCATGTATGGTAAACATGTGGTAGCTGCACACAGTACTCAGACGACCGAGGTGGTAGCTCTTTTCTCTATGTGGTGGTAGTTTTCACACTCCACTAGGGATGTAACTCTTTCCACATCTTTTGAGCATGAAACTTTAAATAATGCTCCCCCTCAATTGGTTATTAATTATGTAAAATATTAAGTACTCAACCAACCATTGATCTCATGTTCATACTTAACTCAATTATCAAATAAGATAAAAACTATACCAAGAGATCATTGAGAGAGGAATTGACTTTGATTAATTAAAGATGAAATAAATGATATAAATGATCATTGCATCAAATGTATTATAATGATATTCAAATCATAATAGATTTCTCAAAACATGAAAAGATGCAATTAAAGTCAATTTAACAAATGCTCGGTCAAACACAAAACACAAAACAAAACCTAACCTAAGCAATGGCTCAAAATTTGTTATTTCAAAGAAAGCATTCCTATTGCTTTTCGCAAATGAATAAAACGTTTTTGATCCAAAGGTTTTGTCAAAATATCGGCTAATTGATCTTCAGTTGAAACATAAGAGATTTGTAAAGTACTTGATTCAACTTGCTCTCCAAGAAAGTGATATCTAAGTTCTATGTGTTTTGTTCTTGAGTGCAACACAGGGTTTTTTGAAATGTTAATGGCACTAGTGTTGTCACAAAGTATTGTTACCGAAGTCGCCGGGATGTGAAAATCACTCAATACACTCTTCATCCAAATCAATTGAGTTGCACAACTTCCCGCTGAAATGTATTCCGCTTCGGCAATCGAGAGAGCAATGCAGTTTTGCTTCTTACTATGCCATGCAACAAGACATTGTCCAAGGTAAAAGCATGCACCACTCGTGCTCTTCCGATCATCCACTGATCCAGCCCAATCGGCATCCGAATATCCTATTATGTCGAGAGATGTGCCCATAGGATACCAAATTCCGAAATTTAACATACCTTTGATGTACCGGATGATCCGTTTCACCACTTTCAGGTGAATTTCCTTCGGTGCTGATTGATATCTCGCACAAATTCCAACACTGAAGGCAATGTTCGGGCGACTAGCCGTAAGGTAAAGTAGACTTCCAATCATGCTTCGGTAGAGCTTCTCGTCTACTTTTTCTCCGTGAGATTCGCATCCAAGTCCCTTATTGCTAGTTCCCATGGGAGTCGAAAAATCTTTAGAATCTTCTAATCCAAATTTCTTGACCAACTCCTTTGCATACTTGGGTTGACACAAATGAATGCCCTCTTCAGTTTTCTTAACTTGCAATCCAAGAAAATATGTCAACTCGCCCATCATGGACATCTCAAATTCGCTTTCCATTGTTTCGGCGAATTTTGAAGCATCATTATTCCTTGTAGCACCAAACACAATGTCATCCACATAGATTTGTGCTACAATGAAGTTGTCTTGAAAGTGCTTCACAAAGAGTGTCCGATCGGCTCCCCCTCGAGTATAGCTCTTTTCCAAAAGGTGCTTTGTCAATCTTTCGTACCATGCTCGCGGTGCTTGTTTTAGCCCGTAAAGAGTCTTTTTTAATCGAAAAATATGGTTTGAAAGTTTATGATCAATGAAACATTTCGGTTGAGCAACATAAACTTCTTCATTTAGAAAACCATTTAAAAACGCGCTCTTAACGTCCATTTGAAAAAGTTTTATTTTAAAATGGCAAGCGATAGCAAATATGTTAAGGAATTTGTGTTGGCATATTTCGTGAAATTGATTAAGTCTTGAAGATTGAAGATGAAGAAGTTTGGATCATATACCTCAATCTCAACAAAGAAGAATTCAAAAGGATCAGGTACATTTAACTAAATATTTTTGGTGATCTGAATATTTCTTATAGTGTAGAAACACTTGGATGAATTTTTAATTGCATAAAAATCAAAAACTGGACATACTACATATTCAGAGTCCGGACAAGACATTACAGTCCGGACCCCGAACATAGGATAGTTCATGCGCAATTCCAGTTCGGACCCTGGTCACTTCAGTCCGGACCCCGAACGTGGAATTTGCAGGAATTGCATGAACAGTCCGGACCGTGGAAATTACAGTCCGGACCCCGAAGGTATGTTTTTCTGGAAAAAGTCTGTTTCGCTACGACAGTCCGGACCGCCATAATTCCAGTCCGGACAGTCGTCCTGTAAAATTTCAGAAAAGGTTAGTTTTTTATTCTTATCCTCTTCCAACAGTTTCTAACCTATAAATAGACCCTATGATTCATTTTTTAGGGGAGATCCGTATACGACCGAAATAGAAAAATCCACATATAGAGAAGAAAAAGGAAATAACGAGAATAAATCTATGTTTCTTCATCTATATTGATTAATTTGATTCTAGGTTTTCAAACTCAGATTTTGACTAGAATCAAATTAATGAATACTTAGATGGTATTTCTGATCTATTTCTAATCTAAGTATTCGGCGGATCATCACTACCCAAAAACAACGATTTTCCCAAAATCGGCGCGTGGACTCGCGTGGCCTTGTGGATTCAAGGTGCAACCGCTCTCGTGGATTCGGAGCGAGGTACGTTCGTGGATTCGAGACGTGCTACTGGGTGAAGACCGTGAATTCGGTCGGACGTCGTGGATTCGACGTTGGACGCCGTGGATTCGGCGCTGGACGCAAATCGTGGATTCGAGGAGCGTTGCGGAGCGAGCGGAGAAGATCTACTAGGAGCGTATGGAAAAGGTTGAGTCGTAAGTGAGTACGGTATATCACCTTGTACGTGTTTTAATTCTAGTGGATTTCGCCGTGTTATCAGTCCCGTGGTTTTTTACTCCGGTTTGGAGTTTTCCACGTAAAAATCGGGCATGTTATTTTTCATTTCCGCATTGGGTTTTATTGCGCAACGATTTTTGAGTGTTTACGGTTTACACCTATTCACCCCCCCTCTAGGTGTTTTTTCCCCTATTTTGATCCAATTAATCATAACCCAACAAGTGGTATCAGAGCAGGAATAGGGTTGTAAACAATGGTTGAAGGTGGAAACATCAACAGACCCCCGTTCTTCGATGGAACAAATTATGCCTACTGGAAAGTACGGATGAAAGCCTTTTTAATTTCCATCGACGAACGGGTGTGGCAATTAATCGAGTTAGGATGGTCTAATCCAACTGAAATTATTGCTGATGTTCACACCATCAAACCTAGGTCGAAATGGACCAAGGAAGAGGTTGATGTATCTTCTTACAATGGCAAAAGAATTAACGCTTTATTTAATGCCTTGTCACAAACGGAATTCTCTCGCGTCTCGGCATGTGAGACTGCGAAAGAAATCTGGGATGTTCTTCAAGTTACACATGAGGGAACTAATGTCACGCCCCGAGTTCAAAAACCAGTGTATAATTTTTTATTTTTATTTTTTTTTAAATCAGAGTTGCAAAAACAGCCAGGGCAATGACAGACCGCCACATATATAGAAGAGTCCCAAACCACAGCCCAAAATGCTTAAGCCCAGTTATTATTACTAGTGTCCATGTCTCATATAAATCCAATCACAATTCCATCCACATCCGATGTGGGACTATTGGGGGCGTCACAGACTCCCCCCGTTTAGGCCTGACGTCCTCGTCAGCCCAAACACACACACACAAGCCCAAGATCACCAGGCGATGTGAGACTCGTCTCGCTAGCCCTGTCATCTAGACCCAGGCTCAGCCGAGACTCGCCGCACACTTCCAGCTGGTTATTGGCTCCGATACCAAATGTAATGACCCGGTCCACTAGCAATAATAACTCGTTGGGCCCAAACCACAGCCCAAAATGCTTAAGCCCAGTTATTATTACTAGTGTCCATGTCTCATATAAATCCAATCACAATTCCATCCACATCCGATGTGGGACTATTGGGGGCGTCACAACTAACCTTGTGAAGATTCAAAAACTGCAAATGCTTACGAGCAGATTTGACTCTATTTTCATGGCAGAAAATGAATCATTCACAGACTACTATACACGATTGCAAGACATCGTGAATTCATGTGCTAACTTGGGAGAGAAAATTCCAGAATTTAAAGTTATAAGAAAGATTCTAAGAACTCTTCCTGAAAGATTTCGTTCCAAGGTTACGGCCATTGAAACTATTAAACACCCGGACGAAATCCGTGTAGAAGAATTAGTTGGTTCTTTACAAACTTATGAAATGACATTTCCTACTAACTATTCTTCGGGAAAGGCATCCTCTTCTAAGTCTTCAGGTTTTGCGTTGAAAACAACAAAGGAAGAAGACGCGGATTCATCCTCCTTAGACGACGACGAGAACCTATTTATGGAGGACTTTGAGAAGCAGCTTGCTCTCTTGACAAGAAAGTTTCGCCGAAACATTCGAAGGGGTAATTCAAGTAAAACTCCATCCTTCGGAAAGTGGAAGAAAGGCAATGGTTTTTCAAGCCAAAAGTCAAGAAAGCAAGAAAGTTTTTCAAAGGATAAGAAAAGCTCAGAGGGACAAGTCCAATGCTTCAAGTGCCGAGGGTACGGCCATATCTCAACGGAGTGTCCAAATAAGAATCCGTCAAAGAAGAAAGCGATGCAAGCCGTCACTTGGGATGACACCTCAACGTCAAATGAGTCATCTTCAAGTGATGAAGAGAATAACGCAACGGCGTTCCACGCGTCCACATCTTCACCCTTCATGTGCTTAATGGCAAGTACATCCGATTCATTGTCCAACTCCTCCCAGGTTGAAAAAACTGCAACGGATGACGAATCGAGTAACTCTGAAGGTGAAGATTTTGCTCTAGCCTACTATAAACTTTTGAGGGATTCAAAGAAACTGGCTAAGCAAAACAAGGGGTTGAGAGAGAGATTGCAGGATCTCGAAGAAGAAGTAAAAAGGGCAACTTCTCTCTCGACCGGTCTTGAAGTGGAAAGGGATAACCTGATAAAAGCAAATGCTTCACTTCAAGAGGAAAATGAGCATTTTGAGAAGGAACATGTAAAAATGATTGATAAAGCTGGTTACATCTTGAAGCTCTATACCGAGGCCCGACAGGAGAAAATGGAAATGACGAAGACCATTTTCCAACTAAAAAATGATTTAAAGCGTTTTTCTTCTGGAAGGAGCAAGTTGGATAAGATGCTTGGTCTTGGTCAAACAAACCGATTCGGCCTCGGATACACTCAAACTGGCGACAGTCCTAGTTCGAGTGGAACTGTTTTTGTGCCCCAGTCGGTAACTCCTCCTCCGACGACGGAAATCACTGTGTACAACGACAACAACCCTACCTCACCCTCTTCGGGATCGTCAAGAACAAAGGTATGTTTTCGTTGTGGTTATGCAGGGTACATTAGAAGAAATTACAAGATGGGAGCAAAACGATCAACTCAAGCGCCTCTTGCAATAACTACCAAAAAGGCGATTCCCCGGAAATCAAAAGGAAATTTTTCAAAGGAAAGGAGCCTTGGTAGTTCACCTCGCAAGACGATGTCAAGCAATGAATCAAACAAGACGCTTTCACCAAGGAGAATAACTTCACGAACATTACCGACGCAGTCCAAAAAGGTTTGGGTGCGCAAAGGTGAAATCTTTCCTTATCTTGTTGTTCATACTTCTTTACAAGCTTGTGACAACTCGTCTTGGTATTTGGATAGTAGGTGTTCCCGTCACATAACCGGTGACAAAAACTGTTTTCAAACTTTAGAGAAAATCTCCGGAGGACATGTTGTTTTCGGAGACGGTCGTTCTTCCAAAATTGTTGGAAAAAGAACAATCGCTGTTCCAGAAGGCCCCATTTTGAACAATATTTTATTTGTTGAAGGCCTAAAGACTAACCTCATTAGTATAAGTCAACTTTGTGACAATGGTTTCTCAGTTAATTTTTCTTCTGAAGAATGTATTGTAACTGATAAGGACCATGTATTTTTTTTGAAAGGGGTTAGATCTCAAAATAATTGCTATGTTGTTTCAAACAAAATTTCTGAAAAATGTAACCTAGTTTCTTTGGATAATGAAACTCTGTGGCATGAAAGGCTAGGTCACATAAATTTTAAAGAACTAGCAAGGATTTCAAATAAAGACGTGGTTAAGGGGGTTCCTAAACTTTCATTTAAGGAAAACATTGTGTGTGGTGGTTGTCAAAAGGGAAAATAATCAAGGGCTGCACACAAGAACTTGAACCACGTTGGTACCAATCGGCCCTTGGAATTACTGCACATGGATTTAATGGGGTCGACTCGTCAACCATCTTTGGGAGGTAAATGGTATATTTTTCTTTTGGTTGATGATTTCTCTAGGTATTCATGGGTAACATTTTTAAAAGAGAAAGCGGATACTTTCGACTCTTTTCATGAGATTTGTCATCGTATTATGATTGAAAGAAATGAAAAGATCGTTCGTGTTCGAAGTGATAGAGGTGGAGAATTCATTAATTCTAAATTCATTGATTTTTGCACTTCCACTGGCATAAAACATGAATTCTCAGCACCTTATACACCTCAGCAGAATGGTGTAGTCGAGCGCAAAAACAGGGTTGTTCAAGAGATGGCGCGTGTGATGCTTCATAGCCGGAATTTACTGTTATATTTTTGGGCTGAAGCTGTGAACACCGCCGTCTATGTAATTAATCGAGTGTATTTGCGCCCGGGAACTTTAAATACACCATATGAGCTGTGGTTTTGTAGAAAACCAAATATCAAATATTTTCGTATCTTTGGAAGTCGTTCTTACATTTTACGTGACCGTGAAAATCTTGAAAAATTTGACTCTCGAAGTGACGAAGGGATTTTCATGGGTTATTCTACAAACAGTAGAGCATATCGGGTATTTAACTTGGAATCTAAAACGATGGTAGAATCTATAAATGTTAAAGTAGATGAAGCTTTTCACTTTGCATATGATAAATCTACCCCTGATGTCACGCCCCGGGGTCGAAACTGCGACCCGGGCTCGCTAACAGATCCGCCATCTGTACGGAAACTGCCGTACAGACGAAGCGTCTAGCCTGCAAAAGACAAAACTACAGCTACACAGATATCAGAGCGGATAAAAAGCTGTACTATAAAATTTTTCTCAACTACAAAGTTGCAACAACACATAGCCTATCTCCCAAAATCAGTTGATACAAATAGAAGTCCACCTATACAACATCTACGAATCCAAATGGGAGATAGCTACCAAGAAACATATCCCACTCCCACAATCCGGGATGGTACATCTACCTCTCTCTAAAGTAACAATGCTGGTAGGGAACTATCACGCGACTCCCTGTCCTCGGTCCGTCCAATCAAGCTCAGCAGGAACGGAAGAAAGCCTCAGCAACCTGTCACCGACAGAGGGTGTGAGAACTACATCCTACAGTAGTTCTCAGTGGGTACCGTCTCCAAGGACCACGGTCTGCCCACTAAGTCTACCAGAGGCATAAGATAGAGAAAAGACTGATGATAAATATAAATAAGCTGGAAAAGAATCTACAGCTATCATGCCTCTATCTACTATGCTCAATAAGAAGAGACTACGGATGATGGTATGCAGTCGCTCACTGCTGACAATATGTCGCAAGTACTAAGCCCAAGACGCTCTACTACGACACATGCTACACCATCACTCTCTCAGTGTATCTCAAATCTCGGCGACTGCCCCACAGGGTCCAGTCGAGTCAAGCCTGCGCCCTCTGGTGTATCAACCAGGGTGTCCCAACGGACAAACTCGATATCTCATACAGTGACCCCATGGTAGCTCGGCCAGGGGTATCAAGCGACCTCTAGTATATGAACTAGGCGCATCATCGCAGCCTCGTCTGGCTCGGTATCATCATCGCAGCCTCATCAGGCTCGGAATCATCAACGCACCCGGGGCGTGGTTCGAGGGGTGCGACCCCACCGAACTCAAGTATCTCATCAGTATCACTGTCTCACAAGTGGCTCCTGCAGGCTGTAGTCCACGATCAAACAGATCGGTATCTCGATGCTCAAAGCACAAACTCAGTCGGAGAACCCTCCACGACTCAATCTCACAACACAGACCCACTCAACGAAGGTACTACACAGCTGGGACCACCGTCTCTCCCAACGGCTCCCTCAACAACACCTCCCTGAACTCAACACTCAACTCACGGCCGGAGCTACTCCACGGCCAGATCTACGAAGGGTCCGAAACCCCGGGAGACTAACATCTACGTCCCCAAGAGAGAAAGCAGCCCTTAGAACCCAGATCACTCGAATCCGCTCGGGTGGATAAGTTTATAAGAAACCATGTCATTTATTTCAGAAAACCATTCGATCTGAGAGAAATCCATCTTTTTAATGATTTTTAGTCTCTTTTAGGAAAACCCTTTGAAATCAAGTTTTATGCCCAAGCCTCGAAGAGCTGATGCCTTCGTCCCAACAGACGAGAATAGACTCAGACAACCTTGCGAGGCTTGGAAGAAACATTGGCTGACTAAAATCATGTATTCATCCAAAAAGGTTCTGGGTTCAAGGTCCTGCTAACACACGTGCACCACGATCCCAACCTGGTGGTGACGAGGAGAACAGCGGAAAGGAAAACCCCCGGGACCACCGTTCATCTGAAACGGTTCCCCAAAATGCTAACACTGGCCTAACCCAGCCACCAGACCCCACTCGGCCCCCCGGGCCCGAGTGCAACACCCGTCCCACAACACTCTGACCACTCAGCCCACTACCCGGGCGAGGAACTCTAAGTCCCGAAGGATATGAAAAGTGCGGGATGTCTAAAGCATAAAGGAACCTAGCCCAAATTAAGGTTCACAAATGGTCTGGTCAAACTCATGCACATATGACGGGGGTGCTAGTTAAGTTCCAAGAAAACACTTAAACTAGCATGCAATCCTAACACATTAGAATTAGAAGGAAGTCCGTAGACTTGGAGAGAAAACCAACCCACCTCAGAAAGCCACCAATTGCTCGTCGACACTTGCAATTGGCACAGCGGGCTTACCTGGCCTCCAAGGGGTCCGCACGCAACACGAAGCCCGATGCCAGAAACCGCACGCAAAACGGAGCACGTGGCGACCAACCACACGACCGCGCGCTCTGCGGAAGCTAAAACCGCACCGCAAGCTGCCAGAAGCGAAGAAAACGCAAAATCAATCCACACAGTCAAAACCGAGCATCCGACGGCGAAAAACAGCTTCCGTCGGCGAAAACAGCCTCCGTCAGCGAAAACCAGCGCCCGACGGCGAAAAACAGCACGCGGCGGCGAAAACAGCTCCGTCGGCAAAAAACTGCGCCCGACGGCGAAAAACAGCACGCGGCGGCGAAAAACAGCTCCGTCGGCGAAAAACAGCGCCCGACGGCGAAAAACAGGCAAAATCTGCTAGCGAGACAGTTCGCGAAAACCCTGCGAAACTGCTCGCGAAAACCGCTCAAAATCTGCTCACAAACTGCTTGCAAAAACTGCTCAAAACCGGCTTGCGAAAACAGCTTGCGAAAATCTGCTCCGTCGGCGAAAAACTGCGTCCGACGGCGAAAACAGCTCAAAAATCAGCTTGCGAAAATCCTGCGAAAACCGCTCGCCAAACAGCGGAAAACAGCGAAACCTGCGCGCGAAACCGCTTGCGAAATCTGCCGGCGAAAACTGCGAAAAATGGCTCCGTCGCCGAAAAACTGCGTCCGACGGCGAAAAACAGCGCGCGGCGGCGAAAAACTGCTCCGTCGGCGAAAACCAGCGCCCGACGGCGAAAAACAGCTCGCGGCGGCGAAAAACAGCGGCCGACGGCGACCAACGGGCTCCGACGGCGAAAAAACGGCGCCGGCACGCAACCCGAGGTGTCGCCCGCCGTTCGGGAGCACGCCGAGCGTCCACCAGCCCTGCCGCGCGACGAGGGAGGCCCACCGCGCGGCACCAAGCCAAACCGCGCGGCGCAGGGGCTGCTGCGCGACGCTAGAGCGCGTCGCGCAGTGCCCCAGCGGCGCTGTGCGCGGCGCCCAGCGGCGCTGCGCGCGGCCGCGCGCAGCCCGCCGCGCGCGCGCGCGGCCGCTGCGCGCAGCCCGCAGCGCTGCGCGCAGCAGCGCGCACCCGCGCGCCCGCGCAGGCCCGCGCACGCCTGCGCGCGGCCCGCGCGGCCCGCGCAGGCCCGCGCGCGGCCCTGCCGCGCGCGGCCATGCCGCGCGCACCTGCGCGCGGCCAAGCGGTGCCGCGCGCACCCGCGCGCGGTCCTGCCGCGCGCGCCCGCGCGCGGCTATGCCGGGCGCACCTGCGCGCGGCCAAGCGGTGCCGCGCGCACCCGCGCGCGGTCCTGCCGCGCGCGCCCGCGCGCGGCCATGCCGCGCGCACCTGCGCGCGGCCAAGCGGTGCCGCGAGCACCCGCGCGCGGCCCTGCCGCGCGCGCCCGCGCGCGGCCAGGCAGCGCCGCGCGCACCTGCGCGCGGCCTTGCCGCGCGCGCCTGCGCGCGGCCTTGCCGCGCGCGCCTGCGCGCGGCCTGGCAGCGCCGCGTGCAGCACTTTGCTGCACGCGGCGCCGCGCCCAGCGGCACCTCGCCGCAGGGTGCTGCCAACAGCAGCACCCTGGCGCCGCGCGTGCGCCGTTGCGCGCACGCGCGGCCGCCGGCGACGGCAAACCCAAAGAAAAATCCGATAAAATTCGAAAATCCCAAAAATCCAAGAATCCATTTTTTTCTTGCTTTTTAAACACCAATTAAAATCCAATTAACAAAACCAAACTCCAAGACCCAGAAAATCTGAAATTTTACTTACCTTGACGATGCTCGCCGCACGCCCACGAGCTCCACGCGGCCTCCAACGGCGAGTCCAAGACCAAAATCGGCTAAAAACTCCTTTTCCTTTCTCTTCTTCTTCTTCCTTTTCCTCTCTTTTCTTTTCCTTCCTTTCTTTCTTCCTTTTCTTTCCTTCTCTGCTACAGAGGGTGGAGGTGGAGCCTTTTATAAAGCAAAAAGCTTTATAATTAATTAACTAATTAATTAATTCCAATAATTCCAACTCCAACTCACTTTTTGCCTTCGGGCTCTCCGCCGCTGCCCGGAACCTCCCGAACTCCGCTGTAAATCGAAAATACACGCGCTCACAGCTTTTTCTCTCCAAAAAGCTCATCCGTTGAGGCGGGGTGCTCAAATCAATTACCGGCTCCAAAATTGCCAGTCCCGACTCACTTTTTGACTCCGGGCCCTCCGCGTCAGTCCGGAACCTCCCGAACCTCGCTGTAATCTGAAAGTACACCCGTTCCACGCGTTCCTGAATTTCCGGCACTCCACGGTGAAGTCTGAAATTCCCAATCTCATCCTCAATCGGCCTACAAAGTCCGGAGAAACCCCGAATCGAGCTGGAGCTTCCGCGTTGATCCGAATCAACCCGGCATCAACTGTAACCTCAGATACAACATGCTCAAGGCAACTCTCTGCTCCAAGTCATCTGTGTGGTCGGCGCACTAACCAATGCCCCGGTACTTTACATTCTCCCCTCCTTCAAAAGGTTTCGTCCTCGAAACCAAAACACGCACCCTACCCCAAGAATCTTACATCGGGAATATCATCAACTCCAACTCTCTCTCAATTAAAAAGCAGCCGAAAATAGCAAAAAGTCCAAAATTTCCAAAGGACCGATGCCTTCGCCCCGATCAAACAAGAACAGGTTCCAGCATCGCCTCCACTTCTGGAGTAGTCCTTCGAAATTTTCCGCTCCGTCCGCTATTTTCGGTGATGAAACGGGAAAACAAGGAGAGAGAGATGTTGAAGTTGTCCCTGCTGTAGCCGCAACCCAAAACCACAATCCACCAACTCAACCATGTAGGGGTGTAAAACTCTGATCTCAACCACTAGGAAAGGAAGTCATACCAAGTACCAAGCGATCCGCTAACCTGGCACCCACCAATCGGCGACCCAAACTCATCCTCTCGGCTCTCAGATGGTCGCTCTAAGCCAACATACAGGCACCACCGAACCTTCACTGGGTAAACTCAACCGTAAATTCCATAACTTCACAAGCAAGAATTTCTTCGGTTGCTTCAGATAGCTCAAATCATTGTTCGACTCCAACGAAGAAAAGCCGATAAAGTGCGAGGATTCAATTACACCTCCTCCTATCAGACAAAAAAAATCACGGTCCAAACTCCCCGCGTAAACTCAAGTCTATAAACATAAACCTCTGCGGCTGGTGGCTTCCAAAAGATCGAAGTCTCCAAAAGGCAAAAATCCTCCGTTGCTCCTTAGCAACCAAAACTATCTAGTTCCGCGGGTACATCTCTCAATTAGGCAACCAACATCTCCCCTCTTAGGAGTTGCTGCACTATCCTCCAGTGATCTTGAAGCTCTAAGCCACTTCGGAAACAAATCCAAATGTCCACGACGGGTCCGGCTGCTAACCCGTTCAAACACAGCTGGAGAACTCGATTCTTCAAATACTAACAATCGCAGGCCTCAGTCAATCCACTTGACCGCAAGGCAAGCTCACAAAAACCCCTACCGGGTTCTGAACACTAACCGGGCACAGCCCCGGCTGCAAGGTTCCATAACCATGTCGACCACTAACTCGGTCTCCAATCCACTATCTCGGCACCTCAACCGCCGAGAACCTCCAGGTCTCTGTCTCCTCTGAGACACATGATCCTGGGGCTGCACCATGGCAACCTCGATCCACTCCACTATCCCGAAATCAGGCAATACTGAAGGCTCTCTCTCTGGAGCTGGTCCCCTCGATCTCCGTCCCTCCTGGACGTGATCAGTGATCCCCGTCAATCCATCGCACATGCCCAATCGCTGCATCAACGGTCGGCACTCGCCGAGAATACACAATGAGATAGATATCCAGGTGGCAGTCCCCTCTCAACATAACAACCCCGAAGCCTCAACCTGGGTGACAAGGGGCCCACTGCTCACCATCGCGGAACTCGCTCTC
>CM055060.1:7651238-7669226 GCA_029204045.2 Tillandsia leiboldiana
ACCCTGCCTAGCCTCTCGGCAGCCCGCCGTCCGGGCTCCTCAGCCGAGGCCAAACGCCCGCTCGTCGCTGCACGACGTCTCGGCGGCATCGCAAGTAACTGAAACAAAACAAACATCAGGACACAACAACCATACGACCCAATCCAGCGAGAGTCTAAAATTTGTTATCCTTCCTAAAGTATTATGTTGTCTGCAGCCAACATAATCACTTTGAGAGAATAACATATCAAATCACTCATCCCAACCCGAGGGAGAGGTAAAAACTCAATCTGGACTCTCGCTAACAGTCATGACTCTCACGTAGTCATCCTAATGTCCAACCACAAGCCTAGGGTTTCTAAGTCCTCAATGACCTATATCCTAGGCTCTGATACCACTCTAATCTGTCACGCCCCGGGGTCGAAACTGCGACCCGGGCTCGCTAACAGATCCGCCATCTGTACGGAAACTGCCGTACAGACGAAGCGTCTAGCCTGCAAAAGACAAAACTACAGCTACACAGATATCAGAGCGGATAAAAAGCTGTACTATAAAATTTTTCTCAACTACAAAGTTGCAACAACACATAGCCTATCTCCCAAAATCAGTTGATACAAATAGAAGTCCACCTATACAACATCTACGAATCCAAATGGGAGATAGCTACCAAGAAACATATCCCACTCCCACAATCCGGGATGGTACATCTACCTCTCTCTAAAGTAACAATGCTGGTAGGGAACTATCACGCGACTCCCTATCCTCGGTCCATCCAATCAAGTTCAGCAGGAACGGAAGAAAGCCTCAGCAACCTGTCACCGACAGAGGGTGTGAGAACTACATCCTACAGTAGTTCTCAGTGGGTACCGTCTCCAAGGACCACGGTCTGCCCACTAAGTCTACCAGAGGCATAAGATAGAGAAAAGACTGATGATAAATATAAATAAGCTGGAAAAGAATCTACAACTATCATGCCTCTATCTACTATGCTCAATAAGAAGAGACTATGGATGACGGTATGCAGTCGCTCACTGCTGACAATATGTCGCAAGTACTAAGCCCAAGATGCTCTACTACGACACATGCTACACCATCACTCTCTCAGTGTATCTCAAATCTCGGCGACTGCCCCACAGGGTCCAGTCGAGTCAAGCCTGCACCCCCTGGTGTATCAACTAGGGTGTCCCAACGGACAAACTCGATATCTCATACAGTGACCCCATGGTAGCTCGGCCAGGGGTATCAAGCGACCTCTAGTATATGAACTAGGCGCATCATCGCAGCCTCGTCAGGCTCGGTATCATCATCGCAGCCTCATCAGGCTCGGAATCATCAATGCACCCGGGGCGTGGTTCGAGGGGTGCGACCCCACCGAACTCAAGTATCTCATCAGTATCACTGTCTCACAAGTGGCTCCTGCAGGCTGTAGTCCACGATCAAACAGATCGGTATCTCGATGCTCAAAGCACAAACTCAGTCGGAGAACCCTCCACGACTCAATCTCACAACACAGACCCACTCAACGAAGGTACTACACAGTTGGGACCACCGTCTCTCCCAACTGCTCCCTCAACAACACCTCCCTGAACTCAACACTCAACTCACGGCCGGAGCTACTCCACGGCCAGATCTACGAAGGGTCCGAAACCCCGGGAGACTAACATCTACGTCCCCAAGAGAGAAAGCAGCCCTTAGAACCCAGATCACTCGAATCCGCTCGGGTGGATAAGTTTATAAGAAACCATGTCATTTATTTCAGAAAACCATTCGATCTGAGAGAAATCCATCTTTTTAATGATTTTTAGTCTCTTTTAGGAAAACCCTTTGAAATCAAGTTTTATGCCCAAGCCTCGAAGAGCTGATGCCTTCGTCCCAACAGACGAGAACAGACTCAGACAACCTTGCGAGGCTTGGAAGAAACATTGGCTGACTAAAATCATGTATTCATCCAAAAAGGTTCTGGGTTCAAGGTCCTGCTAACACACGTGCACCACGATCCCAACCTGGTGGTGACGAGGAGAACAGCGGAAAGGAAAACCCCCGGGACCACCGTTCATCTGAAACGGTTCCCCAAAATGCTAACACTGGCCTAACCCAGCCACCAGACCCCACTCGGCCCCCCGGGCCCGAGTGCAACACCCGTCCCACAACACTCTGACCACTCAGCCCACTACCCGGGCGAGGAACTCTAAGTCCCGAAGGATATGAAAAGTGCGGGATGTCTAAAGCATAAAGGAACCTAGCCCAAATTAAGGTTCACAAATGGTCTGGTCAAACTCATGCACATATGACGGGGGTGCTAGTTAAGTTCCAAGAAAACACTTAAACTAGCATGCAATCCTAACACATTAGAATTAGAAGGAAGTCCGTAGACTTGGAGAGAAAACCAACCCACCTCAGAAAGCCACCAATTGCTCGTCGACACTTGCAATTGGCACAGCGGGCTTACCTGGCCTCCAAGGGGTCCGCACGCAACACGAAGCCCGATGCCAGAAACCGCACGCAAAACGGAGCACGTGGCGACCAACCACACGACCGCAGCGCTCTGCGGAAGCTAAAACCGCACCGCAAGCTGCCAGAAGCGAAGAAAACGCAAAATCAATCCACACAGTCAAAACCGAGCATCCGACGGCGAAAAACAGCTTCCGTCGGCGAAAACAGCCTCCGTCAGCGAAAACCAGCGGCCGACGGCGAAAAACAGCACGCGGCGGCGAAAACAGCTCCGTCGGCGAAAAACTGCGCCCGACGGCGAAAAACAGCACGCGGCGGCGAAAAACAGCTCCGTCGGCGAAAAACAGCGCCCGACGGCGAAAAACAGGCAAAATCTGCTAGCGAGACAGTTCGCGAAAACCCTGCGAAACTGCTCGCGAAAACCGCTCAAAATCTGCTCACAAACTGCTTGCAAAAACTGCTCAAAATCGGCTTGCGAAAATAGCTTGCGAAAATCTGCTCCGTCGGCGAAAAACTGCGTCCGATGGCGAAAACAGCTCAAAAATCAGCTTGCGAAAATCCTGCGAAAACCGCTCGCCAAATAGCGGAAAACAGCGAAACCTGCGCGCGAAACCGCTTGCGAAATCTGCCGGCGAAAACTGCGAAAAACGGCTCCGTCGGCGAAAAACTGCGCCCGACGGCGGTAAACAGCGCGCGGCGGCGAAAAACTGCTCCGTCGGCGAAAACCAGCGCCCGACGGCGAAAAACAGCTCCCGGCGGCGAAAAACAGCGGCCGACGGCGACCAACGGGCTCCGACGGCGAAAAAACGGCGCCGGCACGCAACCCGAGGTGTCGCCCGCCGTTCGGGAGCACGCCGAGAGTCCACCAGCCCTGCCGCGCGACGAGGGAGGCCCACCGCGCGGCACTAAGCCAAACCGCGCGGCGCAGGGGCTGCTGCGCGACGCTGGAGCGCGTCGCGCAGTGCCCCAGCGGCGCTGTCCGCGGCGCCCAGCGGCGCTGCGCGCGGCCGCGCGCAGCCCGCCGCGCGCGCGCGGCCGCTGCGCGCAGCCCGCAGCGCTGCGCGCAGCAGCGCGCACCCGCGCGCCCGCGCAGGCCCGCGCACGCCTGCGCGCGGCCCGCGCGGCCCGCGCAGGCCCGCGCGCGGCCATGCCGCGCGCACCTGCGCGCGGCCAAGCGGTGCCGCGCGCGGCCCTGCCGCGCGCGCCCGCGCGCGGCTATGCCGCGCGCACCTGCGCGCGGCCATGCAGTGCCGCGCGCACCCGCGCGCGGCCAAGCGGTGCCGCGCGCACCCGCGCGCGGCCATGCAGTGCCGCGCGCACCCGCGCGCAGACCTGCCGCGCGCGCCCGCGCGCGGCCAGGCAGCGCCGCGCGCACCTGCACGCGGCCCTGCCGCGCGCGCCTGCGCGCGGCCAGGCAGGGCCTACCGCGCGCGCCTGCGCGCGGCCTGGCAGCGCCGCGTGCAGCACTTTGCTGCACGCGGCGCCGCGCCCAGCGGCACCTCGCCGCAGGGTGCTGCCAACAGCAGCACCCTGGCGCCGCGCGTGCGCCGTTGCGCGCGCGCGCGGCCGCCGGCGACGGCAAACCCAAAGAAAAATCCGATAAAATCCGAAAATCCCAAAAATCCAAGAATCCATTTTTTTCTTGCTTTTTAAACACCAATTAAAATCCAATTAACAAAACCAAACTCCAAGACCCAGAAAATCTGAAATTTTACTTACCTTGACGATGCTCGCCGCACGCCCACGAGCTCCACGCGGCCTCCAACGGCGAGTCCAAGACCAAAATCGGCTAAAAACTCCTTTTCCTTTCTCTTCTTCTTCTTCTTTTTCCTCTCTTTTCTTTTCCTTCCTTTCTTTCTTCCTTTTCTTTCCTTCTCTGCTGCAGAGGGTGGAGGTGGAGCCTTTTATAAAGCAAAAAGCTTTATAATTAATTAACTAATTAATTAATTCCAATAATTCCAACTCCAACTCACTTTTTGCCTTCGGGCTCTCCGCCGCTGCCCGGAACCTCCCGAACTCCGCTGTAAATCGAAAATACACGCGCTCACAGCTTTTTCTCTCCAAAAAGCTCATCCGTTGAGGCGGGGTGCTCAAATCAATTACCGGCTCCAAAATTGCCAGTCCCGACTCACTTTTTGACTCCGGGCCCTCCGCGTCAGTCCGGAACCTCCCGAACCTCGCTGTAAATCGAAAATACACACGCTCACAGCTTTTTCTCTCCAAAAAGCTCATCCGTTGAGGCGGGGTGCTCAAATCAATTACCGGCCCCAAAATTGCCAGTTCCAACTCACTTTTTCCCTCCGGGTTCTCCGCGTCAGTCCGGAACCTCCCGAACCTCGCTGTAAATCAAAAGTACACGTGTCCACAGCTTTTTCTCCTCAAAAAGCTTATCCGTTGAGTCGGGGTGCTCAAATCAATTACCGGCTCCAAAATTGCCAGTCCCGACTCACTTTTTGACTCCGGGCCCTCCGCGTCAGTCCGGAACCTCCCGAACCTCGCTGTAATCTGAAAGTACACCCGTTCCACGCGTTCCTGAATTTCCGGCACTCCACGGTGAAGTCTGAAATTCCCAATCTCATCCTCAATCGGCCTACAAAGTCCGGAGAAACCCCGAATCGAGCTGGAGCTTCCGCGTTGATCCGAATCAACCCGGCATCAACTGTAACCTCAGATACAACATGCTCAAGGCAACTCTCTGCTCCAAGTCATCTGTGTGGTCGGCGCACTAACCAATGCCCCGGTACTTTACACCTGATATGTCCCTAGATGATGATTCTCCTGCAAATGCATCTTCTCATAATAATTCTTCCGATAATATTGATGCATCTAATTGCTCTTCAAGTTTATCTGATGTGCAGGAATTATCACATGTACCTCCGAGTACTCCGTTACCTCAAACGTTACGCATCTCCAAGGATCATCCAGAATCTAACATTATTGGAGACCCACACGAAGGAGTCAGGACTCGGAGACAGTTGATTTGTGGAGTCGCTTGTTACGTCTCCATGATCGAGCCAAAGAACATCGATGAAGCTCTTCAGGATGACTACTGGATTGAAGCAATACAGGAAGAGCTCCATCAGTTCGAACGAAACAAAGTCTGGGAATTAACGAAGCCTCCAAAGCAACACAACGTGATTGGTACTAAATGGATTTTCAAGAATAAGAAAAACGAGGATGGTACCATCATCAGGAACAAAGCACGTCTAGTTGCTCAAGGCTATTCTCAAATTGAAGGTATAGACTTTGATGAAACGTTCGCCCCGGTAGCTAGACTCGAGTCAATTCGTATTTTATTCGCTATTGCTTGTCATTTTAAAATAAAACTCTTCCAAATGGACGTTAAGAGCGTGTTTTTAAATGGGTTTTTAAACGAGGAAGTTTATGTGGCTCAACCGAAAGGTTTTGTAGACTATAAACAACCTAACCATGTTTTTCGTTTGAAAAAGGCTCTTTACGGTCTAAAACAAGCACCGCGAGCGTGGTACGAAAGGTTGACAAAGCACCTATTAGAAAAGGGCTATACTCGAGGGGGAGCTGACCGGACTCTCTTTGTGAAGCATTATCAGAATAACTTCATTGTGGCACAAATCTATGTCGATGACATTGTATTTGGTGCAACAAGAGATAATGATGCTTCTAAATTCGTTGAAACTATGGAGAGCGAATTTGAGATGTCCATGATGGGCGAACTAACTTACTTCCTTGGATTGCAAGTGAGACAAAATGAAGAAGGCATTCATCTGTGTCGATCCAAGTATGCACTGGAGTTGGTCAAGAAGTTTGATTTAGAAAATTCTAAAGACTTTCCAACTCCAATGGGAACTAGCAACAAGGGATTAGGAAGTGAATCTCTTAGTGAGAATGTAGACGAGAAGCTTTATCACAGCATGATTGGAAGTCTACTTTACCTCACGGCTAGTCGCCCGGATATATCCTTTAGTGTTGGGATTTGCGCGAGATATCAATCAGCACCAAAGGAGGATCACCTGAAAGCGGTGAAAAGGATCATCCGGCATGTCAAAGGAACCGTAAATTTCGGGATTTGGTATCCTATGGGAACAAGTCTTGATATTGTAGGATATTCAGATGCCGATTGGGCAGGATCTGTGGATGATCAGAAAAGTACGAGTGGCGCATGTTTTTATCTTGGTCATTGCCTTGTTGCATGGCATAGTAAAAAGCAAAACTGTATTGCACTCTCGACTGCCGAAGCGGAATATATTTCAGCGGGTAGTTGTTCAACCCAACTCATTTGGATGAAAAGTGTGTTGAGCGACTTCCGGATTTCAGCAACTTCGGTAACCATTCTTTGTGACAACACAAGTGCTATAAACATTTCCAAAAACCCTGTGTTGCACTCAAGAACAAAACACATTGAACTTAGATATCATTTTCTAAGAGAGCTAGTTGAATCAAATATTCTTCAACTTTCCTACATTTCAACTGAGGATCAATTAGCTGACATTTTAACAAAACTTTTGGATCAAAAACGATTTATTCATTTGCATAAGGCAATTGGAATGCTTTCCTTGAAATAATCTCTTTTTGAAACCAATGCTTAGGTTAGGTTTTTGTTTTTGTGTTTTTGTTCATTGTCTATGCTTGTACATAGAACATAAATTGAGCATTAGTTATATTGACTTTAACTGCATCCTTTTATATATTTAGAAATTTATTATGCTTTTGATATCATAATAATTCATTTGATGCAATGATCATTTATGTCAATTAAGTCATCTTTGTTTTGATCAAAGTCAATTTCTCTCTCAAATGATCTCTTGGTTTAGTTTTTATCTTATTTGACAATTGAGTCAAGTATGAAATCGAGATCAATTTTTGGTTGAATACTTTATATTTTAAATAATTGATAGCCAATTGAGGGGGAGTAAATGAAAATTGTTATGCTCAAAAGATGTGGAAAGAGTTACATCCCAACGAAGAGTGTGAAAACTACCACCACATGGAGGAAAGACTACCACCTCGGTCGTCCGAGTACTGTGTGCAGCTACCACATGTATACCAAGCATGGTTTTTCAAGATTGATTAGATAAAATACATGTTGAAATACTTGACTCTGTCAAATTTCAAGGTTGGTATAAGGTGGGATTTTTAATGAAAAATGCTCAAAGAGCCACTCTCTTCAACAGATTGACTAGATACATTATCTAACATATTTGGGATTTTAAACATCTATTGATCTTGGTATTTCATTTTCTTTACCAAATTGATGATTTGATAAAGGCATTACTCATAAGATCATGTTAGATGTCATTGAAGTTGTTCAACTTTAAGGGATTTAATTTTTATAAATTTTCGTTTCATTGGTTGGATATTTTTGATAGATTTTGCATAATCTATTTCTAGTTATATGAAACGATGATTTTCATTTAAAGCTGATACACAAAAGTGCTTACAATCAATTTTGGAATTTCTGGAATTTTTCTGGATTTTTTCTGAATTTTTCTGAAGAAAAAGTTTGGAGCCGGTCCGGACTGGACAAGCCGATCCGGACCCCGAATGCAGGTATTCCTGCGGGTAAGCCGATCCGGACTGGATTCTTGAGGCAGTCCGGACCGCAGCTAGTGTTTCATATAGAACAAAAGGATTTTGATTTTCTTTTACTTCAATCTTTTGTTTCTGAGTCTCCATACCTTCTCTCTCTAGAAAACAATCGTCTTGCTTCCCAACCCATCTTCTTCGATTCAAAGTGAGTTCTTATGATCAAAATCTCAGTTTTTCTCTGTTTTTCATCTTTTTGCTCAAAACGTGATGGGAATCTTGTATCTTTTTCGTTTGAGATTGGTTTTTGATCAAATTTCTTTTGAAATAAGAACTCTGGGTAGATTAGTTTTGATTATATGCTAGGTATTCTCTTGATTAACGGATTTTTAGGCTTCGATTTTTGAAAATTCGGTTTTAGGGCATATAATTAGAATTTTTGAAAATCATGGAATTGATCTATTTTTAAAATTCTTTTTGCAAAACTAATTTGATTTCAAGTCTCTCTACATGATGATGATTGTTTGGGTACAATTTCTCAAATTTTTGAAAATTAACAATTTTCTTTTCGTGTTCTTGAGTTGTTGTTCGCAGGATTTTTCTCTCACAAGCATTAGCAGCAATGGTAATCACTTGGGTAATATTCCTTCTAACTGCTATGGTTCATGCTCGAACAACTAACAAGCCCAAGAGGGCTAGGAAAGCTCAAAAAGACTCAGATTCTGAATCAGAAACGGAATTTATTGACTGGGATGACCTCTTGGTAGAGCCACTGTACCTACTTGTAATATCATAGATTTTGTAACACTTAATACCTCTCGCTAATAAAGTTTCCGTTTAATGTAATTAACGTAACGAATTTACTTAAGTCGTTAATTCGGAGGTGCGGGTATTTTTCCGCGATAGAGCTCGAAAAACGGAGAATGGCAGTGCGATCGGATCCGGATTCCGACTTACGAAACTCCCGGAAAGGGGTAGAAAGTGATCGCAATGGCCAGGGGTGCATCGAAATCCGCGTAAGTGATTTGGCACGCTTTCTGAGGAAAAAGATAGAATTATCTTTAAGGAATTATCCTGAAGAATCTAAAATGAGGAATTAATTAATTGGAGAATTAATTAATTGGGGAATTAATTAATTAAGGAATTAATTAATTGGGAATTTTAAAATACCCAAAGTGGTTATTGTCGTACGAAAAGATATTTCGTTATCTACTCCCGAAAGAAAGAGAGAGAAAAAGAAAAAGAAAGACGAAACCCTAACCGGAGGAAACAAGAAGAAAGGCGAAACCCTAATCGAAAGAGAACGGTGGAGAAGAAGGTGAAAGCTAAAGGATCCAAACCCTCCCGACGAACACGCCAAAACCGGGAGCGAGAACGGATAGCTGTCTCCTACGATTAGAGGTCCGGGCGTCAACAGAGAGCAAGGTTCAGTCTCCGGAATACGCGTTTCGCATAATCGAGGTGGGTAGGTGTTGGTTATTACCGGTGTGGTGTCGTTTCCGGATACTCGTTTTGATAAAGTAGATATGTTTAAAGTTTGACTAACCCCATAGCATGTGAATCCCTCTTATGATATCAATCAAAGCGGCTGCGGTCGCAGGTGCGGTATATTATTCTGATTAAAGCGGCTGAGGTCGCAAGGCAATAAATACACTCATATTGCTTACACGCACACCGGCAGTTTGGCCACTGCAGAGGGTGTATTTTTCCGGAAAGATGGTAAGTCATTTACCCGTGTACCCCACAAGGTGAGGTTAGTGGGGGCCCCTCAATGGGAGGCGGCTGCTACTTGGGCAGTCAAGGGGTTGGAGGCACCAAGAAGATGAGTACGGTATTGGGGTTGGGGCCCAAATTATTCTGAATACTGGGGTAGGTGCCCAGCGGGACTTTCAACAGGGATTTAGCAATACATGAGGGGGAGGGGGAAAGTAAATGCTCCGGTGATTCGGTGTGTTCGTTCTGTCATTGCGTTTACTTACATGTTTCTACTTTATCAGTCACTGACAACCCACTCTGTGATAGGTTCGAGTAGGGGTGGAACCCGGGACGATGGTGAGGCATCCGTTAGAGGACATTAGCCGAAAGGGCTAGTAAAACGATACGTTACTTTCTTTACTTTTGGTTATTTAGTTGTACTATGGTTAGTTTAGTTGTGATTCATTTACTGTGGTTTCTGATGGATGTTGGGATGAGGTTTATCTTGTATTTAACTGTGAATGTTAGGATGTGTAATTGCGGCTTGTTTTCAAATACAAACCAGTTTCAAAAGCGTTTTCGAAGCAAGTGCCGTGTGGGCACCGATTTCAAAACCCGTGGATTTATCCTTTCAAGTTAATGGCCGCGCAAAGAGTTTGCAAAAACGTTTTCGAACACTAGGTGCCAAGTGGGCACCGATTTTCAAAACCCATGGGTTTATGCTATAGTCTTATAGAATAGCGGTGATGATGTGAAATAATATGTTCTCTCCTCTTTGCCTGTCATGGTTGGAATGGTTAAAGTAATTGTCGTGCTTGGAACGCCGTGCGTATACAAAGGAGGCTCCGCCCGTTAGGGGAGCGAATTTGTATATGTGGCGGGTCTGATACGCGCTGGAGGCATGGTTCATTTAAATGTTTTAGAAAAAAAAAATGGATACGTTTTTCCGCTCTTTTAGAACCTCCGGGGCGTGACAGATTTTATGGTATCAGAGAAAACAACTTTAACCAAGGCGATCATGACCAACATCCACAGAATGTAATGACACAAGTGACTAACTAAGTTGATAACCAAAGTATAGGTGTGTCACGTACGAGCGTGAGCGCGGGGAAAAAAAAGGGATAGAGTCCCAGGGTTCGTAGGTGAAGGGGCTATACCAATTAAGTCTAGAACTAACTTGGTTTCTTTGTATGCACGGTTAATGGCCTGAAACTGCTCTTCAATCGATGGTGCAGAAGAGGATACGACGGTTCCGGCAATAGTGGAGAAGCGGCTACTCCAACAACGAATTACGCGACATGGCTTAGCGCTTTCCCTTGTGTAAGGAAAGACGAATCCCATACGGCTCGCCTTCACAAGGATGGTCTACATCGCGACACTATTCGGGTAATACCGACGGTGGGTTTACCTGCTTACCGAGAAGTGATCGACTGGACCACTATGGTCGGGCGGGAATTGGCCGTTCCACGCACCCGGCAGAAGGATCATGAACCTACCGGGGGCCGAAAATGACCCCAGCCATAACCTAGGAATGACTCCCCCAACGGGAGCCGACCACCACAGTATCCGAAGATGCCTCAAGGAATCTAAAACACGTCAGACAAGGGAATCGATACGTCATGGAGTATCGACAAGAATAGGTAAGGTTGACCAACTGTGTTTCCTTTGTTATAAGGGATGAAGCACACAAGGCCCGCCTCTTCGTAGATGGATTGCGGAGCAATATTTTCGAAATTGTGCAAGCGGTGGAACTTCACACCTTCCAGAAAGCGGTGGATAGGGCCACCCTAGTGGAGCGCGGATTCGTGGTGACGCGCGCCCGACGAGAGGACTCGGAGTACAACAAGGACAAGAAACGACCCCAGCCCTTCTTCGGAGGGGGATTTTCTAGCAGGGACCGGCCATACATCACCTACAGAGGGGCACCCCGGGGGATTATTCGTTTCAGGAAGCACGACCATTACTTCTAATATGACAAACTGGGACAGTTCCGCTTTAACTGCCCCGAACCCGAGAACAATTCTTCGGAGCCGCGACACGGGTGAGAGGTCTTATGCGACGACACGACAAAGGACGCACTACCCGAGGGAAGTAGTAGCAGGAAAGGCCCTTACGAAGAGTAATGTTGGTCTTGACCCCAGGAGAAACCTTAGAAGCAAATACTTTGTACATTCCTGCCCAATAAGGATGCGAAGACTTAGTTGTCTTTGGTGTTGGCCATTTATTTATGGGTCAAATAGGTCCAACTTCTTGCCTCGAGACAATAGGCCCAATAAGTTGAGTGGGGTGAGCCCAATAAGTCGAGTGGGCTGCGGTCCACAACAGACCTAACGGCAAAAGACCCAACGTCCAGGTGGGTTGAGTCCGGTCGAGATCCGTGGTGCCGTGTCTGTACGCTTTTAGTGTATTGGATGCATATCTCTAAAAGCTCGAGCTTTCGGGGTTAATGGTTAGCGCCAACGATCCGACATTTAGGACTTAGTGGCGTCACTGCTAAGAGAATTCGAGGGGATACTCGGAAGGGATGGGCTTACCGAGTAGCAGGTGCTAGCCGATTGCGAGAAACCGAGCGTGCCATCGTGGGGCACACCCGTTCTATTCGTACGGAAGAAGGATGGGAGACTACGATTGTACATCGACAATCGGGGAATGGATAAAGTCATAGTGAGGGACAATATCCTCACCTCGGATGGAGGACCTGTTCGACCAACTACCAGGAACGACGGCGTCTTCAAAGATTGATCTGCCGTCCGGCTTTCGCCAGGTTTTAGTCCGGAGTGAGGGCGTACCAGAAACAATCCTTCGATTTCGGTATGGCCATCCCGAGTTTACGGTTATACCGTTGAACTCACTATCGCTCCAGCAGAGTTCGTGAAGGTGATGAACAGGATCATGGAACCCTTCCTAGACCAGTTTGTGGTGGTCCTTATAGATGACATCCTGATCTACGCTCGTACAGACAAAGAGCACGAGGAACACTGGCAAGTGATCTTCCAGACCCTCCGGTACCAGAAAGTGTATGCCAAACTCAAAAGAGGTGAGTTCTGGCTCCGTGAGGTAGACTTGTTGGGACACATAGTCTCGGTGTCGGGAATAGTGGGGGACCCGAGGAAGATAGAATCCGTGACCGACTAGGCTCGGCCAACGACGGGGACAGCTCAAGGATTATGAGCGGAACCATCCTACACACGACTTGGAGCTCGCGGCAGTCGTGTTTGCGTTAAAGCTCTGGAGGCACTACCTCTACGGGGCGCACTGTAATGTGTACTCCGACCACCAGAGCCTCAAATACTTGTTTACGCAAAAGGAGTTGAACTTACGGCAATGGCGGTGGTTGGAACTACTGAAGGACTACGATTTGTCCATCCATTACCACCCCGGAAAACCAAACATGGTAGCCGATGCCTTGAGCCGGAAGGGACAGGCGGGGGAGACGACACTGTGCACCCTTACCCAACAGGATCGGCTAATTGCACAATTCTTGCAACTGAGATTGGAGGTGGTGCCAGCAGGAGCAGTTGCAAAATTTATGTCCTTGGAAATCAAGCCTACGCTGATAGGGAGGATCGCAGAAGGCCAAGCGACGGACCCACAATTACAGCAAGTGCGGGACAGGTTATCCTCGGAACCAGGTGGGGATTTTGTGATCGGCGTCGACGACGTGTTGAGGTTCCGGGGACGAGTCTGCGTACCTGACGTACCGGAACTAAGGAGAGAAATTCTGGCGGAAGCGCATAACGCCCCCTACACTGCGCATCCTGGAGGTACAAAAATGTACAGAGACCTAAGACAGACCTTTTGGTGGCCTAAACTAAAGAACGATGTGGCGCACTTTGTGGCACGATGTTTGGTGTGCCAACAGGTGAAGGCGGAACGTCAACGACCGGCGGGAAAACTACAACCATTGCCCATGCCGGAGTGGAAATGGGAACGGATCACCATGGATTTTGTGACCGGTTTTCCGCGATCGCAACAAGGACACGACGCAATATGGGTCATCATGGACCGTCTGACGAAATCGGCCCACTTCATACCGATTCACACGACGTGGATTAGGGACCGGCTGGCGCAGACCTATATCGACGAGGTGGTGAGGTTGCATGGAGTACCATCATCCATAACCTCGGACAGGGACACGCGCTTCGTGTCAAACTTTTGGCGGAGTCTGCAGCAGGCGTTGGGGACCAAGTTGTAGTTTAGCACGACTTTTCACCCGCAGACGGATGGGCAATCGGAGCGAGTGATCCAGATTCTTGAGGATATGCTTCGAGCTTGTGTGCTAAGCCTGGGGGAGGGGTGGTCGCGTTACCTACCCCTCGTGGAATTTGCTTACAATAATAGCTATCAGGCTAGTATTCGGATGGCCCCGTACGAAGCCTTGTACGGACGCCGGTGTCGATCGCCTATTTGCTGGGACGACTTAGGAGAGCGGAAGCTCTTGGGGCCAGACCTCGTAGAGGAAACAGAAGCAAAGGTGCGCCTTATCAGGCAGCGGTTGTTGACCGCCCAGAAGGTTACGCAGACCAGAGGCGACGGGAATTGGAATTTTCGGTAGGGGAATCATGTGTTGTTACGCATGTCACCATCTAAGGGGACAAGACGGTTCGGCATGCGAGGGAAGTTGAGCCCATGGTAGGTGGGATCGTTCGAGATATTGGAGCGCGTGGGCCCGGTGGCATACCGGTTGGCCTTACCGCCAAATCATGAACAGGTGCATAACGTTTTCCACATTTCGATGCTCCGGAAGTACTTATCTGATCCGTCGCACGTCCTCGACGCCTCGGCCGTTGAACTGCGGGAAGACTTGAGCTTCGAAGAAACAGCGATGCGGATCTTGGCAAGAGAAGAAAATAACCTTCGGAACCGGACGATCCCCTACGTAAAGGTGCAATGGAGTAACCACAAGGAACGCGAGGCGACGTGGGAACTTGAAACAAAAATGAGAGAGTGCTACCCCGAGTTATTTAGCAAGGAGTGAGATTAAGTTTCGAGGACGAATCTTCTTTTAAGAGGTAAGTGGTGTAATATCATAGATTTTGTAACACTTAATACCTCCTGCTAATAAAGTTTCCGTTTAATATAATTAACGTAACGGGTTTACTTAAGTCGTTAATTCGGAGGTGCGGGTATTTTTTTGCGATAGAGCTCGGAAAACGGAGAATGGCAGTGCGATCGGATCCGGATTCCGACTTATGGAACTCCCGGAAAGGGGTAGAAAGTGATCGCAATGGCCAGGGGTGCATCGAAATCCGCGTAAGTGATTTGGCACGCTTTCCGAGGAAAAGATAGAATTATCTTTAAGGAATTATCCTGAAGAATCTAAAATGAGGAATTAATTAATTAGAGAATTAATTAATTGGGAAATTAATTAATTAAGGAATTAATTAATTGGGAATTTTAAATACCCAAAGTGGTTATTGTCGTACGAAAAGATATTTCGTTATCTTCTCCCGAAAGAAAGAGAGAGAAAAAGAAAAAGAAAGACGAAATCCTAACCAGAGGAAACAAGAAGAAAGGTGAAACCCTAATCGAAAGAGAACGGTGGAGAAGAAGGTGAAAGCTAAAGTATCCAAACTGTCACGCCCCGGCGTCGAAACTGCGACCCGGGCTCGCCAACAGATCCGCCGCCCATACGGAAACCCCGTATAGACGAAGTGACTAACCTGCAAAAAGAATCAACTACAGTATACAGATATCAGAGCTGAAAGTAAACTACTAAAAACTGAAATCCAAACACTGTACAACTGAAAATAGATACAATATCCATCTCCCAAATTCGATCATATAAAAAGTCCTCTAATACAAAAACCCAAAAAGGGAGATATCTCCAATAAAAACATTAGTGTACAAGCTCTAAATACAAATATCCTCACTACATCAGTCTCTCAAACTGTAAAATAAAGTACAACTCTATATCTCACAACAAAGGTCTCTCAACAGAGGAAAAAGAAGCAAACTAATCAACTGAAGCTCTCCTCTGAAGGTGGGTACCGCTACACTCCAACGACGGGTAGGGAACTAGCTCGCGACTCCCTCGAAACCGGTCAGAAGGATCAGCAACTGGAGCACAGGAACAGGAGTAGAAGTCCCTGGGGAAAAAGACACCACGACGGGTGTGAGAACTACTTCCCACAGTAGTTCTCAGTGGGTGCCGTCAACAAGCCCAACGGTCTGCCCACTAAGTCTACTAGAGGCAAAAGATAACAGTGCAATGAAATCTGAACAAGAAAAGCTGGAGTTACTCTACAGCTACCATGCCTCTATCTAGATGCTCAAAAAGTGGAACAAATGAAAGTAAACGTGACCACTCGCACCCAAGGTGCTCAATCGACCCAATCGAACTGACTGCCTCATAGGGTCCAGTCAAGCCTGCGCCTATCAACTAGGAGCGCACCTGCCCACTACCACACATCCACATGAGGATGGGATTTACGTGGGGCGTCCTGTCCGACTAACTCACCCCTCGCGCAAAACTGCCTCAACAGGCCCATCGTTGCATCCACTGCGGAAAACTGCCTCAATAGGCCAACCATCGTATCCACAGCGGCATCTCAGGGGGCGCGACTCCAACTGAGGAAAACGGCGCGGCATAGAGTATCAAACATTGGCATACGCAGGCTATAGTCAAAATCCACGCTCACTCTCAGAACGGTAGGACTCAAGATCCCCAAATATCTCGCACAACAGTCGGAGCACTCTCGACGACTCAGCTAAACAGCTCACACGAAACACGAGACACTAGCCTCTCCAACAGCTCGCAGCACAAAGCACACTGGCTGGAGGTACTCCACAGCCAGGAACGACCCACAACTCAGGCTAACAATACTGGTCGGAAAACACTCAACGATCTGGGACCACCGTCAACCCCAACGGTTCCCAACAACACTGACCGGAAGATACTCGACGGCCCGGGACTACCATCTGCTCAACGGCTCCCTCCCACGACAGCACAACAGGGAAACAAGACCTCCCAGGACTACCGTTTACCCAAACGGCTCCCGGCACAGATAAGCGACCCACTACAACTACCAGACTCCACTCTGCTCCCAAGCACGAGTGCAAATGCATCCCACACTAAAAGAAACTCCCGACCTCTCGGCCCACTACCCGGGCGAGGATAACACGATGTCCAGGAATAGAAAACAGTGTGGGTGCCTAAACATAAATAACCCTAGCCCAAGTGAGGGTTTTCTACTAGTCTGGTTACACATGCAACATATGACGGGGGTGCTAGGTTAAGTTCCAAGATAATTATATTAACAGATGATAAAAGGAATAACAATCCCTACAATCTAGCATGCTACACAAGAAAATAAACTATCATGCATAGTCCTACATCAGTAGAATTACTGTACAGTTCATAAAACTTGGAGATAAGGCCACCCACCTCGATTTGCCACCAATTGCTCGTAGACACTTGCAATTGGCCTCCACGCGATCTGCACGCAAAACAATGCCCGCTGCCGGAGTCCGCACGCAAAACGGAGCACGATGCCGAAACCCGCTCGCAAAACGGAGTCCGCACGCAAAACGGAGCACGGTGCCGAAACCCGCGCGCAAAACAGAGTCCGCACGCAAAACGATGCACGCCGTCGGAGTCCGCACGCAAAACGAAGCACGGTGCTGAAACTCGCGCGCAAAACGGAGTCCGCACGCAAAACGGTGCACGCCGCCGGAGTCCGCACGCAAAACAGAGCACGGTGCCGAAACCCACGCGCAAAACGGAGTCCGCACGCAAAACGGTGCATGCCGCCGAAGTTCGCACGCAAAACGGAGCACGGTGCCGAAACCCGCGCTCAAAAAGGAGTCCGCACGCAAAACGGTGCACGTCGCCGGAGTTCGCACGCAAAACGGAGTACGGTGCCGAAACTCGCGTGCAAAATGGAGCACGGTGCCGAAACCCGCGCGCAAAACGGAGTCTGCACGCAAAACGGTGCACGCCACCGGAGTCCGCACGCAAAACAAAGCACGATGCCGAAACCCGCACGCAAAACGGAGTCCGCACGCAGAACGGTGCACATCGCCGGAGTCTGCACGCAAAACGGAGCACGGCGTCGGGGTCCGCATGCAAAACGGAGCAGTAAAAAATACGGTCCCTAACACAGATAAGAACAAGGGGTTAATTCACAGTCCAAAAGAACGCCCCAAAACTGTGCCAAAGAACACCGTAAAAACAAGTGCTGGACCTACCCGCCTGCGCCGCGCCGCCCAACCGCCCCGTTGGAAAACCTGCGCGCTCCACGAGGCCCACGACGCACCGCCGCACCACCCATAATCCTCTCCCTCACACCCTCTCGCTCTCGGTTGGAGAAGAAAGGAAAAGAAGAGGAGAAAAAATGGTGCTCGGGGGAGAAAGAAGAA
>CM055060.1:7669236-7770882 GCA_029204045.2 Tillandsia leiboldiana
TGAGGCGGTGGTTGCTCCAGTTTTAGTAGTTTGCTGTTTATTGCCCTTTATGCCCTTACTTTCCTTTTTAGTCACTGACTTCCCACCTTGTGACAGGTTCGTCCAGGGGCGAGTGCTAGGACGCCGGTGAGGCCGTGAGAGCGCTGTTCTAACTCTTAGCGACAGCAGACACAGTGACTTTTCTTTCCTCGTTCTTTTATTATTCATGTTAGTTAGATGTGGATTGCGATACCCCCGTGGGTTCGACGTGGATGTTGCCCATTTCTTTTATCATTATTGAATGAATGACCTTCCTTTCCTTTACTTGGCCGTTTTGAACTACGGACAACAAAAACCATGGAAAACCGTTTGCGAAAACCGATTTTAAAACGTGGGTATCGTGTGGGCACCGTTTTTAAAACCTTGTGGGATTTATATGAATTCGAAAATGGTTTTACAAAATCAGGCATCGTGTGGGTGCCGTTATAAAACTGTAGTGATTCGGCCTTTCGGGGTATTTTTGACTTACATGTAGTCATTTAAGCCTCTAAGTGAAATAAAATTATTCAATTCTTAAAAGTTGGCCGGTGGGTTGTGCTAGTATTTTTCTGCGATAGAGCGCGGAAAAAGAAGGCCGACGGTGCGATCGGATCTGAAATCCGATACCGGGATCTCCCGAAACGGAATTCCTGGTGATACGGGGATTAGTCATGCATCGAAATCCGTGCAAAATATCTTGCACCTGTTAGAGATAAGGTGGGTTATCTCGTAGGGGATAATTAATTAGTTAATTAATTATCCATGAGGGAAAATAGAATTCTCTTACCTACTAATTAAAAAGGAAATTAATTAAAGATTTAATACGAGCTATATAAGGGATCCCGATTATCGGAAAGAAAAGAAAAGAAAGAAATAAAAACCCTAATCGGTGAGAAGAGAAAAAGAAAAGAAAAGACGGAACCCTAGCCGGAAGAAAGGGAAAGGAGAAAGAGAAGGAGCCCGATCTTCCCGGACATCGAACCGAAGGCAAGAACGCGACCGGACAACCTTCCCGTCGATCTTCGGTTAGTAAAATAATTGTTATAATTTATTTGGGATTTTTCCGTCGTCCCTTTTGTTGAGTTCTTGGGTTTCTCCGTCGTATCCGTCGCCGTCACCGTCATCGTCGCCATGCTAGGGCACGGAACGGACGGCAGAGGCGCGCGGTGCCGCTAGGGCATCGCGCGGAGGAGAGTCACGGACGGCACCCATGCGGACCCGCAACCGCGCGGGCACCGCATGGGCGCCGCGCGGCTACCGCACGGACGGCACCCATGCGGACCCGCGACCGCGCGGGCACCGCATGGGTGCCGCGCGGCCGTCGCGCGGACCCGCCACCGCGCGGGCACCGCGCGGGCGCCGCGCGGCTGCCGCGCGGGCGGCACCCGCGCGGACCCGCAACCGTGCGGGCACCGCGCGAGCGCCGCGCGGCTACCGCGCGGGCGGCACCCGCGCAGACCCGCAACCGCGCGGGCGGCACCCGCGCGGACCCGCAACCGTGCGGGCACCGCGCGGGCGCCGCGCGGCTGCCGCGCGGGCGGCACCCGCGCGGACCCGCAACCGCGCGGGCGGCACCCGCGCGGACCCGCAACCGTGCGGGCACCGCGCGGGCGCCGCGCGGCTGCCGCGCGGGGGGCACCCGCGCGGACCCGCAACCGCGCGGGCACCGCGCGGGCACCGCGCGGGCGCCGCGCGGCTGCCGCGCGGGCGGCACCCGCGCGGACCCGCAACCGCGCGGGCGCCGTGCGGGGCCGCACCCGCGCGGGCACCGCGCGGCCGCCGCACGGGAAACACCCGCGCGAGGCACCGCGCCGCGTGGGCGTCGCCGCAGAGACACGCCGCGCGGTTCCGAACCGCGCGGGGCTCCGGCAGACGACGACGGCGGCGCGGGATTTCCGTTTTCGTCAACCCGGACGGTGTTGGACTTTTCCGTCGAAAAGAGTAAATTGGATATTTTGTTTTCGAATGTTAGTACACGTTTTTGACTATAGTTATCCTTGCGGACTTTCTTTAGGTCCAAGTGCGCAGCGGGGGTGCGCGAAGGATTCAGGTGTTCCGATTTCTCTTCAAATAGGTGGGTACGGTTGCGATAAGTGCAACAAGTGCAGTAAGTGCATCTATCATCATTAAAGTGCTCTTAATTTATCTAACAAAGTATATGGACAGTTTAACCTTTCGCATAATTGTATTTCATCTAACAATTGAAGCGGCTACGGTCGCGGTGCTCACTACACGCCGATATCGGCAAATCCGTTTCGGATGCTGCACGTACACAGGCGGATTGGCCTCCGCATGGGTGTACTTTTCCGGAGAAGTGGTCTCTTTTGACCCGTGTACCTCACAAAGGGGTTGGTGCCGTGAGGATTTCTTCGCGCCCGCTGAAAATAGCACACCAGCACCGTGAAGAGGTTAAAAGCATCAAAGAGGTGTTTGCGCACGAGGGGAGACTTTAGTCTCCCCGACAGGAACTCTGGGGTTGGTGCCCAACTTAATTGATAAATCTGGGGTTGGGGCCCAGCTTAATTATGTGCAGGGTTTTAGCGAAAGGTTCCGGTGTTTTCGGTTTGCTCCTTATTCCTTATTGTTATTAGACATCTACTTTGTTTGTCACTGACATTACCCACTCCGTGACAGGTGTTACGAGGTGCGTTAGCCGGGAGGGCGGTGAGACTGCGTCGCGAGGACCGTAGTCAGATACTTGGGTTTATTATCTCATTTCCATTATGCTTCTTTTAGTTAATTTGCTTGTGGATCGTATTAGCCGTGGACATGTATTACTTAGCGCTGTGGATGAGGTGTACATTTATGCTTGGATGTTTTAGTGATGTTTTCGTATGCGGCACGTTTGCATGACGAACCAAATGATTTCGAAAATGTTTTCTCAAAACGAAGTGCCGTGTGGGCACGGGTCTTGCAACCGTTGGTTTTATCCTTTCTAAACACTGATGCCGCTTTAATATTCCGCTTGAAAATAAAACAACAAGGTGTCGAGTGGACACCAGTCTTTTTAAACATTATTTAAACTACTGTACTCTGTTTGACGATGTATGTCTATTGTATGGTTGATGGTTGAGGTATGTTGTTGTAAATGAGACGCCGTGCATATACAAAGGAGACTCTGTCCGTGGGTAGAGAGAATTTGTGTATGTGGCGGTCTGGCACGCACCGGGGATGAGGTTTAAGTTACCTTGTTAAGAAGAAAAAAAAAAATAATACACGCAATTTTTCGCTTTGATAGACTCAAAAACCCCCGGGGGCGTGACAGATTAAATGGTATCAGAGAAAACAACCATAACCATAGTAGACGTGATCCACATCCACAGTGTAGGGTGCCACAAGGAAATTAGACATGAGATAACCAAGGTATAGGTGCGTAGTACGTGAGAGTACGGGGAAAAGGGGACGTAATGTAGGTGTAATCGTAAGACAGGGTGTTAGGGTTGTAACCTTAGGGTTAACATGGTTTCTTTGTCTATAGCGGACGATGGCCCGGACCAGATCGTCCACCGAGAATGCGGACGCGGACAGAGTGACCCCGGCCACCGCAGAGAACCAGCTCCTCCAACGACAACTGCGGGAAATGGCCGGGCAGTTAGCGACGCTGACGGAGCAGGTTCGTCACCTGACGCAGCGACAGGCAACCGCGCCAGCCGAGCGCGATCCGACCCCTCCGCCCGAAGCCACCGCACCCACTACGGGACCGCAAGGGACGGGTGGTACGACGACGGAACAGCCCCCATCCCCAAGGGATGTACCTACTCCGACGACCACGGGGCCCGTGATGGGAACGACAGCTGGGGAGGCAGGAACGACCCCTACTCTCGGGGGGTCCGCCGCTGTAGGAGGGATCACGGAGCAACGAACGACGCGAGAAAGGGTCAGGACGAACTTGACTAGGTTCAAGAAGCATGACCCTCCCACTTTTGAGGGAGAGACGACCGATCCATGGGTCGTCGAGAAATGGGTGGATACCATGGAAAAACTCTTCGAGGACTTACTGATGGAGGAACACGAGCGGGTTCCACTAGTCGTCCACTTCCTCGAAGGGAATGCATGCATCTGGTGGAAGACGGTACGCCCGGATCCGTCTACAAACGACCCGCTACCGACATGGACGGCCTTTAGAGAGGAACTTTTCGACGCTTTCTTCTCCGATAGCGTCAAGCGGCAATTGGAAGACGACCTGAAGAACATTAGACAAGGGAACCGCTCGGTCATGGAATATCAAAGGGAGTTCGTAAGATTGGTTAACTGCGTCCCGTTTGTTATACGAGATGAACCCCACAAGGCCCGTCTTTTTGTGGACGGGTTACGGAGCGACATCTTCGAGATGGTTCAGGCAGCGGACCTGCGCACGTTCAGGGAAGTGGTGGACAGGGCCACCATAGTGGAGCGGGGGTTCGCTATCACCCGAGCTCGACATGAGGGATCAGAAAATAACCGGGAGAGGAAGCGGACACAGACTTACCCGGGAGGGGGTCCGTCTGGTGGAAGCCGACCCCCAAAGTACCCCAAGACGTAACAAGGAAGCAAGAGTGCGCCTATCGGAAAGCCGCGACCAGCGAACAAGCCATGTGTTATTTGCGGAGCATCGCATCCAGTGACGGAATGCCCTAAGAGATAGGATCACTGTTACCGCTGCGGCAAACCAGGGCATTTCCGATTCAACTGTCCTCTGAACACTGGAGCGGCATCTTCCGCAGCTTCCACCCCAACGGCGCAGCCACCAGGACGGGGTAGAGCATCAACGGGAATGCCTCCACACCCTCCGGCGCCAAGAGCAGAATGAGAATCGCGACCACAACCAGGAGGGAGGCTCTACTCCATGGGTCAGCATGGAGCGACACTGCAAGAGGAGGTGGTCGCAGGTATTACCTCCGTTTCTAATTTTCGAGCTCGAACCCTGTTTGACACCGGGGTGACTCGCTCCTTTATTTCCCGCACTTTTGCACAAACACATCTGCTAGAAAGTAGTCCCCTTGATGTCTTACTGACCGTCCAGACCCCTGGGGGGCCAATCGCGGCGACTGGCCTAGTACCCTCGTGTTCAATAAGACTGGGAAGGTTGTCGTGCCCCTGGGAACTGGTGGTCATACCGCTAAAAGAATACGACGTGGTTTTGGGCATGGACTGGCTTACCGAGTATTAGGCGGTCATCGATTGCGAGAAGCGCCAGGTGCAACTACGGAAGCCGGGATTCCCAGAAAACGTGTACTTGGCATGTAAAAGCACTTCCTTCTTGGCTATCATCTCCGCGTCGCGAGCTAGGAAGTTGATGGAGGGCGGGTGCGTGGCCTATCTAGCCTCGGTAGATTTAGCCACCCGACCCGTTCCCTCGCCTTCCGAAATTCCCGTGGTAAGGGAATTTCCGGATGTATTTCCGGCAGAGCTCCCCGGAGCGCCGCCGGAACGAGAAGTCGACTTCCCTATTGAACTACTTCCCGGCACCAAACCCATCACCAAGGCACCGTACAGGATGGCCTTCGCGGAGTTGAAGGAACTCAAGGCACAGTTGGAGGACCTTTTGGATAAGGGCTTCATCAGGCCTAGCGCGTCACCCTGGGGCGCGCCCGTCCTGTTTGTGAGGAAGAAGGACGGAAGTCTCCGATTGTGCATCGACTACCGGGAGATAAATAAGGTCACCGTTAAGAACAAGTACCCCCTGCCAAGGATCGACGACCTCTTCGACCAACTACAGGGGGCGACGGTGTTTTCAAAGATTGACCTGCAGTCAGGGTATCATCAGGTCCAGGTCAAGGGGGAGGACATCCCCAAAACGGCTTTTCGGACTCGCTACGGCCATTACGAATTTACAGTAATGCCGTTCGGGCTCACAAATGCCCCGGCGGTGTTCATGGACATGATGAACAGGGTATTCAAACCCTTCCTGGACTTATTCGTGGTGGTCTTCATCGATGATATCCTCATCTACTCCCGTACAGACGAGGAACATGAAGAACATCTGCGCACAGTCCTCCAGACCCTACGAGAACAGAAACTCTACGCCAAACTCAAAAAGTATGAGTTTTGGCTCCATGAGGTCGGCTTCTTGGGGCACGTAATCTCGGCGGCTGGGGTCGCAGTCGATCCGAAGAAGATAGATTCGGTGACGGACTGGTCCCAACCGACGACGGTGATGGAGATTCGAAGCTTTCTAGGATTAGCCGGGTACTACCGGCGCTTCGTGGAGGGTTTCTCCAAGATAGCCACCCCCTTAAACCGCTTGACTAAAAAGGGGGAAAAGTTCATCTGGACGGACAAATGTCAGAGGAGCTTCGAGGAGCTCAAGGATAGATTGACGCGAGCTCCGATTCTCGCCCTGCCAGAACCTGGGGAGGATTATGAAGTGTATTGCGATGCGTCGCGAAACGGACTGGGTGTAGTACTCATGCAACGGGGAAAGGTTATAGCCTATGCGTCAAGGCAGCTCAAAGAATACGAGCGAAACTACCCCGTGCACGATTTGGAACTCGCAGCGGTTGTGTTCGTCCTCAAGCTTTGGAGACACTACCTGTATGGGGCACACTCCAATGTCTACTCAGATCATAAAAGTCTTAAGTACCTTTTCACCCAAAAGGAGTTAAATTTGCGACAAAGACGGTGGCTCGAGCTACTGAAGGATTACGATTTAACGATCCACTACCACCCGAGAAAGGCAAACGTGGTGACCGACGCCCTGAGCCGTAAGGGGCAGGCCGAAAACGCAGGGGTAAGTGCCATCACCCAGCAAGATAGTCTGATTGCGGAGTTTTCACGATTAAGACTAGAAGTAGTACCGGCAGGTACAGTCGAACAACTTCTGACACTGGTGGTCAGACCTACCATGCTTGACAGAATTCTCGAGGGGCAGTCGACTGATGACCAACTCCAGCTGGTGCGAAATAGAGTAACTGCCGACCAAGAAGGTGATTTCACAGTAAACTCCGACGGCACGATACGATTTCGGGGATGAATCTGCGTGCCGGATCTACCGGAACTCAAAGAGGAAATCCTGCGGGAGGCGCATACTGCTCCATATGCAGCGCATCCCGGGGGAACGAAGATGTACAAGGATGTCAAGCAGACCTTCTGGTGGCCCAAAATGAAGGGAGACGTGACTCGGTTTGTGGCACACTGCCTGGTGTGCCAACGAGTGAAGGCCGAGCACCAGCGTCCGGCAGGAAAATTGCAACCCTTACCGCTGCCCGAGTGGAAATGGGACATGATTACCATGGATTTTGTGACCGGGTTCCCGAGATCGTCACAGGGACACAATGCAATATGGGTAATCGTGAACCGTCTGACGAAATTGGCCCACTTCCTGCCCATACACACGACGTGGACGCGGGAACGACTGGCACAAACCTACATCAACGAGATAGTAAGGTTGCATGGGGTGCCGACATCCATCACGTCGGACAGGGACACGCGATTTGTGTCAAACTTTTGGCAGAGCCTGCAGCGAGCAATGGGAACCAAGTTGCACTTCAGTACGGCTTTTCACCCGCAGACCGACGGACAATCAGAGCGGGTGATACAAATTGTGGAGGACATGCTTCGGGCATGCGTTTTGGACCTGGGCGAAGGGTGGGCACGGTGTTTGCCCCTAGTGGAATTTGCCTACAATAACAGTTACCAGGCCAGCATTCAGATGGCACCATACGAGGCCGTGTACGGGCGCCGCTGTCGGTCTCCAATATGCTGGGACGACTTGGGTGAGCGTATGTTTCTGAGCCCAGATTTGGTGGAGGAGACCGAAGCAAAGGTGCGATTGATTAGACAAAGGCTACTGACCGCCCAGAGCAGACAAAAAAGCTACGCGGACAACAGACGCCGAGACTTAGAGTTTATGGTGGGTGAGCACGCGTTACTCCGAGTTTCGCCCTCCAAGGGGAACCGACGCTTCGGCATAAAGGGAAAGTTAAGCCCGAGGTACGTAGGACCGTTCGAGATCCTAGAACGCATAGGACCGGTGGCGTACCGATTAGCCCTGCCGCCGAACCTCGAACGAGTCCATAACGTGTTCCACGTCTCAATGCTCCGGAAGTACCTAGCTGACCCCTCTCATGCCTTGGATGCCTCCACCATCGAGTTGCAAGAGGATTTAAGCGTCGAGGAGACACCGGTGCGGATTTTGGCAAGAGAGGACAAGAAGTTGCGCAAACGAACAATCCCCTATGTAAAGGTCTAGTGGAGCAACCATGAAGAGCGCGAGGCGACTTGGGAACTGGAATCGAAGATGAGAGAATGTTTTCCCGAATTGATTAGTGGGGTTTGTACTTAAGTTTCGGGACGAAACTTTTTATAAAGTGTGAGTGGTGTAGTGATCCGGCCTTTCGGGGTATTTTTGACTTACATGTAGTCATTTAAGCCTCTAAGTGAAATAAAATTATTCAATTCTTAAAAGTTGGCCGGTGTGTGGTGCTAGTATTTTTCTGCGATAGAGCGTGGAAAAAGAAGGCCGACGGTGCGATCGGATCTGAAATACGATACCGGGATCTCCCGGAACGGAATTCCTGGTGATACGGTGATTAGTCATGCATCGGAATCCGTGTAAAATATCTTGCACCCGTTAGAGATAAGGTGGGTTATCTCGTAGGGGATAATTAATTAGTTAATTAATTATCCATGAGGGAAAATAGAATTCTCTTACGTACTAATTAAAAAGGAAATTAATTAAAGATTTAATACGAGCTATATAAGGGATCCCGATTATCGGAAAGAAAAGAAAAGAAAGAAATAAAAACCCTAATCCGTGAGAAGAGAAAAAGAAAAGAAAAGACGGAACCCTAGCCGGAAGAACGGGAAAGGAGAAAGAGAAGGAGCCCGATCTTCCCGGACATCGAACCGAAGGCAAGAATGCGACCGGACAACCTTCCTGTCGATCTTCTGTTAGTAAAATAATTGTTATAATTTATTTGGGATTTTTCCGTCGTCCCTTTTGTTGAGTTCTTGGGTTTCTCCGTCGTATCCGTCGCCGTCACCGTCATCGTCGCCATGCTAGGGCACGGAACGGACGGCGGAGGCGCGCGGTGCCGCTAGGGCATCGCGCGGAGGAGAGTCACGGACGGCACCCATGCGGACCCGCAACCGTGCGGGCACCGCATGGGCGCCGCGCGGCTACCGCACGGACGGCACCAATGCGGACCCGCGACCGCGCGGGCACCGCTCGGGCGCCGCGCGGCTGCCGCGCGGGCGGCACCCGTGCGGACCCGCAACGGTGCGGACCCGCAACCACGCGGGCGGCACCCGCGCGGACACGCAACCGCGCGGGCGGCACCAGCGCGGACCCGCAACCGTGCGGGCACCGCACGGCTGCCGCGCAGGCGGCACCCGCGCGGACCCGCAACCGCGCGGGCACCGCGCGGGCGCCGCGCGGCTGCCGCGCGGGCGGCACCCGCGCGGACCTGTAACGGCGCGGGCACCGCGCGGGCGCCGCGCGGCTGCCGCGCGGGCGGCACCCGCGCGGACCTGTAACGGCGCGGGCACCGCGCGGGCGCCGCGCGGCTGCCGCGCGGGCGCCGCGCGGCTGCCGCGCGGGCGGCACCCGCGCAGACCCGCAACCGCGCGTGCGCCGTGCGGGGCCGCACCCGCGCGGGCACCGCGCGGCCGCCGCACGGGCAACACCCGCGCGAGGCACCGCGCCGCGTGGGCGTCGCCGCGGAGACACGCCGCGCGGTTCCGAACCTCGATCGGCTCCGACAG
Organism: Tillandsia leiboldiana; assembly: GCA_029204045.2. Taxonomy (NCBI): domain Eukaryota; kingdom Viridiplantae; phylum Streptophyta; class Magnoliopsida; order Poales; family Bromeliaceae; genus Tillandsia; species Tillandsia leiboldiana. The sequence continues at coordinate 7,678,939 of CM055060.1, forward strand.
ACGACGACGGCGGCGCGGGATTTCCGTTTTCGTCAACTCGGACGGTGTTGGACTTTTCCGTCGAAAAGAGTAAATTGGGTCTTTTGTTTTCGGATGTTAGTACACGTTTTTTACTATAGTTATCCTTGCGGACTTTCTTTAGGTCCAAGTGCGCAGCGGGGGTGCGCGAAGGATTCAGGTGTTCCGATTTCTCTTCAAATAGGTGGGTACGGTTGCGATAAGTGCAACAAGTGCAGTAAGTGCATCTATCGTCATTAAAGTGCTCTTAATTTATCTAACAAAGTAGATGGACAGTTTAACCTTTCGCATACTTGTATTTCATCTAACAATTGAAGCGGCTACGGTCGCGGTGCTCACTACACGCCGATCTCGGCAAATCCGTTTCGGATGCTGCACGTACACAGGCGGATTGGCCTCCGCATGGGTGTACTTTTCCGGAGAAGTGGTCTATTTTGACCCGTGTTCCTCACAAAGGGGTGGGTGCCGTGAGGACCTCTTCGCGCCCGCTGAAAATAGCACACCAGCACCGTGAAGAGGTTAAAAGCATCAAAGAGGTGTTTGCGCACGAGGGGAGACTTTAGTCTCCCCGACAGGGACTCTCGGGTTGGTGCCCAACTTAATTAATAAACCTGGGGTTGGGGCCCAGCTTAATTATGTGCAGGGTTTTAGCGAAAGGTTCCGGTGTTTTCGGTTTGCTCCTTATTCCTTATTGTTATTAGACATCTACTTTGTTTGTCACTGGCATTACCCACTCCGTGACAGGTGTTACGAGGTGCGTTAGCCGGGAGGGCGGTGAGACTGCGTCGCGAGGACCGTAGTCAAATACTTGGGTTTATTATCTCATTTCCCTTATGCTTCTTTTAGTTAATTTGCTTGTGGATCGTATTAGCCGTGGACATGTATTACTTAGCGCTGTGGATGAGGTGTACATTTATGCTTGGATGTTTTTAGTGATGTTTTTGTATGCGGCACGTTTGCATGACGAACCAAATGATTTCGAAAATGTTTTCTCAAAACGAAGTGCCGTGTGGGCACGGGTCTTGCAACCGTTGGTTTTATCCTTTCTAAACACTGATGCCGCTTTAATATTCCGCTTGAAAATAAAACAATAAGGTGTCGAGTGGACACCAGTCTTTTTAAACATTAGTTAAACTACTGTACTCTGTTTGACGATGTATGTCTATTGTATGGTTGATGGTTGAGGTATGTTGTTGTAAATGAGACGCCGTGCATATACAAAGGAGACTCTGTCCGTGGGCAGAGAGAATTTGTGTATGTGGCGGTCTAGCACGCACCGGGGATGAGGTTTAAGTTACCTTGTTAAGAAGAAAAAAAATAATACACGCAATTTTCCGCTTTGATAGACTCAAAAACCCCCGGGGGCGTGACAGATTAAATGGTATCAGAGAAAACAATCGTAACCATAGTAGACGTGATCCACATCCACAGTGTAGGGTGCCACGAGCAAATTAGACATGAGATAACCAAGGTATAGGTGCGTAGTACGTGAGAGTACGGGGAAAAGGGGACGTAATGTAGGTGTAATCGTAAGACAGGGTGTTAGGGTTGTAACCTTAGGGTTAACATGGTTTCTTTGTCTATAGCGGACGATGGCCCGGACTAGATCGTCCACCGAAAATGCGGACGCGGACAGAGTGACCCCGGCCACCGCAGAGAACCAGCTCCTCCAACGACAACTGCGGGAAATGGCCGGGCAGTTAGCGACGCTGACGGAGCAGGTTCGTCACCTGACGCAGCGACAGGCAACCGCGCCAGCCAAGCGCGATCCGACCCCTCCGCCCGAAGCCACCGCACCCACTACGGGACCGCAAGGGACGGGTGGTACGACGACGGAACAGCCCCCATCCCCAAGGGATGTACCTACTCCGACGACCACGGGGCCCGTGATGGGAGCGACAGCAGGGGAGGCAGGAACGACCCCTACTCTCGGGGGGTCCGCCGCTGTAGGAGGGATCACGGAGCAACGAACGACGCGAGAAAGGGTCAGGACGAACTTGACTAGGTTCAAGAAGCATGACCCTCCCACTTTTGAGGGAGAGACGACCGATCCATGGGTCGTCGAGAAATGGGTGGATACCATGGAAAAACTCTTCGAGGACTTACTGATGGAGGAACACGAGCGGGTTCCACTAGCCGTCCACTTCCTCGAAGGGAATGCACGCATCTGGTGGAAGACGGTACGCCCGGATCCGTCTACAAATGACCCGCTACCGACTTGGACGGCCTTTAGAGAGGAACTTTTCGACGCTTTCTTCTCCGATAGCATCAAGCGGCAATTGGAAGACGACCTGAAGAACATTAGACAAGGGAACCGCTCGGTCATGGAATATCAAAGGGAGTTCGTCAGATTGGTTAACTGCGTCCCGTTTGTTATACGAGATGAACCCCACAAGGCCCATCTTTTTGTGGACGGGTTACGGAGCGACATCTTCGAGATGGTTCAGGCAGCGGACCTGCGCACGTTCAGGGAAGTGGTGGACAGGGCCACCATAGTGGAGCGGGGGTTCGCTATCACCCGAGATCGACGTGAGGGATCAGAAAATAACCGGGAGAGAAAGCGGACACTGACTTACCCGGGAGGGGGTCCGTCTGGTGGAAGCCGACCCCCAAAGTACCCCAAGACGCAACAAGGAAGAAAGAGTGCGCCTATCGGAAAGCCGCGACCAGCGAACAAGCCATGTGTTATTTGCGGAGCATCGCATCCAGTGACGGAATGCCCTAAGAGACAGGATCACTGTTACCGCTGTGGCAAACCAGGGCATTTCCGATTCAACTGTCCTCTGAACACTGGAGCGGCATCTTCCGCAGCTTCCACCCCAACGGCGCAGCCACCAGGACGGGGTAGAGCATCAACGGGAATGCCCCCACACCCTCCGGCGCCAAGAGCAGAAGGAGAATCGCGACCACAACCAGGAGGGAGGCTCTACTCCATGGGCCAGCATGGAGCGACACTGCAAGAGGAGGTGGTCGCAGGTATTACCTCCGTTTCTAATTTTCGAGCTCGAACCCTGTTTGACACCGGGGCGACTCGCTCCTTTATTTCCCGCACTTTTGAACAAACACATCTGCTAGAAAGTAGTCCCCTTGATGTCTTACTGACTGTCCAGACCCCTGGGGGCCAATCGCGGCGACTGGCCTAGTACCCTCGTGTTCAATAAGACTGGGAAGGTTGTCGTGCCCCTGGGAACTGGTGGTCATACCGCTAAAAGAATACGACGTGGTTTTGGGCATGGACTGGCTTACCGAGTATTAGGCGGTCATCGATTGCGAGAAGAGCCAGGTGCAACTACGGAAGCCGGGATTCCCAGAAAACGTGTACTTGGCATGTAAAAGCACTTCCTTCTTGGCTATCATCTCCGCGTCGCGAGCTAGGAAGTTGATGGAGGGCGGGTGCGTGGCCTATCTAGCCTCGGTAGATTTAGCCACCCGACCCGTTCCCTCGCCTTCCGAAATTCCCGTGGTAAGGGAATTTCCGGATGTATTTCCGGCAGAGCTCCCCGGAGCGCCGCCGGAACGAGAAGTCGACTTCCCTATTGAACTACTTCCCGGCACCAAACCCATCACCAAGGCACCGTACAGGATGGCCTTCGCGGAGTTGAAGGAACTCAAGGCACAGTTGGAGGACCTTTTGGATAAGGGCTTCATCAGGCCTAGCGCGTCACCCTGCGGCGCGCCCGTCCTGTTTGTGAGGAAGAAGGACGGAAGTCTCCGATTGTGCATCGACTACCGGGAGATAAATAAGGTCACCGTTAAGAACAAGTACTCCCTGCCAAGGATTGACGACCTCTTCGACCAACTACAGGGGGCGACGGTGTTTTCAAAGATTGACCTACAGTCGGGCTATCATCAGGTCCAGGTCAAGGGGGAGGACATCCCCAAAACGGCTTTTCGGACTCGCTACGGCCATTACGAATTTACAGTAATGCCTTTCGGGCTCACAAATGCCCTGGCGGTGTTCATGGACATGATGAACAGGGTATTCAAACCCTTCCTGGACTTATTCGTGGTGGTCTTCATCGATGATATCCTCATCTACTCCCGTACAGACGAGGAACAAGAAGAACATCTGCGCACAGTCCTCCAGACCCTACGAGAACAGAAACTCTACGCCAAACTCAAAAAGTGTGAGTTTTGGCTCCATGAGGTCGGCTTCTTGGGGCACGTAATCTCGGCGGCTGGGGTCGCAGTCGATCCGAAGAAGATAGATTCGGTGACGGACTGGTCCCAACCGACGACGGTGACGGAGATTCGAAGCTTTCTAGGATTAGCCGGGTACTACCGGCGCTTCGTGGAGGGTTTCTCCAAGATAGCCACCCCCTTAAACCGCTTGACTAAAAAGGGGGAAAAGTTCATCTGGACGGACAAATGTCAGAGGAGCTTCGAGGAGCTCAAGGATAGATTGACGCGAGCTCCGATTCTCGCCCTGCCAGAACCAGGGGAGGATTATGAAGTGTATTGCGATGCGTCGCGAAACGGACTGGGTGGAGTACTCATGCAACGGGGAAAGGTTATAGCCTATGCGTCAAGGCAGCTCAAAGAATACGAGCGAAACTACCCCGTGCACGATTTGGAACTCGCAGCGGTTGTGTTCGTCCTCAAGCTTTGGAGACACTACCTGTATGGGGCACACTCCAATGTCTACTTAGATCATAAAAGTCTTAAGTACCTTTTCACCCAAAAGGAGTTAAATTTGCGACAAAGACGGTGGCTCGAGCTAATGAAGGATTACGATTTAACGATCCACTACCACCCGGGAAAGGCAAACGTGGTGACCGACGCCCTGAGCCGTAAGGGGCAGGCCGAAAAGGCAGGGGTAAGTGTCATCACCCAGCAAGATAGTCTGATTGCGGAGTTTTCACGATTAAGACTAGAAGTAGTACCGGCGGGTACAGTCGAACAACTTCTGACACTGGTGGTCAGACCTACCATGCTTGACAGAATTCTCTAGGGGAAGTCGACTGATGACCAACTCCAGCTGGTGCAAAATAGAGTAACTGCCGACCAAGAAGGTGATTTCACAGTAAACTCCGACGGCACGATACGATTTCGGGGACGAATCTGTGTGCCGGATCTACCGGAACTCAAAGAGGAAATCCTGCGGGAGGCGCATACTGCTCCATATGCAGCGCATCCCGGGGGAACGAAGATGTACAAGGATGTCAAGCAGACCTTCTGGTGGCCCAAAATGAAGGGAGACGTGACTCGGTTTGTGGCACACTGCCTGGTGTGCCAACGAGTGAAGGCCGAGCACCAGCGTCCGGCAGGAAAATTGCAACCCTTACCTGTTGGGTTATATGTAATAAGGATCTAAATAGGGGAAAAACACCTAGAGGGGGGTGAATAGGTGTAAACGTATAAACACTCAAAAATCGTTGCGATAAAAACCCAATGCGGAAATAAAAAATAACTCGCAAGATTTTTACGTGGAAAACTCCATCACCGGAGTAAAAAACCACGGGACCGATAACACGGCAGAAATCCACTAGAATTAAAACACATACAAGGTGATTTACCGTACACACTTACGACTCAACCTTTTCCATACGCTCCTAGAGGATCTTCTCCGCTCGCTCCGCGACGCTTCTCGAATCCACGATCTGCGCCCAACGCCGAATCCACGGCGTCCAACGTCGAATCCACGACGTCCGACCGAGTCCACGGTCTTCTCCCAATAGCACCCTTCGAATCCACGAACGTGCCTCGCTCCGAATCCACGAGAGCGGTTGAACCTTGAATCCACAAGGACACGCGAATCCACGCGCCGATTTTTGGGGTAAATTGTTGTTTTTGGTGGTGATGATCCGCCGAATACTTAGATCAAAGATAGATCGAAAATACCATCTAAGTATTCATTAGTTTGATTCAACTCAAGATGTGAGTATGAAAACCTAGAATCAAACTAATCAATATAGATGAAGAAACATAGAGTATTCTCTAATGATTTCCTTTCTTCTCTATATGTGGATCTAGAGCCGTATAAAATAATATATGAAAATGACGGCTATTTGGATTAACCCTAGAAAAGGAGTCATAGGGTCTATTTATAGGTTAGAAACCCTAGGAAGGAGATAAGAATCAAAAACCTACCATTTCTAGAAATTTTACGGACGGCGATCCGGATCGGATTAGCTGTGATCCGGATCGTCGTAACGAGTCAGGCAATTCCAGAAAAACGAAGGTTCGGGATCCGGATCGAAGTGCTTGATCCGGATCGTTCATACAGTTCACCAAACATCAACGTTCGGGATCCGGATTGCGAAGCCTGATCCGGATCGTTCAAGAAAAATGGTAAACTCAGTGTTCGGGATCCGGATCAAGAGAGGCTACGATCCGGATTGAACTGGTGTATGAACGAACCACCTTCGGGATCCGGATCGAACAACCTGATCCGGATCCTGAGCATGTCCCAAGTCCAGTTTTTAATTTTTATGCAATGAAAGATTCTTCCAAGTGTTTCTACACTACAAGAAGTATTCGGATCACAGAAAATCTTTAGTTAAACATACCTGATCCTTTTGAATTCTTCTTTTTTGAGATTGAGTTAAATGATCCAACTTTCTTCACCTTCAATCTTCAAGACTTGAAACTTTCACGAAACTACGCCTACTCAAATTCCGTAACAATCTCCCCCTTTGGCGGTTTCGTGACAAAACACAGATCTACTAAAGAAAATTCAAAAAGATATTTTTGTTGCTATCACCATACAACAAAAATTTACAATGGAGATCCAAAAATTTAAAAACATGAGATAAACTCCTAAAACAGACTCTAGACTTAGACATCTGTACTCTCTGCACAAAGAAATCATTCTTGACAAAAAGAGATCGTTAGATACCTCAAGAATATTTAGCATTCAAAACCTAGTACAACGATACAGTTTATCTGATCATCATGACATTTGAGAATTCAGATATGTAAGAGAATCATAGTCAAAAACCAACATATCTTCTATGCAATCAAAAACCAAATGTCACAAAGTGAACATCAACTTGTTAGTTATATTACATGCCCAAATAGTTAGTTGAATAGTTAGTCGAGGCATGCATTCAAACAAATGGAAACCAAAAGTTGAAGTTCTACTTACCTTTCAAGTTGAGGTTATACTTACCTCGATGTTCACACAATACTTACCTCGATGTTCACACATTCACATCATCATTGTTCAAGTTCGATATTCACATCATCATTGTTCAAGTTCACATCATCATTGTTCAAGTTCTCTCTAAACTCTCTCCCCCTTTTTGTCACAAACAAAGCCAAAATTACCAAAAATTGAAGGAGAGTTAAAAATTTTAAAGAAAATGTTCCGAAATTTAAGAACTAGAACTAAGAGTAAGTCCTAAAAACTGAACTCCTGCACAAAAAGATTAGAAAGAAGGTTAAGTCAGTCTGAATCAGAACTAGTGGGATTGGTACAATCCAACTTCTTCAAAATCGCTTGAAGCATTTTTGACATTGTGGAGACCTTTCTTTTCATCTTATGTTGCTCAGAGATAATCTGTTTGAGATTTGTAGATACGCTGTCTTGTTCAGCAGACAATCTTCGCTGTTCTTGTCGAGATGAGGACCCTACATTCGCTTTTGCTGTGTGTCTCCAGGACGTTGAGGGATGAAGTATAGAACCAGACGGTGCATCTTGACCTTCTGTCCATGGAGATTCTCTAGGGAGAGAGCGAGCTCTGGCGAGGGGTCTATCAATTTGAATTCCAGTTCCCCTCGACGTGTTTCGCCTAGTGTACTGCTTGGTTGTTGAGGCAGATTTCATCAGCTTCTTGTTCTTCAAATACAACCTATCTTCTTTGTCAATAGCTCGTTGTGCTTGTTCACAAATCTCTTCCCAGTCTTCTTCATCTGATTCCGAATCACTTTGACGAACTTTTCTTGTCTCTCCTTGATTTGGGTCATCTTGTTCTCTTTTTATAGAGATGGTTGGTGTAGCCATAGGCGCTTTTCCTGTGTCCATGGGTCGCTTTCCTTTGATCCATCAGAAGCTTTTTGTTCAGGCAATGAGTCATCATCATCTGTCAATTCAGTCCAATCTACCTCTTGACAGTCTGCTTCCACTTCTGTGTCGCTGATCAGAAGAGACTCACCTTTTTGTTGTGTTTTCTTAGCTCTCTTCAATTTGTTTGTGGCCCGAGTGTGCACCATAGTGACCAATAAAAGAATGATCCATGAGAATCCCATTGATCCAAGTGCCTTAAGAAGATTGAAATCCTGTGAGCAACAACTCAAGAACACGAAAAAATTGTTAATTTTCAAAGATTTGAAAAAATTGTACCCAAACAATCATAATCATGTAGAGAGACTAAGAATCAAATTAGTTTTGCAAAAGGAATTTTAAAAATAGATCAATTGCATGATTTTCGAAAATCCTTATTATATGCCCTAAAACCGAAATTTTAGAAATCGAAGCCTAAAAATCCGTTAATCAGGAGAATACCTAGCATATAATCAAAACTAATCTACCCAGAGTTCTTATTTCAAAGAAATTTGATCAAAAACCAACCACAAACAAAATTGATCCAAGAATTTCATCACGTTTGAGGAGGAATAGAGAAAAACGGTGAAAAACCGAGATTTTGATCAATAAAACTTACTTGGAGTTGAAGAACTTGAGTTTGAAAGCTTCCAAGAAGGGTGAAATCTAGAGAGAGAAGCTCTGGAAACTTTGGAACAAAAGATTGGAGTAAGAGAAATCAAAACCCTTTTGTTCTTTATAAAACCCTAGCCGCGATCCGGATCAGACCATGCTTGCGATCCGGATCGGCTACCCGCAGTGAGAAACAGCGTTCGGGATCCGGATCGGCAGGTCCAATCCGGATCGTCAGCCCGCAGAAGAATACCTGCGTTCGGGATCCGGATCATCTTGCCCGATCCGGATCGGCTCCAACTCTTTCTTTAGAAAATTTCAGAGAAATTCAAGAAAAACCAGAAAAAGATTGTAAGCACAGATATGTATCAACTTTAAACAAAAATCATCGTTTCATACAACAAGAATTAGATTATGCCAAATCTATCAATAATATCCAAAAATGAAACGAGAATTTACAAAAATTAAATCCCTTAAAGTTGAACACCTTCAATTACATCTAACTTGATCTTATGAGTAATGCCTTTATCAAATCATCAATTCAGTAAAGAAAATGAAATACAAAGATCAATAGATGTTTGAAATCCCAAATATAGTAGATAATGTATCTAGACAATCTGTTGAAGAGAGTGGCTCTTTGAGCATCTTTCTTTAAAAACCCACCTTATACCAACCTTGAAAATTGACGGAGTCAAGTATTTCAACATGCATTTTACTTAATCAAAATTTGAACAACCATGCTTGGTATACATGTGGTAGCTGCACACAATACTCGGACGACCGAGGTGGTAGCTCTTTCCTCCATGTGGTAGTTGTTTTCACACTCCTCATTGGGATGTAACTCTTTCCACATCTTTTGAGCATTTTACTTTTCTTTGACTCCCCCTCAATTGGCTATCAATTATTTAAGATATAAAGTATTCAACCAAAAATTGATCTCGATTTCATACTCGACTAAGCAGTCAAATAAGATAATGACTATACCAAGAGATCATTGAGAGAGAAATTGACTTTGATCACTCAGAAGATGATTTAATTAACATAAATGATCATTGCAACAGTGAAATATTATGATGGCAAAAGCATAATAAATTTCTAAATGTGCGAAAAGATGCAATTAAAGTCAATTATGATCTATGCTCAATTAATGTCCTATGTACAAACATAGATAATGAACAGAACAAAACAAAAACAAAACCTATCCTAAGCAAAGGTTTCAAAAAGAAGTTTATTTCAAGGAAAGCATTCCAATTGCTTTTCGCAAATGAATAAAACATTTTTGATCCAAAGGTTTTGTTAGAATGTCAGCTAATTGATCCTCAGTTGAAATATATGAAAGTTGAAGAGTATTTGATTCAACTAGCTCTCTAAGAAAATGATATCTAAGTTCAATATGTTTTGTTCTAGAGTGCAACACAGGGTTTTTAGAAATGTTAATTGCACTTGTGTTGTCACAAAGAATTGTTACCGAAGATGCTGAAATCCGGAAGTCGCTCAACACACTTTTCATCCAAATGAGTTGGGTTGAACAACTACCCGCTGAAATGTATTCCGCTTCGGCAGTCGAGAGTGCTATGCAATTCTGCTTTTTACTGTGCCATGCAACAAGGCAATGGCCAAGATAGAAGCATGCACCACTCGTGCTTTTCCGATCATCCACTGATCCTGCCCAATCGGCATCTGAGTATCCAACAATATCCAAACTTGTTCCCATAGGATACCAAATTCCGAAATTAATTGATCCTTTGATATACCGGATGCTCCTTTTCACCGCTTTCAGGTGAACCTCCTTTGGTGCAGATTGATATCTCGCGCAGATCCCAACACCAAAAGATATATCCGGGCGACTAGCCGTGAGGTAAAGTAGACTTCCAATCATACTTCGATACAGTTTCTCGTCTACATTCTCACTTTGTGATTCACTTCCAAGTCCCTTGTGGCTAGTTCCCATTGGAGTCGGAAAATCCTTCGAATTTTCAAGATCAAACTTTTTAACCAACTCCATTGCATACTTGGATTGACTCAAGTGAATACCTTCATCATTTTGTTTAATTTGCAATCCAAGGAAATAAGTCAATTCGCCCATCATGGACATCTCAAATTCGCTTTCCATGGTCTCCGCGAATTTAGAAGCATCATTATCTCTTGTTGCGCCAAATACAATGTCATCGACATAGATTTGTGCTACAATGAAATTGCTTTGATAATGCTTCACAAAGAGAGTCCTATCAGCTCCCCCTCGAGTGTAGCCCTTCTCCAAAAGGTGCTTTGTCAACCTTTCGTACCATGCTCGCGGTGCTTGTTTCAGACCGTAAAGAGCCTTTTTCAAACGAAAAACATGGTTAGGTTGTTTATGGTCTACAAAACCTTTCGGTTGAGCCACATAAACTTCCTCATTTAAAAACCCATTTAGAAATGCGCTCTTAACGTCCATTTGAAATAATTTGATTTTAAAATGACAAGCAATAGCAAATAGTATACGAAAGGACTCGAGTCTAGCTACAGGGGCGAATGTTTCATCAAAGTCTATACCTTTTACTTGAGAGTAGCCTTGAGCAACTAATCGTGCCTTGTTCCTGATGATAGTACCATCCTCATTTTTCTTGTTCTTGAAGATCCATTTGGTACCTATCACATTATGTTGCTTTGGAGGCTTCGTTAATTCCCAGACTTTGTTTCGCTCAAATTGATGGAGCTCTTCCTGCATTGCTTTAATCTAGTAGTCATCCTGAAGAGCTTCATCTATGTTCTTTGGTTCGATTAAAGATACGTAGCAAGCGAATCCACAAACCAACTACCTCCGAGTTCTAACTCCTTCTTGTGGATCTCCAATAATATTCGATTCCGGATGATCCTTGGAGATTCGTAGCGTTTGTTGAAACGGAGTACTCGGAGATATATGAGATGATTCCTGCACATTAGATAAACTTGAAGAACCATTAGATGCATCATTAATATTGGAAGTATTATTATGAGAAGATGCAACGGCAGGAGAATCATCATCTAGAGAGATATCGAGGGTAGATTTTTCAGATGCAAAGTGAAAAGCTTCATCTACTTTAACATTTATAGATTCTACGATCGTCTTAGATTCCAAGTTAAATACTCGATATGCTCTACTATTAGTAGAATACCCCAGGAAAATCCCTTCGTCACTTCGTGAGTCAAACTTTCCAAGATTTTCACGGTCACGTAAAATGTAACACCGACTCCCGAAGATGCGAAAATATTTGATGTTGGGTTTTATACCACACCATAGTTCATATGGTGTATTTAACGTTCCCGGGCGCAAAAACACTCGATTAATGACATAGACAGCGGTGTTCACAGCTTCAGCCCAAAAATGTAGCGGTAAATTCCGGCTATGAAGCATCACACGCGCCATCTCTTGAACAACCCTGTTTTTGCGCTCGACAACACCATTCTGTTGAGGTGTATAGGGTGCAGAGAATTCATGCTTAATACCGTTTGAAGTACAAAAGTCAATGAATTTAGAATTAATGAATTCTCCACCTCTATCACTTCTAACACGAATGATCTTTTCATTCTTTTCAATCATAATACGAAGGCAAATCTCGTGAAAAGAATCAAAAGTATCAGCTTTCTCTTTTAAAAATGCTACCCAAGAATACCTAGAGAAATCGTCAACCAATAAGAAAATATACCATTTACCTTCCAAAGATGGTTGACGAGTTGGCCAAAAGAAAGAAAAAAAATAGTCTACATAAACTACACAACATTTAATCGTAGAACGATTAAAGACAAGGAAGGATTTCACCTTTGCATACCCAAACCTTTTGAGTTTTGGAGTATGTCGGCAATGGTTGAGAAATTTTCCTTGATGAAGACGTTTTGTCTGATTGATCTTTTTCTTTTGTCATCGTCTTGTTTGGAGTACTACCAACGTTCTTTTCTTTTGAAAATTCCTTCTTTGAATTCCGGGGAGTGAACTTATTGGTAGCAGTTGCAAGATGTGGTTGATTTGATCTTTGAGCTCCAATCTTGCAATTTCTTTCAATGTGCCCTGCAAAATTACAACGAAAACATACCTTTGTGCTTGACGATTCTGAAGAGGATGAAGTAGGCTTGTTGTCGTTGGTTGTCATGAATTCCGGTGTCGGATGAGGAGATACCGACTGAGGTACAAAGACTGTCCCAACCGAACTAAAATTGTCTTCAGTTCGATTGTATCCGAGGCCGAACTTGTTTGTTTGACCAAGACCAAGAAGTTTATCCAACTTACTCCTTCCAGAAGAAAATTGCTGTAAGTCATCCTTGAGTTGGCAAATGGTCTCTGTCATTTCCAATTTTTCCCGTCGGGCCTCGCCGTAGAGCTTCAAGAAGTAGTTCGCTTTGTTCACCATATCTATATAATTCTTCTCGAGTTGCTCATTGGACTCTTGAAGGGAAACATTTGCTTTTATCAGATTATCCCTTTCCACTTCAAGATCAGTCGAGAGAGAAGTTACCCTTTTTACTTCTTCTTCGAGATCCTGCAATCTTCCTCTCAACCCCTTGTTTTGCTTAGCCTGTTTCTTTGAATCCCGTGAAGGTCTGTGATAGGCTAGAGCAAAATCTTCACCTTCCGAATCATCCGATTCGTTGTCCGTTGCAATCTTTTCAACAGTGGAGTTGGACAACGACTCGGATGTACTTGCCATAAAGCACATGAAGGGTGAAGATATGGACGCGTGGAATGCCGTGGAGCTCTTTTCTTCATCACTTGAAGACGACTCATTTGACGTTGAGTTGTCATCCCAAGTGACGACTTGCATCGCCTTCTTCTTTGCCGGATACTTGTTGGGACACTCCGTTGCAATGTGGCCGTAGCCTCGACATTTGAAGCATTGTAGTTGTCCCTCTGAACTTTTCTTATCCTTTGAGAAGTTCTCTTGCTTTCTTGACTTGTAACTTGAAGTACCCTTGCCTTTGTTCGACTTTCCGAAGGATGGAGATTTACTTGAATTACCCCTTCGAAAGTTGCGGCGAAACTTCCTTGTCAAGAGAGCGAGCTGCTTCTCAAATTCCTCCATAGAAAGGTTCTCGTCATCGTCTGAGGAGGATGTATCCGCGTCTTCTTCCTTAGTTGTTTTCAACGCATAACCTGAAGACTTAGAAGTGGATGCCTTTCCAGAAGAATTGTTAGTAGTAAACGTCATTTCATATGTTTGTAATGAACCAACTAATTCTTCTACACGTATTTCGTCCGGGTGTTTAATAGTTTCAATGGCTGTAACCTTTGGGCGAAATCGTTCAGGAAGAGTTCTTAAGATCTTTCTTACAATCTTAAATTCTGGAATCTTCTCTCCCAGGTTAGCACATGAGTTTACGATGTCTTGCAATCGTGTATAGTAGTCCGTGAAAGATTCATTTTCTGCCATCAAGATAGAGTCAAACTTGCTCGTAAGCATTTGCAGTTTCTGAATCTTCACGAGGTTAGTTCCCTCATGTGTAACCTGAAGAACATCCCAGATTTTTTTCACAGTCTCACATGCTGAGACGCGAGAGAACTCAGTTTGAGATAAGGCATTAAAAATAGCATTAATTCCCTTGCCATTGTAAGAAGATGAATCTAACTCTTCCTTGGTCCATTTCGACCAAGGTTTTAAGGTGCGAACATCACCAATAAATTCAGTTGGATTAGACCATCCTAATTCAATTGATTGCCACACCCGTTCGTCGATGGAAATTAAAAAGGCTTTCATCCGCACTTTCCAGTACGCATAATTTGTTCCATCGAAGAACGGGGGTCGGTTGATGTTTCCACCTTCAACCATTGTTTACAACCCTATTCCCGCTCTGATACCACTTGTTGGGTTATATGTAATAAGGATCTAAATAGGGGGAAAACACCTAGAGGGGGGTGAATAGGTGTAAACGTATAAACACTCAAAAATCGTTGCGATAAAAACCCAATGCGGAAATAAAAAATAACTCGCAAGATTTTTACGTGGAAAACTCCATCGCCGGAGTAAAAAACCACGGGACCGATAACACGGCAGAAATCCACTAGAATTAAAACACGTACAAGGTGATTTACCGTACACACTTACGACTCAACCTTTTCCATACGCTCCTAGAGGATCTTCTCCGCTCGCTCCGCGACGCTTCTCGAATCCACGATCTGCGCCCAACGCCGAATCCACGGCGTCCAACGTCGAATCCACGACGTCCGACCGAGTCCACGGTCTTCTCCCAATAGTACCATTCGAATCCACGAACGTGCCTCGCTCCGAATCCACGAGAGCGGTTGAACCTTGAATCCACAAGGACACGCGAATCCACCCGCCGATTTTTGGGGTAAATCGTTGTTTTTGGTGGTGATGATCCGCCGAATACTTAGATCAAAGATAGATCGGAAATACCATCTAAGTATTCATTAGTTTGATTCAACTCAAGATGTGAGTATGAAAACCTAGAATCAAACTAATCAATATAGATGAAGAAACATAGAGTATTCTCTAACGATTTCCTTTCTTCTCTATATGTGGATCTAGAGCCGTATAAAATAATATATGAAAATGACGGCTATTTGGATTAACCCTAGAAAAGGAGTCATAGGGTCTATTTATAGGTTAGCAACCCTAGGAAGGAGATAAGAATCAAAAACCTACCATTTCTGGAAATTTTACGGACGGCGATCCGGATCGGATTAGCTGTGATCCGGATCGTCGTAACGAGTCAGGCAATTCCAGAAAAACGAAGGTTCGGGATCCGGATCGAAGTGCTTGATCCGGATCGTTCATACAGTTCACCAAACATCAACGTTCGGGATCCGGATTGCGAAGCCTGATCCGGATCGTTCAAGGAAAATGGTAAACTCAGTATTCGGGATCCGGATCAAGAGAGGCTACGATCCGGATTGAACTGGTGTATGAACGAACCACCTTCGGGATCCAGATCGAACAACCTGATCCGGATCCTGAGCATGTCCCAAGTCCAGTTTTTGATTTTTATGCAATGAAAGATTCTTCCAAGTGTTTCTACACTACAAGAAGTATTCGGATCACACAAAATCTTTAGTTAAACATACCTGATCCTTTTGAATTCTTCTTTCTTGAGATTGAGTTAAATGATCCAACTTTCTTCACCTTCAATCTTCAAGACTTGAAACTTTCACGAAACTACGCCAACTCAAATTCCGTAACATTACCGGTGCCCGAGTGGAAATGGGACATGATTACCATGGATTTTGTGACCGGGTTCCCGAGATCGTCACAGGGACACGATGCAATATGGGTAATCGTGGACCGTCTGACGAAATCGGCCCACTTCCTGCCCATACACACGACGTGGACGCGGGAACGACTGGCACAAACCTACATCAACGAGATAGTAAGGTTGCATGGGGTGCCGACATCCATCACGTCGGACAGGGACACGCGATTTGTGTCAAACTTTTGGCAGAGCCTGCAGCGAGCAATGGGAACCAAGTTGCACTTCAGTACGGCTTTTCACCCGCAGACCGACGGACAATCAGAGCGGGTGATACAAATTGTGGAGGACATGCTTCGGGCATGCGTTTTGGACCTGGGCGAAGGGTGGGCACGGTGTTTGCCCCTAGTGGAATTTGCCTACAATAACAGTTACCAGGCCAGCATTCAGATGGCACCATACGAGGCCCTGTACGGGCGCCGCTGTCGGTCTCCAATATGCTGGGACGACTTGGGTGAGCGTAAGTTTCTGGGCCCAGATTTGGTGGAGGAGACCGAAGCAAAGGTGCGATTGATTAGACAAAGGCAACTGACCGCCCAGAGCAGACAGAAAAGCTACGCGGACAAGAGACGCCGAGACTTAGAGTTTATGGTGGGTGAGCACGCGTTACTCCGAGTTTTGCCCTCCAAGGGGAACCGACGCTTCGGTATAAAGGGAAAGTTAAGCCCGAGGTACGTAGGACCGTTCGAGATCCTAGAACGCGTAGGACCAGTGGCGTACCGATTAGCCCTGCCGCCGAACCTCGAACGAGTCCATAACGTGTTCCACGTCTCAATGCTCCGGAAGTACCTAGCTGACCCCTCTCATGCCTTGGATGCCTCCACCATCGAGTTGCAAGAGGATTTAAGCGTCGAGGAGACACCGGTGCGGATTTTGGCAAGAGAGGACAAGAAGTTGCGCAAACGAACAATCCCCTATGTAAAGGTCTAGTGGAGCAACCATGAAGAGCGCGAGGCGACTTGGGAACTGGAATCGAAGATGAGAGAATGTTTTCCCGAATTGATTAGTGGGGTTTGTACTTAAGTTTCGGGACGAAACTTTTTATAAAGTGTGAGTGGTGTAGTGATCCGGCCTTTCGGGGTATTTTTGACTTACATGTAGTCATTTAAGCCTCTAAGTGAAATAAAATTATTCAATTTTTAAAAGTCGGCCGGTGTGTGGTGCTAGTATTTTTCTGCGATAGAGCGCGGAAAAAGAAGGCAGACGGTGCGATTGGATCTGAAATCCGATACCGGGATCTCCCGGAACGGATTTCCTGGTGATACGGTGATTAGTCATGCATCGGAATCCGTGCAAAATATCTTGCACCCGTTAGAGATAAGGTGGGTTATCTCGTAGGGGATAATTAATTAGTTAATTAATTATCCATGAGGGAAAATAGAATTCTCTTACGTACTAATTAAAAAAGAAATTAATTAAAGATTTAATACGAGCTATATAAGGGATCCCGATTATCGGAAAGAAAAGAAAAGAAAGAAATAAAAACCCTAATCAGTGAGAAGAGAAAAAGAAAAGAAAAGACGGAACCCTAGCCGGAAGAAAGGGAAAGGAGAAAGAGAAGGAGCCCGATCTTCCCGGACATCGAACCGAAGGCAAGAACGCGACCGGACAACCTTCCCGTCCATCTTCGGTTAGTAAAATAATTGTTATAATTTATTTGGGATTTTTCCGTCGTCCCTTTTGTTGAGTTCTTGGGTTTCTCCGTCGTATCCGTCGCCGTCACCGTCATCGTCGCCATGCTAGCGCACGGAACGGACGGCGGAGGCGCGCGGTGCCGCTAGGGCATCGCGCGGAGGAGAGTCACGGACGGCACCCATGCGGACCCGGAACCGCGCGGGCACCGCATGGGCGCCGCGCGGCTACCGCACGGACGGCACCCATGCGGACCCGCGACCGCGCGGGCACAGCATGGGCGCCGCGCGGCCGCCGCGCGGACCCGCCACCGCGCGGGCACCGCGCGGGCGCCGCGTGGCTGCCGCGCGGGAGGCACCCGCGCGGACCCGCAACAGTGCGGCTACCGCGCGGGCGCCGCGCGGCTACCGCGCGGGCGGCACCCGCGCGGACCCGCAACCGCGCGGGCGGCACCCGCGCGGACCCGCAACCGTGCGGGCACCGCGCGGGCGCCGCGCGGGCGGCACCCGCGCGGACCCGCAACCGCGCGGGCGGCACCCGCGCGGACCCGCAACCGTGCGGGCACCGCGCGGGCGCCGCGCAGCTGCCGCGCGGGCGGCACCCGCGCGGACCCGCAACCGTGCTGGCACCGCGCGGGCGCCGCGTGGCTGCCGCGCGGGCGGCACCCGCGCGGCCCTCAACCGCGCGGGCACCGCGCCGGCGCCGCGCGGCTGCCGCACGGGCGGCACCCGCGCGGACCCGCAACCGCGCGGGCGCCGTGCGGGGCCGCACCCGCGCGGCCACCGCGCGGCAGCAGCACGGGCAACACCCGCGCGAGGCACCGCGCCGCTTGGGCGTCGCTGCGGAGACACGCCGCGCGGTTCCGAACCGCGCGGGGCTCCGGCAGACGACAACGGCGGCGCGGGATTTCCGTTTTCGTCAACCCGGACGGTGTTGGACTTTTCCGTCGAAAAGAGTAAATTGGGTCTTTTGTTTTCGGATGTTAGTACACGTTTTTGACTATAGTTATCCTTGCGGACTTTCTTTAGGTCCAAGTGCGCAGCGGGGGTGCGCGAAGGATTCAGGTGTTCCGATTTCTCTTCAAATAGGTGGGTACGGTTGCGATAAGTGCAACAAGTGCAGTAAGTGCATCTATCGTCATTAAAGTGCTCTTAATTTATCTAACAAAGTAGATGGACAGTTTAACCTTTCGCATACTTGTATTTCATCTAACAATTGAAGCGGCTACGGTCGCGGTGCTCACTACACGCCGATCTCGGCAAATTCGTTTCGGATGCTGCACGTACACAGGCGGATTGGCCTCCGCATGGGTGTACCTTTCCGGAGAAGTGGTCTCTTTTGACCCGTGTTCCTCACAAAGGGGTGGGTGCCGTGAGGACCTCTTCGCGCCCGCTGAAAATAGCACACCAGCACCATGAAGAGGTTAAAAGCATCAAAGAGGTGTTTGCGCACGAGGGGAGACTTTAGTCTCCCCGACAGGGACTCTGGGGTTGGTGCCCAACTTAATTGATAAATCTGGGGTTGGGGCCCAGCTTAATTATGTGCAGGGTTTTAGCGAAAGGTTCCGGTGTTTTCAGTTTGCTCCTTATTTCTTATTGTTATTAGACATCTACTTTGTTTGTCACTGACATTACCCACTCCGTGACAGGTTTTACGAGGTGCGTTAGCCGGGAGGGCGGTGAGACTGCGTCGCGAGGACCGTAGTCAGATACTTGGGTTTATTATCTCATTTCCCTTATGCTTCTTTTAGTTAATTTTCTTGTGGATCGTATTAGCCGTGGACATGTATTACTTAGCGCTGTGGATGAGGTGTACATTTATGCTTGGATGTTTTTAGTGATGTTTTCGTATGCGGCACGTTTTCATGACGAACCAAATGATTTCGAAAATGTTTTCTCAAAACGAAGTGCCGTGTGGGCACGGGTCTTGCAACCGTTGGTTTTATCCTTTCTAAACACTGATGCCGCTTTAATATTCCGCTTGAAAATAAAACAACAAGGTGTCGAGTGGACACCAGTCTTTTTAAACATTAGTTAAACTACTGTACTCTGTTTGACGATGTATGCCTATTGTATGGTTGATGGTTGAGGTATGTTGTTGTAAATGAGACGCCGTGCATATACAAAGGAGACTCTGTCCGTGGGCAGAGAGAATTTGTGTATGTGGCGGTCTGGCACGCACCGGGGATGAGGTTTAAGTTTCCTTGATAAGAAGAAAAAAAAAATAATACACGCAATTTTCCGCTTTGATAGACTCAAAAACCCCCGGAGGCGTGACAAAAACTCTGTGGGTTTTTGTGGCTTTGAAACGAGTTTTAAAACATCGGCGTCGGGTAGGTGCCGCTTTCAAAATTCTGTGATTATTTATCCTTTTAAAAATAGTCGGCCCTTTTCTAAGTATGAGAATAGATAGGATGTATGGTTGCATGTTGAATGTGTCTGTTCCTTGATCTAGTGTGGTTAAAGCTTGCATGGGATGCATTATGTAGTCAGGACGCCGTGCATATACAAAGGAGACTCTGCCCGTTTGCAGAGTGAATTTGTATATGCAGCGGGTCTGTGCGCGCACTGGGGTAGATTTGTTTTCAAAAAAAAATATTACGCTGATCTGGGAGCATCGGTGGCTCTACTTCTGCGCGTTTGATCCCCCGGGGCGTGACAGATTAAGATGGTATCAGAGCGAGAACTTTAACCACAATAGTTGGGGCCCAACATCCACGGGGCGCAATACTCTAGCTACTGAATAATAAAGTGAACATTGTGTAGACAAGTAGAACGCGAGTGCTCGTGGGGGAGGGGAATTTAGTAGAATCCCTTTTTAGTGCCAGCTTTTGGGGTGTTACTTTAGTTTAGAAGTAACTTGTTTTGCGCTTGTGTTCAAGATCAGGACCAGAACTAGATCCACCACTGGGGATGCAGGGGCGGACGCAGCAGTGTCGGCGACCGCGGAGAACCAGCTCCCGAGGCTGCAGCTACGGGAGGTTGGGGTCGGGGCCGGCTGCCACCGGGGCCTTGATGGTTGCTATGAGTCAAGGGACTGGGCAACCAGCACAGGATACGGTGGGTCTGCTGATGGTGTTTATATACTAGGTGTGGCCGTTAACACAGCAGTTTGTTGCGCTGGTTTTTGTTCTCTTTTCGAACCCCTTCCTCTGCCGACGTTCGGGTCGTCGTATGCAACAGTGATGCGTGGTAGTGTAACCCACTGGTGTTCATTGGTGAGTCGGCCGTTTTGTCAGTCGTGAGTAACTGGGTAGTCTCTTGTCGAAATTTGCACCTTCTAGGTCCGCTGGTTTTAGGTTGCAGCAGATAGTCGGCCGATTCTTTTGCATCTTGGGCAAGGTATGGGTGGGAATGAGGATTCTTCCCCTTTGGTTGTTACCCATAGTTCGGCTTTTTACCGTAAACACTACGATGGTTGTAGAAATCGTCGTGATGGGGTCTCGGGGTGCCCTTTTGGGTTAGAAGGGGAGACCACCGGAGCCAGTAAATCTTTTCGGTTGGGGCTCGATTTCGGTTAGAGAGGTCGTGTCGCGCTTCGCACAAGTGTGCGTAAGTGGCGACTTCTTACTGGTGGGTTGGTGCGTGATCCCTCGAGTGCGTTTGGTGAACTTAAGCAACTTTTTGACAAGGTTCTTCTCGCTGTTTTCGTTGCTTGTCGTCTTCCGACCCTTTAGGCTTCGGATGGATAGTCTACTGTACCTGGAGGTCATTGTTGAGTGGACCTAGAGCTTAGATTTTTCCTAGTTGGGAGTGTCACTATTTGGTCTGGAGGGTTACCGCTCGATCCGATGCCCGGTGCTTTGGGGGGGGCAACGGATTTGGACCGAGCGTTAGTAGTTAATCGGAGTGTCGCACCCCATCAGTGCCAGGACAGAGGCAGGACCTTATCCTGTGGGTTTTGTCGCCAGCTTCCCATGACCAAGGCATAGTCTTGAAGCTTAGTTTGGGAGCGTTTTGGGTCGTTGACCAATTCGGGCAGGTGTGGGTCAAGGGGATCTGTCGACTGCTTGGAGCTTTGCACTGGTCACTTTCGGCTAGGATCCCCTGTACGCAGCTCTTTCGGTGGACTAGACCTTGAGGCAGGTCTTAGAGCTGAAAACTAACGTTAGTTTTGACCGTCGCCCCGGTTGGACGGACCGTCGGAGCGGGTAATCCGGGACGATGGATATGCTCCAAGCCTGTGGCCTGTGTTGGTGACGGGTGGAGGTGGCCAGTGTTGGTGACGGGTGGGAGCGGTCCGTGTTGGTGACAGGTGAGTTCGTGGTTCTCACGGGAGAATTTTCTGGTAGTTAGTAACCCAGCCTGTTTTGTTGGCACCTCTTGGAGCCTTGTGAGGGCGTAGTGTGGGTTTTTCCCTTGTCGTCGGGTTAGTTGTTTTGGGCTTCTAAGGGTTCATCAGACCGAGTGTGTCGCCTTGGGGCGCACCCGTACTCTTCGTGCGAAAGAAGGACGGAAGCCTACGTCTACGCATCGACTTCAGGGAGATAAATAAGGCCACAGTGAAGAACATGTACCCCTTACCCAGAATTGATGACCTCTTCGATCAGCTGAGGGGAGCAACAGTCTTCTCCAAGATTGAATTGCAGTCAGGCTACCATCAGCTCAGAGTGCAAGACGAGGATATTCCGAAGACGGCCTTCCGGACCCGGTATGGCCACTACGAGTTTACTGTAACGCCGTTCGGGCTCACCAACGCCCCAGCGGTATTTATGGATATGATGAACCGAGTCTTCAGGCCCTTCCTGGATCGGTTCGTGGTGGTTTGTATCGACGACATCCTGATCTACTCGCCCACCGATGAGGAACACGAGGAGCACCTACGAATTATTCTGCAGACTCTCAGGGAACAGAGGTTGTTTGCCAAACTTAAGAAATGCGAGTTTTGGCTTCGCGAGGTGGGGTTTCTGGGGCACATCATCTCAGCAGCGGGAGTTGCGGTGGATCCCAAGAAGGTGGAGTCGGTGACCGACTGGCCCCAACCGACTACGGTAACGGATGTCCGCAGCTTCCTGGGCCTTGCAGGATATTATAGACGTTTTGTCGAGGGCTTCTCGAAGATTGCAACCCCCCTGAACCGCCTGACCCGGAAGGGAGAAAAATTCATTTGGACGGCCCATTGCCGAGAAGGTTTTGAGGAACTCAAGAAAAGGCTAACAACAGCACCTGTACTTGCGCTACCGACGCCTGGAGAGGACTTCGAGGTATACTACGACGCATCACGGATCGGATTGGGGGGTGTACTGATGCAACAGGGGAAAGTGATAGCCTATGCCTCAAGATAGCTCAAAGAATACGAACGGAACTACCCGACACACGACCTGGAGCTTGCCGCAGTCGTCTTTGTTCTGAAACTTTGGAGGCACTATCTCTTTGGTGTCCTCTGTAATGTGTTCTCGGACCACCAAAGCCTTAAGTACCTTTTCACCAAGAAAGAGCTGAACCTACGGCAGAGACGGTGGTTGGAGTCACTGAAGGATTACGACCTAACTATTCAATACCACCCGGGAAAAGCAAATGTTGTAGCAGATGCCTTGAGCAGAAAGGGACAGACAGAAGGGACATCAGCGGGCATGATCACCCAGCAGGACGACTTGATCGCGGAGTTCTCGCGATTGAGGTTGGAGGTGGTACCAGTAGGGACGGTCGAACGACTAATGTCTTTAACAGTCGTGCCTACTCTATTCGAGAGGATTCGAGAAGGCCAAGGTGCCGATCCACAGTTACAACTGGAACGGGATAGGATTTCCCCGGAGCAGAAGGGAGACTTTGCAGTGGGGACAGATGGCACTCTTCGGTTTCGAGGGCGGATTTGCGTGCCCGATTCGCCAGACCTGAAGAAGGAAATCTTGACTGAAGCGCACTGTGCCCCCTATGCGGCGCACCCTGGGGGCACCAAGATGTACAGGGATCTCAAGCAGACCTTCTGGTGGCTGAAGCTGAAGAGGGACGTGACACAGTTCGTAGCGCACTGCCTGATCTGCCAGCAAGTAAAAGCCAAGCACCAGCGGCCGGCGGGGAAATTGCAACCACTACCAGTGCCAGAATGGAAATGGGAGCGAATCACGATGGATTTTGTCACCGGGCTTCCGCGTTCGCAACAGGGACACGACACTATCTGGGTCATTGTGGACTGGTTAACTAAGTCAGCTCACTTCCTACCCATCCACACAACCTGGACGCGCGATCGACTGGCTCAAGTCTACATTAGCGAGATTGTGAGGTTACACGGGATACCGGCACCGATCACTTCAGACAGGGACACACGGTTCGTCTCAAACTTCTGGCAGAGTCTACAACGAGCCTTGGGGACCAAGTTACACTTCAGCATAGCCTTTCACCCCCAGATGGACAGATAATCTGAGCGGGTGATCCAGATCCTCGAGGACATGCTCTGAGCCTGTGTACTGGATTTGGGGGACAAATGGTCACGCCACCTACCTCTTGTGGAGTTCGCCTACAACAACAGCTACCAGGCTAGCATTCGTATGGCGCCGTATGAAGTTCTGTATGGCAGACGCTGTGGGTCTTCGATCTGTTGGGACGATCTGGGGGAATGGAAGTTTTTGGGACCAGATTTGGTGGAAGAGATTGAAGAAAAGGTGCGCCTCATCAGGCAGCGGCTGGTGACCGCCCAGAGCCGACAGAAGAGCTACGCGGATCAGAGACGCCGCGACTTGGAGTTCCAGGTGGGGGTGCACGTGGTATTGCGGGTTTCGCCGTCAAAAGATGGGTGAAGCGGTTCGGGCTGAGAGGCAAGCTGAACCCACGGTATGTGGGGACCTTTGAGATCTTGGAGCGCGTCGGCCCAGTGGCCTATCGCCTTGCCCTACCGCCGAACCTTGATCGGGTGCACGACGTGTTCCCCATGTCCATGCTTCGAAAGTACCTCCCCGATCCATCGCGGGTGCTCGACGTCACCGCAGTCGAGCTTAAGGAGGATCTGAGCTTCGAAGAAGTACCGATGCGGATCCTAGCACGGGAAGACAAAAAATTTGCGGAATCGGACAATCCCCTATGTGAAGGTGCTTTGGAGCAATCAAGAGGAACGTGAAGCGACCTGAGAACCAGAGTCAAAAATAAGGGAGTGTTTTCCATATCTTTTCACCACGGGCGAAAGTTAAGTTTCGAGGACGAAACTTCTTTTTAGTGGTGTGTGATGTAAGACCCGCTTTTCTTTTTGGTTTTCTTTTCCTTTCCTACGTGTAGGGGTCCGACGGGTGCTAATTTTTGATTATTTCTGGACAGTCCGTCGGGGCTCGCGGGTATTTTTCGGCGGTAGAGCTCGCGAAACGGGGAACGGTGGTGCAACCGGATTCGAATTCCGACCCCTTCTAGGTGCTCTGGGATCCGTGCGAGCCACCAGCACGTTTTTCAAGGTAACTTTAGCCACTGGTTTGGTCCGTTTATTTTAAATTTCTTTTAAATCGGGGATTTTAGGTTTTTCTCCTCCTCGGTTTTCTTTACGGCGGCTAGGGTTTTTGAGGGGCGTAACTTGAGAGAGAAAAGGGGAAAGCGGAACCCAACCCTTTTTCGCTCTTGTTTCGAGTCGACGGCGGGGCGATCCGGACGTGGAGATCGGGAGAGGGACGGTGGCCTTCTTCCTCGCGGAATCTACCGGGCAATGACAGGACGATCCTCCTCTTCTTCTTCTCCCTCGGCGGATCGAAGGTGAGTTTTTCCTTTTAGGGTTTTGGAGTTTTCGTTTTGGAATCGGGGTTTTGCGAGGAAAACCGCCGCCGCCGCCGCCACAGCGCGCCGCGCGGGGCCGCCCACAGGCGAACACCGCGCGGGCTGGTGCCGCGCTGGCCGCTTGCAGGCGGCGCTCCGTGGGGCAAGCGCGCCGCACGGGCGCTGCCCGCAGGCGGGCATGTAGCGCGCGGGCAGCCCGCGGGCGGTGCGCCGCCCGGCAGGCGCGCCGCGCGGGTGCTGCCCGCAGGCGGGCGCCGCGTGGGCCGGTGCAGCGCGGGCCGCCTGCAGGCCGCACGCCGCGCGACAGGAGCGCTGCGCGGGCACTGCCCGCAGGCGGGCGCCGCGCAGACTGGTGCCGCGCGTGCCGCCTGCAGGCCGCACGCCGCGCGGCAGGAGCGCCGTGCGGCAGGAGCGCCGCGCGGGCTGGTGCCGTGCGGGCCGCCTGCAGGCCACACGCCGCGCGGCAGGAGCGCCGCGCGGCAGGAGCGCCGCGCGGCAGGAGCGCCGCGCGGGCGCTACCCGCAGGCGGGCGCCGCGCGGACTGGTGCCACGCGTGTCGCCAGCAGGCCGCACGCCGCGCGGAGAGCGCACCGCGCGGGCTGGTGCGGCGCAGGCCGCCTGCAGGCCGAACGCCGCGCAGCAGGAGCGCCGCGTGGGCGCGGCCCACAGGCGGGCGCCGCGCGGGCTGGTGCCGCGCGGGCTGGTGCCGCGCGGGCTGGTGCCGCGCGGGCCGCCTGCAGGCCGCACGCCGCGCAGCAGGAGCGCCGTGCGGGTGCTGCCCGCAGGCGGGCGCCGCGCGGGCTGGTGCCGCGTGGGCCGCCTGCAGGCCGCACGCCGCACGGCAGGCGCGCCGTGCGAGGCCGCCGCGTTGGGTCGGGGCCGCGCGGGGCTGTCCGCAGGCCGTGAACGCGCCGCACGGGTTGGCAGCCGTGCGGGGAACTTCACCGCGCGGAATCCAGGGATCACGTCGGGTCTCCCGTTTTCGATGTTTAGTCGACGTTCGGCAATAGTCACCTAGTCTTAGCATTCTTTTGTCTCTTTAGGGGCGCGGGACGCCGTAAGCTCGGCAGACGTGTGAACGCGGATGAACCGATCGACGGTCTCCTTTCAAGGTGGGTACTTTCCTCTTGAGTCAGTTGGAAAAGGGTGTTAGTTGTAAGGTGCATGTTTGGGCAACGGTGGTTTTCTAAAATATTTACTATTGACATTGCTAACCTGTTGATACTATTTATTTAATCATTTATCTAAATACTTGACTTTGAGGCTCGTGTGACTGCACGCACACCGGCGGCTTGGCCTCCGCAAGGGTGTGCTTTTCCTGAAAAGTGGTACGTTGACCCGTGTACCCCACGTGACGGTGACGTGATGGGGGCCCTCGGGGGTGGAAGGTGTGAGCGGTGATGCCGAGGCAGGTGCTCGGCGGCCGAGGCAGGTGCTCGGCTGGGGTTACCGAGGTGGGTGCTCGAAGGGGTTGCCGGGGAAGGTGCCCGGTTTGTTTGTTTGCACAGGTTTACCTACTGTTGAGTGCACTTTGAGACGGTGGTTGCTCCAGTTTTAATGGTTTGCTATTTATTGCCCTTTATGCTCTTTCTTTCTTTTTTAGTCACTGACTTCCCACCTTGTGACAGGTTCGTCCAGGGGCTAGTGCTAGGACGCCGGTGAGGCCGTGAGAGCGCTGTTCTGACTCTTAGCGACAGCAAACACAGTGACTTTTCTTTCCTCGTTCTTTTATTATTCATGTTAGTTAGATGTGGATTGCGATACCCCCGTGGGTTCGACGTGGATGTTGCCCGTTTCTTTTATCATTATTGATTGAATGACCTTCCTTTCCTTTACTTGGCCGTTTTGAACTACGAACAACAAAAACCGTGGAAAACCGTTTGCAAAAACCGATTTTAAAACGCGGGTGTCGTGTGGGCACCGTTTTTAAAACCTTGTGGGATTTATGTAATTTCGAAAATGGTTTTACAAAATCAGGCATCGGGTGGGTGCCGTTTTAAAACTCTGTGGTTTTATGTGGCTTTGAAACGAGTTTTAAAACATCGGCGTCGGGTAGGCACCGCTTTCAAAACTCTGTGATTATTTATCCTTTTAAAAATAGTCGGCCATTTTCTAAGTATGAGAATAGATAGGATGTATGGTTGCATGTTGAATGTGTCTGTGCCTTGATCTAGTGTGGTTAAAGCTTGTATAGGATGCATTATGTAGTCAGGACGCTGTGCATATACAAAGGAGACTCTGCCCGTTTGCAGAGTGAATTTGTATATGCGGCGGGTCTGTGCGCGCACTGGGGTAGATTTGTTTTCAAAAAAAAATATTACGCTGAACTGGGAGCATCGGTGGCTCTACTTCCGCGCGTTTGAACCCCCGGGGCGTGACACGCGTAAAATGTAACAGCGACTCCCGAAGATACGAAAATACTTGATATTAGGTTTTCTACTAAACCATAGCTCATATGGGGTATTCAAAGTACCCAGGCGCAAATAGATGCGATTGATCACATAGACCGCGGTGTTAATTGCTTCGGCCCAATAATATAAAGGGAATTTTCGGCTATGAAGCATAACACGCGCCATCTCTTGAACAGCTCTATTTTTGCGCTCGACTACACCGTTTTGCAGCGGTGTATAAGGTGCAGAGAATTCATGTTTTATGCCATTTGAAGTGCAAAATTCAATGAATTTTGAATTGATGAATTCTCCACCTCTATCACTGCAAACACAGACAATCTTTTTATTTTTCTCAATCATAATATGATGACATATATCATGAAAAGAGTCAAAAGTATCCGCTTTCTCTTTTAAAAATGTTACCCAAGAATATCTAGAGAAATCATCAACCAAAAGAAAAATATACCATTTCCCACTCAAACTAGGTTGACGAGTTGGCCCCATTAAATCCATATGCAATAATTCTAATGGGCGTTTAGTTCCTACATGGTTCTAATTCTTGTGAATGGATCTAGTTTGTTTTTCCTTTTGACAACCACCACTCACAAGGTTTTTTTTGAAATTTAGTTTAGGAACACCTCTAACTATGTCTTTGTTAGATATTCTAGATTGTTCCTTAAAGTTAATGTGACCTAGTCTTTCATGCCAAAGTGTTTCATTATCAGGTGACACTAGGTTACAATTTTGACTTGTTTTACCAGGAACTACATAGCAATTGTTCTGTGACCTAACCCCTTTCAAAATGAATGAATGATTTACATAAGTTACAACACATTCAATCGCAGAAAAGTTAAAGACAAGGGAAGAGTTCACCTTTACGCACCCAAACCTTACGAGTTTTGGAATACGTCGGCAATGATCGTGACATTGATCTCCTTGGTGAACGCGTCTTGTTCAGTTGATCACTTTTCTTTGGAATCCATAATGACGTCGTCTTGTGGGGGTGTACTACCATTGTTCTTGACCTTTGGTTGATTCCTTCGTGAATTCCGGTCTTTGTTCTTGATGGTAGTTGTTGCAAGAAGTGCTTGATTTGATCGCTTGGCTCCATTCTTGTAATTTCGTCTAATGTACCCTGCAAAATCACAACGAAAACATACCTTTGTGCATGTTGAACCCGAAGTAGATGAGGTAGGCTTGTTCATGTTGGATGCAGTGATTTTCGTCGAAGGAGGAGAAACCGACTGGGGCACAAAGACCGTTCCACTCGAACTCGGATCCTTGTTGGTTCGAGAGTATCCAAGACCCAACCGATTCGTTTGACTGAGACCAAGCAGCTTGTCCAACTTGCTCCTTCCAGAAGAGAATCGCTTTAAATCTTCCTTAAGTTGGAGTATGGTCTTCGTCATCTCCAATTTTTCTTGTTGGGCCTCGGAGTAGAGCTTTGAGAAGTGATTTACATTAGCCACCAATTTGATGTGCTCCTTCTCGAAATGCTTGTTCTTCTCTCGAAGGAAAATATTTATTTTGATCAAGTTATCTTTTTCCTCTTCAAGAGCGTTTGAGAGAGAAGTTGCCTCTTTAGATTGTTATTCAAGATCCCGCAATCTTCTTCTCAAACTTTTGTTTCGCTTTGCCAATTTCTTTGAATCCTTCAATAATTTATGGTAGGCAAAAGCAAAGTTTTCACCTTCAGAATCACTCGGTTCATCATCCGTTGCATTCTTTTCATTCACGGAGGAGTTGGATAATGAACCAGAGGAAGTTGCTGAAAAGCACATGTAAGGTGAAGTTGTGGACGTGTGGAATGCTGTGGCGTTGTTATCCTCATCACTGGAAGATGACTCATTGGAAGCGGAAGTGTCATCCCATGTGACGGCTTGCATAGCCTTCTTCTTTGACGGATTCTTATTGGGACACTCCGTTGAGATATGGCCATAACCTCGGCATTTGAGGCACTGGATTTGTCCCTCAGAGTTCTTCTTGTCCTTTGAAGAACCCTCTTGCTTTCTTGACTTAAAGCTTGAAGATCCCTTGCCTTTCTTGGACTTAACGAAGGATGAGGATTTACTTGAATTTCCCCTTCGAAAGCTTTGGCGAAATTTCCTCGTCAAGAGTGCAAGTTGTTTCTCGAAATCATCCATGGATAAATTATCATCAGCGTCTAAGGAGGAGCTTAGAAACTTACCTTAGGTGCATGTGCTTTCAACAACCAAAATCCTGGCGTGGCTGGCAAACTCACACAGAATGGTGGTATAATACCAACTTTCACACTTCGTTGGGCATGACGCCCTATGAAGCATTGTATGGGCAGGCACCCCCGAACTATTTAGTGGCACTATCGGAGGCTACTGATCTCACGCCCCGGGAGTTTCGTTAATTGGAAGACGACCACTAAAAAGATGTGAATTTGCATTTTTTTTTTTTTTTTTTAAAACCAATCTCCCCCGGTGCGTGCCCAGACCCGCCGCATATTCAAATTCACTCTGCAAACGGGCAGAGTCTCCTTTGTATATGCACGGCGTCCTGACTACAACCACCATACAATCATCACTTTAACCACACTAGTTCAACAGTCGAATACATACAACCATTTTCCATAAGTATTAAAGAGGCCAACTAATTTTGAAAGAATAAATCCACAAGTTTTAAAAATAGTGCCCACACAGCACCCAGGTTTTTCAAAACGATTTTCGAAATCCATAAATCCACAGGGTTTTAAAATGGTGCCCACACGACACCCGGATTTTCAAAACGGTTTTCGCAATCCATAAATCCACAGGGTTTTAAAATGGTGTCCACACGACACCCAGATTTTCAAAACGGTTTTCGCAATCCATAAATCCACAGGGTTTTAAAATGGTGCCCACACGACACCCACATTTTTAAAACAGTTTTCGAAATATTTTCTTTTTATTTTCTTTTGTAGTTTGAAAGCGGGCAATCGGGAAAAGCAAAACAACCATCCACCAAGATAATAAAAAAGACATTCCAACATCCACATCGACCCCACAAGGGTATCGCAATCCACAGAATAAGCTACTAACAGGTAATGAAATGCGCATAAAAGGAAGTAAAATGCAGTCTATGGCCTCAAGGGACCAAAAATACTCCTGCCACGGCCTCACCATCGCCCTAGCTCTCACCCCCGAAAGAAACCTGTCACAGATTGGGAAGTCAGCGACACAAGGTATAAAAGATGAAATGCAGGAAGACTGTAACTAAAGAAAACCGTAAGAAAACCAGAGTAACCGCCCTCCTCATCATGCTATTGACGGTATCCCCTCCCCCTACATAACCTAATCCGGCACCTGCCCCGGCAACCCAGACCGAGCACCAACCTCGGCAAACCAGACCGAGCACCTACCTCGGTAAACCACGCCGAGCACCTACCTCGGCGGGTCGAACCGCTCGCACCTTGGCGCCTCTAACCCCCCACCTACGGGGTGTTGGGTTAAGATTAATTGGATCTAAATAGGGAAAAAAACACCTAGAGGGGGGTGAATAGGTGTAAACAATAAACACTCAAAAATCTTTGCGATATAAAACCCAATGCGGAAAAATAAATAGCACGCAGAGATTTTTACGTGGAAAACTCCGTCACAGGAGTAAAAAACTACGGGACCGATAACACGACGAAATCCACTAGAATTAACACACGTACAAGGTGATATACCGTACTCACAGACGACTCAACCTTTTTCATACGCTCATATTAGATCTTCTCCGCTCACTCCGCAACGCTTCTCGAATCCACGATCTGCGTCCAACGCCGAATCCGCGACGTCCAACGTCGAATCCACGACGTCTGGCCGAATCCACGGTCTTCACCCAGTAGCACGTCTCGAGTCCACGCACGTACCTCGCTCCGAATCCACGAGAGCGGTAGCACCTTGAATCCACAAGGCCACGCGAGTCCACGCGCCGATTTTGGGGTAAATCGTTGTTTTTTGGGTGGTGATGATCCGCCGAATACTTAGATTAGAAATAGATCAGAAATACCATCTAAGTATTCATTAATTTGATTCTACTCAAAATCTGAGTTTGGAAAACCTAGAATCAAATTAATCAATATAGATGAAGAAACATAGAATTAAATCTATTGATTTCCTTTCTTCTCTATATGTGGATTTTTCAATTTCGGCCGTCTTTTTATTATATGCGGCTCCCCTAGAAATTGAATCATAGAGGCTATTTATAGGTTAGAAACCCTTGGAAGAAGATAAGGATCAAAAACTAACCATTTCTGGAATTTTACAGGATGACGGTCCGGACTGGAATTGGCGGTCCGGACTGTCTCAGCGAAATAGACAATTTCCAGAAAAGACGACATTCGGGGTCCGGACTGCAATCCACGGTCCGGACTGTTCATGCATTTCTTACAAATTCCACGTTCGGGGTCCGGACTGAAATTCCCAGGGTCCGGACTAGAATTATGCACGAACTAACCTATGTTCGGGGTCCGGACTGTAAAGCCCGATCTGGACTCTGAACATATGGAATGTCCAGTTTTTGATTTTTATGCAATAAAAAAATTCATCCAAGTGTTTCTACACTATAAGAAGTATTCGGATCATCAAAATTATTTAATTAAACGTACCTGATCCTTTTGAATTATTCTTTCTTGAGATTGAGGTATATGATCCAACTTTCTTCATTTTCAATCTTCAAGACTTAACCAATTTCACGAAATACGCCAACTCAAATTCCGTAACAATCTCCCCCTTTGGCGGTTTCGTGACAAAACAAAAATTCACTCAAGAAAATTCAAAAAGATATTTTTGTTGCTATCACCATACAACAAAAATTTACATTTGAGATCCAAATAAAAATAAATACATGAGATAAACTCCTAGAACAGACTCTAGACTTAGACATCTGTACTCTCTGCAAAAGAAATCATTCTTGACAAAAGAAATCGTTAGATACCTCAAGAATTTGATGTTATTCAAAACCACACACAGAGATGAAGTTTATACTCATTTATACTTACCATGACATTTATACATTCAGATATGTAATTGGATCACAATTAAAATTCAACATATCTTCTAAGCAATAAAAACCAAATGTCACAAAGTAGTTAGTCAACATCAACTTGTTAGTAATATTACATGCCCAAATAGTTAGTCAAATAGTTAGTCGAGGCATGCATCGAAACAATAAAAAACAAAGTAAACAATAAAAACCAAAGTTGAAGTTGTACTTACCTTCACATACTTACCTTCAAAGTAGACTTTCTCACAATCATTGTTCAAAGTAGACTATCTCTCTCCCCCTTTTTGTCACTAAACTTAGCCAAAATTACAAAATGGAGAGAATAGTTAAAAACTTCAAGAACCAAAAGTTTGAGAACTAAAACAAACTTAAAGACCTGCAAAAGAAAAGATTAGCCATGAGATCAAGCTAAATCCGAACTGTCTGAGCTGGTATGATCCAGCTTGTTCAAAATTCCTTTCAGCATCCGTGATATTTTGGAACATTTCTTTCTCATTTGTTGTTGTTCAGCGGCAATTTGCTGGAGATCTGTCGTCAATCTCTCTTGGTCAGCAGATAGTCTTCTTTGTTCCTGATGAACGGAGGCCAATACGGTAGCTTCTGGAGTGTTTCTCCTTGAAGTCGATGGACGAGGTGGAGAAGCATATGATGCATGCTGGCCTTCATCCCATGGGGATTCTCTAGGTACTGAGTGTGCTCTAGAAAAGGATTCAGTGATTTGAATTCCACTTCCCTTGACATTTTCCCGTGTAGTATAATGTTTGGACGTTGACGTAGACTTCTTGAGCTTTTTGTTCTTGAAATACAATCTGTCTTCCTTATCAACATTTTTCTGTGCTTGTCTTCCAATTTCTTCCCAATCTTCTTCATCAGCAATATCCGGAGCCTTTGTTTTTGAAGTTTCGGCAGGGACTTTACCTTTTGAGGTAGTAGGTATAGTGGCCTCTACTAAGAGATCATCCCAATCGATCGATTATGTCTCATATTCCGTCTAGGAATCATCCTTAGTTTTCTTCGCCTTCTTAGCCCTCTTAGGCTTGACAGTATCTCTTGTATGAACCATGGCAGCCAGAAGAAATACAACCCTAGTGATTACCATTGTTGCTGCTGCTTGTGAAAGAGGAGTCATGTGAGAAAAACTCAACAACACGACAAAAATTATTTATTTTCAAAAATTTTCAAAATTGTACCTAAGCAATCATTATCATGTAGAGAGACTAAGAATCAAATTAGTTTTGCAAAAAGAATTTTAAAAATAGATCAATTCCATGATTTTCAAAAATTCCTATTATATGCCCTAAAACCGAAATTTTAGAAATCAAAGCCTAAAAATCCGTTAATCAAAAGAAAACCTAGCATATAATCAAAACTAATCTACCCAGAGTTCTTATTTCAAAAGAAGTTTGATCAAAAACCAATCACAAACGACAAAGATATGAGATTTTCATCACGTTTTGAGAGAAATATAGTAAAGTGAAAAACCGAGTTCTGATCAATAAAACTCACTTGGAACCGAAGAATCTGAGTTGGAAAGACTCCAAAAAGCTTGATGATCTAGAGAGAGAAGCTCTGGAGACTCTTGAACAAAAAATTGTAGTAAAAGAAATCAGATCCCTTTTGTTCTAAATAAAAACCTAGCCGCGGTCCGGACTGCCTGAAGAATCCAGTCCGGATCGGCTAAACGTAGGATTTCCTGCGTTCGGGGTCCGGATCGGTTCATCCAGTCCGGACCGGCTCCAAACTTTTTCATCAGAAAGATTCAGAAAAATTTCAGAAAATCCAGAAAAGGATTGTAAGCACTTTTGTGTATCAACTTTAAATAAAAATCATCGTTTCATAATAAAAGAAATAGATTATGCAAAATCTATCAATAATATCCAAGAATTGGAACGAAAATTTATAAAAATTAAATCCCTTAAAGTTGAACAACTTCAATCACATCTAACATGATCTTATGCGTAATGCCTTTATCAAATCATCAATTTGGTAAAGAAAATAAAATACCAAGATCAATAGATGTCTGAAATCCCAGATAAGTTAGATAATATATCCAGTCAATTTATTGTAAGGAGTGGCTCTATGAGCATCTTTCAATTAAAAATCCCACCTTATACCAACCTTGGAATTTGACAGAGTCAAGTATTCCAAAAAGCATTTTATCTAGACAACTTGAAAAACCATGCTTGGTATACATGTGGTAGCTGCACACAGTACTCGGACGACCGAGGTGGTAGCTCTTTCCTCCATGTGGTGGTAGTTTTCACACTCCTCTTTGGGATGTAACTCTTTCCACATCTTTTGAGCATAACACTTTTTCTTTGACTCCCCCTCAATTGGCTATCAATTATATAATATATAAGATATTCAACCAAAAATTGATCTCGATTTCATACTCGACTCAATCGTCAAATGAGATAACAACTATACCAAGAGATCATTTGAGAGAGAAATTGACTTTGATCAAAACAAAGATGACTTAATTGACATAAATGATCATCGCAACAAATGAATTATTATGATATCCAATGCATAATAAATTTCTAATTCTATGAAAGGATGCGATTAAAGTCAATATAACTAATGCTCAATTAATGTCCTATGTACAAGCATACATATATGAACAAAAACACAGAACAAAACCTAACCTAAGCAAAAGTTTCAAAAAGAGGTTATTTCAAGGAAAGCATTCCAATTGCTTTACGCAAATGAATAAAACGTTTTTGATCCAAAGGTTTGGTTAAAATGTCAGCTAATTGATTGTCACGCCCCGGGGTCGAAACTGCGACCCGGGCCCGCCAACAGATCCGCCACCTATGCCAACCTGCATAGGCGAAGCGTTCTACCTGCAAGAAAAGTACTATAACTAAACAGATATCAGAGCTGTAAATAGAAATCTGCTGTAACTAAAAACAATCACTGTACAACTGGAAATAAACAACACTGTCTGCCTCCCAAAATAATAATAATACAAATCCTCGAGTACAAGCTCTAAACCCAACCGGGAGGTAACTCCAATATATACAACAGTGTACAGTCTCTCAATACAAAATATCCTCACTACAATAGTCTCTCAAAAGAGGAAAAAGAAACAGCTAATCCACTGATGATCTCCACAGAAGGGTACCGCTACTCTCCAACGCCGGGTAGGGATCTAGCTCGCGACTCCCTCGCCCCGATCAACAACCACAGAGTCGGCAACACCCGCTAAGACTCTGCAAAACAAAGGAGAGGAAGGAAAAAGAAGGGGAAAAAACCCCAGAGGGTGTGAGAACTACACCAAAGGAGGGAGTTCTCAGTGGGTAACACCGCCAGGACCGACGGTCTGCCCACCAAGTCCTCAAGCGACAAAAACTAACCAAAGCCGTAAAGACTGATAAAAGAAGCTGGACCCTCTCAACAGCTAACAAGCCACTAAGCTTGCTATGACTGCCATGCCTGCTCTGCCCGCCTATGCCTGCCAAGCCTGCCATGCCTGCTCTGCCTGCCTATGCCTGCCATGCCTGCCTGCCTACTATGCCTGCTATGCCTGCCAAGCCTGCCATGCCTGCCATGCCTGCCTGCCTACTATGCCTGCAATGCCTGCCCGCCTGCCATGCCTGCCTACAACGGTCAACAACTCACAAAGACCTTGGGACCACCGTACCCCAAAACGGTTCCCAACAACACTAGCACTGGTCCAAACACCGCCACTAGACTCCACTCGGTCCCCCTGACACGAGCGCAACTAAAAAGCAAAAGGTCTGTAATAAGCCCAATCTAATGCCACCAGTAGACACTGGTACTGCCTGCTCTGCCTGCCGCGACGGGTATGCCAGCCTACGCATAACACCGAAGCAAAGGAGTCTCAAGGACTCAAAGTCTGTCTGCCGCGCACTCCGGAGTGGCACTCGAGGGGAGCGACCCACACGAGTAAAGTATCTCAATCAGCAGGACTGGATCATGACTCTGATCAAAGTGGGAAAGCCCATCCACTAGAGAAATCGAATACCCAATCTGGTGCATAAATAAATATCCGGTCAACCGCCCAATATCCGCGGTTGCCGCAAAGCCCCACAACTAATCCAACCTGTCCCAGACACCAAGTCCCGACTACACTACCCAGAACCCCTGCTCGAACCTGAGCAACACAGACCACCTGACTAACAAAGAAGGAGAAAAGGATAACATGGTTTCTCCTAAGTCAAGTTCCAAAAGTAGTGCAGCGGTAAAAGATGGCCTAACTACATGCCCATGCACGCATGCTTTGTTCTCAGAAATAATAAAAGTGGGTGAAGCATATAATAGTAAAGCATGCTAAAACATTACTACTATGGTATACCAATCTCACCCAAGTGGGCCATTCCTTGCTTACCTCTCGCTCATATCGGTTGCACATCAAATACGCCTGCTATCAATCATAGAGGGATGATAACCCCACATGTGCACTTACATTCACCATGATATAAAAACCTTATACAGTTACTAAATTAAGCTTACCCACCTGAAGAGCTCAATCCAAGGCAAACCTGGAGTCGGTGAAGAGGGTAGACGCCCGCGGTCCAAAATCTGCCAACAAAACACCCACGGTACAAGTCGCGAAAGCCTCGGCTTCAAACAGCTGAAAACACCCCTGAGTACAACAATAAGGCTTAACATTACACTTTTAATCCCCAAAATTAACCAAACATACACCATCTGAAAATCAGTCCCAAAGCCGCGCATAATTCACCTGCTGCAAATGCCCAGAAAAATCCAATAAAAATACCACAGTAATCCTCGCGTCGATACCTTCGAAACGAGTACTTGCACGTCCAATTCCGAGCTTCCTACACTGAGAAACAATTCGGACAAGGGAACCACCCCGAATCAAACTACACTCAAAAACTGTAGCAACAAATACTGTTCACAGATAATCTTCACCTTCGAGAATTATTCAGAAAATTCCAAGAAAATTTGGGCATATTCCTCGTGATGTGTAGATGCAAATCGCCTCTTGAATCGCCCCAATCCGATGCCTGTGCGCGAAGATATCGCCAAAATACCACACCGCTGTCCCAAAACTCCGCCCAGAAAATGAGGTCACAAGATGATCCGAAAAAACCCATGAAAAGCTCGGAATGGGAAAAACCAGTAAACATGGGAAACGTAGCCCTACCTGTCGTGAAGCCAACGGCGCAAGAATCGCCTCATTCGGAGGTCGGAGTATGCCGGGGGAGTCCTCGCACCGAAATGCGACGAAGAAGAACACAAACGAACGAGCGTCGCGCCGCGCCGTAAAAATGGTAACCTCGGGATGCGTGCTGCCGAAAAATATGGAACTCTGCAGATGGATCCGCCACAGGGAGATGAAGAAAACTCGTGAAGGTGGCACTGTGAAAATCCGCGCGGAGAAGAAGCTCTCTGCAAAAGAACTCGGCCCTTTTTATAGCCTGAAGAAACAGCCTGAAAACAAATCCGGAAATACCCAACATATCCCCACTTCCGGGCGCTCCCGATTTCGGGCGGCTACAGTGTTGGGCCCGGCCCAACACTGTGCGCGCCCGAAATCCTCCCGGGCCTCCACGTCGCCCCCCGCACAGCGTACAGCCCCGCTGGCCGCCCCCTGCGCGACGCGTGGGCCAACGCCGCGACGACACCTGGCGCGCACCCGGTCAACGCCCCCTGCCGCGCCCACGTGCGCCTGCGCCCGCCGCCTGCGTCCGCCTGCCGCGCACTGTTCCGAGGCACCCGGTGCACCTCCGTGGACCCGGCCTGCAAGAGCCCGCCAACCACACGACGCCACGTGTCCCGCCGGTCCACTGCACCACGCCCGCCCGTTCCGTAGACCCAGTCCACTAAACCGCCCACTCCGACACTGCCACGTGTCCACCCCCTGGTCCACCGTGCGCCCCGCACTCTCTGTGGACCGCGCCCCGCGGACCGGCCCACTCCCGAGCCGCCACGCGTCCGGCCCCCGGTGCACGCCTGCCGCGTGGACCGGGCGGCCCGCGCCTCCGTCCGCCGCGCCGCCTGCGGCCGCTCCGCCGCCGCCGCCGTCGCCGGAAACACTGTTCCGGCATGAACAGTGTCCGAAGCTCAAAAATCACAAATGGGTAGTCCGTTTTAACCGTTTTCGCGCGCTGAATCCGAATTTGATGTCCATTTTGCCAAATTCCAACTCCAAAATTTGCCGAAGGCATCCGAAAAGATAATCCTTGGTCCAAACTTCGCACTGAGTCCAATTTAAATATCCTTGGCGCGCGAAACCACTTCTGGAGCTCCGACGGAGTCCAATGATCACCCACGTGATCCAAAAACACACTGAGCCCAACACTAATGTCCAAATGGGGCACAAATCTCACCAACACGCCACATAGGCCTCCGAGAGCTGTAGATGATCCAGTAATCTCGTCGTGGGGATCCAGGTCCTCACATCCTCCCCCACTAAGAAAAGTTTCGTCCTCGAAACTAGCTCAAATCCCCCAAGGGTCCCACATACCACGGGTAGGTATTCCTCAATAACGCCTCCAGCTCCCGAAACATCACTCACTCCCCGTGATTACTCCCCAGCAACAACAACAACAAGTACGGCATGGCCCGACATGCGATTTTCTCATCTCTCGAGCCAGAAATCGCAACGGGCGTCCCTCGTACTCCAACAATCACAGATCTCGGAAGGGGCAAGTCAATCACGGGCGAGGGATCCAAAAGCAAAACACTCCTGAGCTGAGACGTGAAACAATACAGAGGCCCCATCAAGAGCCGGGGGAAACAGAATAACCATCCGCGCAACACGCACTAAACCACCTCCTGGGGTCTACTCAACCCGGACCACCCGAAGTATACCCACAGATTCATCCCATGAGGAAAAAGATCCAATAAGCTGGGGTCTTCACTCGGTTACTTCCGATCCAAAATCACCCGAGTGGCCAACTCAACCACGAGCTACCCTCAAAAGGGATCCTCAAGAGACACAAACTCAAGCCACGGTTGGACACTCAACAGCCAACATAACTCCAACAGATCCACGGGTCGAAAAGGATGCCCTGACGGGGACCAAACCGTCAGTGAACGGGAGGGAAAACTGGCTCGAAAGGCGATCAAAATGCGGAGGCTCAAACTCGCGGTCAAAAATCCCAAATCAGCAACAACAATCCGCGAAAATCCCACTCAAGATGCTGAGTAATCAAAACTGATAGCCAAGCAGGCATGGCCTACGCCCAGGTATAACAATCCAAGCTGGGAATAAAGGACGTACTGAAGGCTCAACCGTGGAATCCAAGCTGCCTGCAAAACAGCGGTTCATCCTGCCACAACACTCATAGGGTTGGACTAATAAAGTGTGGACCGAAGATCCACCCACGGTAACTCCACCGCCACAATGGGAGGCATCCCTAACACACACAATTCCATCTCCCAACACAGGAAACACTAGCATTGGCGCTAATATCAGACACATTATCCATTGGCCATGCTCTCTCGGTACCGCCAAGTCTAGAAGCTTCTCACCTCAAGAATGAAAGTCGGTCTCAGTCAACTTGAATAACATCCACTTGGTCGGGTTCCACCGCCGTCCCTACGGCTCGAACAAAGCGACCCAAGAAGGTATGCTTCAGCAGCTACAACTTGTACTTCCCTAACTCGGCATACCGCTTCATCCACACGGGCATGGTAGCACATCCACAAAGTGCTCCTAGTACTCCAAGTCACTCTGGGAGTAAATCAAAATATCCACGGAAACACCACTCCCAGTCCGTCCAAGTACAACTGGGACCTACTATTCCTCAGATCTTGAAGTCCACAGGGCATTCGTCATTTCATTGGGCCTCACTAACAACTCAGAATGCCCCCACCGCGTCCACAACGCCACCTAGGCGAAGTCCTCAGCTGTCTAACTCCAAGTGGGCACTCGGATCATACCCCAACTGCCGGAGTACAACTCCATCAATAAGGTCCTAGATACCATAAAAGGACCCTTACATCCGTGTATCAACGATGTGGCATCACCACCGTATACCAACGGCGTGGCACTAGGTCAAACAGACCCCCCGATCCATCGGCCCCTGCAGCAGTGCCATCGGGTCTCTCCCTCAGCTCTACCGGCGATATCCAATGAGGTGCCGCCCCGGGTGGCGCGGTTCCTCGAACCACGTCAAACGCAATCTCTATCTCCCTAACCGGCGGCATTACCAACAACTAAGGTGAAATCACACACGGAATCTCGCAGGCAACAGAGATATCTCTAAGTCCCGGTGCCGCCGTAAGCACCTCTCCCCCTGTCGCTAAAACCAGAGTGCTCTAACAACCTCAACGAGCAAGCCTCCAATTGCCTGTCTTGCCGAAGATCAAGTCCTCTTTTGCCGCAGTCGAACATCCTGTGGCATAGTGCCCAACAATCTCAAGCATAAGGTCAAAACACCTAATTGCTATAATTTCCAATAACTCTGCCGGTGTCTCGCGGTCTCGGCCGCACTGGACATGATCCAAAAGCCTCCTCCACGTGCACAACAACAACAGGAACCTGTACCTCTAGTGCACGTGGTAACAAATCTGCCTCTAACCCATGTAAGAGTGGATCATGCTCTAACTCCGACTACCGTGGTGAAATCCCACCTGCGACACTCAATCCACTACCGTGGCGCCCTCCAACCGGGCGGCACAGATTCATCCACTCAAAGTAAGTGGTTGTCGCTCAATCTGCCCGAAAATCAGGACTATCACTGGAAGCACGACCTCTGTCTCTGATCACATTGAGGCGACGAATAAGGCCCTCCGCAGATAACAAATCCACGCAATCGCTGCGCCTCTCAAATAAAATACCGACGTCGCCTTCGGGGTCCACCCGACCTCTGACATCTCGGGAATTCGTCATGCAAGAAAAGAAAATTAGACATGCCCCCCTGCCGGCCGATCTGTCCTCCATCACCCCGCCAAGTGCCAAGATCCAGAACTCACCTCTGGCGGCAGATTCCTATCCAAAGGAACTGCAATGCCGCGCTCCATACATAATGCCTGCACCAACGAGGCGTCGAAATCTACAATGGAGGGACTGAATAACAGAAAGGTGTCCTGGCGCAAACCACTCCCAGTCTCATATATCCTATGCGCCTCGTCCCTCGAATCTGGAGCGCGCAGTTCAACAACTGCATACACTCACAAGCACAGGGAGGCTCTCAATTAATCACTCCATCACCACCAGCCACGACTCTGCCTCCAAAGGCTCCAAACTCAATCTTACGAGTCGGGGTGGTTTGTCTGCCAAATATGGCTCAATAGGTCAATCATGTCCCACAGCTCACCAGCTGTCAACCATCCACCCTGCCTCGGTGCCTCGACACTAAACATTGGCACAGAGGGGGCTACTCAGTGCTCCAACAACTGTGTCACCAAGACCAGCTGCTCACTCTGCCGCTGACAAGCCTCAGACAATCCTGTCATGGCAGTTGAGCTTGAGCAGTTGGTTTTGGGCCGGATACCCGGATCGAGCGGGCCCGGGTCGCAGTTTCGACCCCGGGGCGTGACAGATTAGAGTGGTATCAGAGCTGTAAATAGAAATCTGCTGTAACTAAAAACAATCACTGTACAACTGGAAATAAACAACACTGTCTGCCTCCCAAAATAATAATAATACAAATCCTCGAGTACAAGCTCTAAACCCAACCGGGAGGTAACTCCAATATATACAACAGTGTACAGTCTCTCAATACAAAATATCCTCACTACAATAGTCTCTCAAAAGAGGAAAAAGAAACAGCTAATCCACTGATGATCTCCACAGAAGGGTACCGCTACTCTCCAACGCCGGGTAGGGATCTAGCTCGCGACTCCCTCGCCCCGATCAACAACCACAGAGTCGGCAACACCCGCTAAGACTCTGCAAAACAAAGGAGAGGAAGGAAAAAGAAGGGGAAAAACCCCAGAGGGTGTGAGAACTACACCAAAGGAGGGAGTTCTCAGTGGGTAACACCGCCAGGACCGACGGTCTGCCCACCAAGTCCTCAAGCGACAAAAACTAACCAAAGCCGTAAAGACTGATAAAAGAAGCTGGACCCTCTCAACAGCTAACAAGCCACTAAGCTTGCTATGACTGCCATGCCTGCTCTGCCCGCCTATGCCTGCCAAGCCTGCCATGCCTGCTCTGCCTGCCTATGCCTGCCATGCCTGCCTGCCTACTATGCCTGCTATGCCTGCCAAGCCTGCCATGCCTGCCATGCCTGCCTGCCTACTATGCCTGCAATGCCTGCCCGCCTGCCATGCCTGCCTACAACGGTCAACAACTCACAAAGACCTTGGGACCACCGTACCCCAAAACGGTTCCCAACAACACTAGCACTGGTCCAAACACCGCCACTAGACTCCACTCGGTCCCCCTGACACGAGCGCAACTAAAAAGCAAAAGGTCTGTAATAAGCCCAATCTAATGCCACCAGTAGACACTGGTACTGCCTGCTCTGCCTGCCGCGACGGGTATGCCAGCCTACGCATAACACCGAAGCAAAGGAGTCTCAAGGACTCAAAGTCTGTCTGCCGCGCACTCCGGAGTGGCACTCGAGGGGAGCGACCCACACGAGTAAAGTATCTCAATCAGCAGGACTGGATCATGACTCTGATCAAAGTGGGAAAGCCCATCCACTAGAGAAATCGAATACCCAATCTGGTGCATAAATAAATATCCGGTCAACCGCCCAATATCCGCGGTTGCCGCAAAGCCCCACAACTAATCCAACCTGTCCCAGACACCAAGTCCCGACTACACTACCCAGAACCCCTGCTCGAACCTGAGCAACACAGACCACCTGACTAACAAAGAAGGAGAAAAGGATAACATGGTTTCTCCTAAGTCAAGTTCCAAAAGTAGTGCAGCGGTAAAAGATGGCCTAACTACATGCCCATGCACGCATGCTTTGTTCTCAGAAATAATAAAAGTGGGTGAAGCATATAATAGTAAAGCATGCTAAAACATTACTACTATGGTATACCAATCTCACCCAAGTGGGCCATTCCTTGCTTACCTCTCGCTCATATCGGTTGCACATCAAATACGCCTGCTATCAATCATAGAGGGATGATAACCCCACATGTGCACTTACATTCACCATGATATAAAAACCTTATACAGTTACTAAATTAAGCTTACCCACCTGAAGAGCTCAATCCAAGGCAAACCTGGAGTCGGTGAAGAGGGTAGACGCCCGCGGTCCAAAATCTGCCAACAAAACACCCACGGTACAAGTCGCGAAAGCCTCGGCTTCAAACAGCTGAAAACACCCCTGAGTACAACAATAAGGCTTAACATTACACTTTTAATCCCCAAAATTAACCAAACATACACCATCTGAAAATCAGTCCCAAAGCCGCGCATAATTCACCTGCTGCAAGTGCCCAGAAAAATCCAATAAAAATACCACAGTAATCCTCGCGTCGATACCTTCGAAACGAGTACTTGCACGTCCAATTCCGAGCTTCCTACACTGAGAAACAATTCGGACAAGGGAACCACCCCGAATCAAACTACACTCAAAAACTGTAGCAACAAATACTGTTCACAGATAATCTTCACCTTCGAGAATTATTCAGAAAATTCCAAGAAAATTTGGGCATATTCCTCGTGATGTGTAGATGCAAATCGCCTCTTGAATCGCCCCAATCCGATGCCTGTGCGCGAAGATATCGCCAAAATACCACACCGCTGTCCCAAAACTCCGCCCAGAAAATGAGGTCACAAGATGATCCGAAAAACCCATGAAAAGCTCGGAATGGGAAAAACCAGTAAACATGGGAAACGTAGCCCTACCTGTCGTGAAGCCAACGGCGCAAGAATCGCCTCATTCGGAGGTCGGAGTATGCCGGGGGAGTCCTCGCACCGAAATGCGACGAAGAAGAACACAAACGAACGAGCGTCGCGCCGCGCCGTAAAAATGGTAACCTCGGGATGCGTGCTGCCGAAAAATATGGAACTCTGCAGATGGATCCGCCACAGGGAGATGAAGAAAACTCGTGAAGGTGGCACTGTGAAAATCCGCGCGGAGAAGAAGCTCTCTGCAAAAGAACTCGGCCCTTTTTATAGCCTGAAGAAACAGCCTGAAAACAAATCCGGAAA
The DNA here is from genome assembly GCA_029204045.2 of Tillandsia leiboldiana. NCBI lineage: Eukaryota > Viridiplantae > Streptophyta > Magnoliopsida > Poales > Bromeliaceae > Tillandsia > Tillandsia leiboldiana. Next base: position 7,723,537 of record CM055060.1, read on the forward strand.
TACCCAACATATCCCCACTTCCGGGCGCTCCCGATTTCGGGCGGCTACAGTGTTGGGCCCGGCCCAACACTGTGCGCGCCCGAAATCCTCCCGGGCCTCCACGTCGCCCCCCGCACAGCGTACAGCCCCGCTGGCCGCCCCCTGCGCGACGCGTGGGCCAACGCCGCGACGACACCTGGCGCGCACCCGGTCAACGCCCCCTGCCGCGCCCACGTGCGCCTGCGCCCGCCGCCTGCGCCCGCCTGCCGCGCACTGTTCCGAGGCACCCGGTGCACCTCCGTGGACCCGGCCTGCAAGAGCCCGCCAACCACACGACGCCACGTGTCCCGCCGGTCCACTGCACCACGCCCGCCCGTTCCGTAGACCCAGTCCACTAAACCGCCCACTCCGACACTGCCACGTGTCCACCCCCTGGTCCACCGTGCGCCCCGCACTCTCTGTGGACCGCGCCCCGCGGACCGGCCCACTCCCGAGCCGCCACGCGTCCGGCCCCCGGTGCACGCCTGCCGCGTGGACCGGGCGGCCCGCGCCTCCGTCCGCCGCGCCGCCTGCGGCCGCTCCGCCGCCGCCGCCGTCGCCGGAAACACTGTTCCGGCATGAACAGTGTCCGAAGCTCAAAAATCACAAATGGGTAGTCCGTTTTAACCGTTTTCGCGCGCTGAATCCGAATTTGATGTCCATTTTGCCAAATTCCAACTCCAAAATTTGCCGAAGGCATCCGAAAAGATAATCCTTGGTCCAAACTTCGCACTGAGTCCAATTTAAATATCCTTGGCGCGCGAAACCACTTCTGGAGCTCCGACGGAGTCCAATGATCACCCACGTGATCCAAAAACACACTGAGCCCAACACTAATGTCCAAATGGGGCACAAATCTCACCAACACGCCACATAGGCCTCCGAGAGCTGTAGATGATCCAGTAATCTCGTCGTGGGGATCCAGGTCCTCACATTGATCCTCAGTTGAAATGTAGGAAAGTTGAAGAATATTTGATTCAACTAGCTCTCTTAGAAAATGATATCTAAGTTCAATGTGTTTTGTTCTTGAGTGCAACACAGGGTTTTTGGAAATATTTATAGCACTGGTGTTGTCACACAAAATTGTTACCGAAGTTGCTGAAATTCAGAAATCGCTCAACACGCTTTTCATCCAAATGAGTTGAGTTGAACAACTACCCGCTGAGATATATTCCGCTTCGGCAATCGAGAGTGCAATGCAGTTCTGTTTTTTACTATGCCATGCAACAAGACAATGGCCAAGATAAAAACATGCACCACTCGTACTTTTCCGATCATCCACTGATCCTGCCCAATCGGCATCTGAATATCCTACAATGTCAAGACTTGTTCCCATAGGATACCAAATTCTGAAATTTACAGTTCCTTTGACGTATCGGATGATCCGTTTCACCGCTTTCAGGTGATCCTCCTTTGGTGCTGGCTGATATCTCGCGCAGATCCCAACACTAAAGGATATATCCGGGCGACTAGCCTTGAGATAGAGCAGACTTCCAATCATGCTGCGATAAAGTTTCTCGTCTACACTTTCACTAGGAGATTCACTTCCTAATCCCTTATTGCTAGTTCCCATAGGAGTCGGAAAATCTTTAGAATCTTCTAATCCGAATTTCTTCACCAACTCCTTTGCGTACTTGGATTGACACAGATGAATGCCTTCTTCATTTTGTTTTACTTGCAATCTAAGAAAATATGTCAGTTCGCCCATCATGGACATCTCGAATTCGCTTTCCATGGTTTCTGCGAATTTAGAAGCATCATTATCCTTTGTTGCCCCAAATACAATGTCATCGACATAAATTTGTGCAACAATGTCACGCCCCGGGGGTTTGTTTTAGCGGAAACGATTCATAAAAGTCGAATATTTGACGTGTAAATTTTTTTTTTGTTTAAAAGAGAACCCCTCTTCCCCGGCACGTGCCCAGACCCGCCACACACACAGGATCACTCCGCAAACGGACAGAGTCTCCCCTGTATGTGCACGGCGTAGCGTTCAGTACATGTTCCAACATACACAACCAATCAATCACAACAATTATTCACAAACAACCAGCATTCTAAACTAATCAAAAACATATGGCCGATCAATTTTGGAAAGGATAAATCCACAGTTTTGAAAGAGCGCCCACCCGGCGCTTACGTTTTGAAAGCTAGTTTCGAAATCAGCATAAATCCACAAGGTTTGAAAACGGTGCCCACCCGACACCAAGTTTTGAAATCTCTTTCGCAATCCATAAATCCACAGGGTTTTGAAACCAGTGCCCACACGACACTTAGATTTTGAAAACGGTTTTCGCAATCTTTTCTTTGGCTTTTGCCTGTTTGATTTTCAAATGGCCAACAGAAATAAAAGGAAGAGTAACGCACAAGGGTACTAAATGCAACCCGTACCGACATCCACGCCGACCCCACGAGGGTATCGCGAACCTCTCACATAACTACAATGTAATGAAAAGCGAGAATGAAAGAAGAAATACAGTCCAGGGTCCCCAGCGACCCAGCTGCTCCTGTCCCGTCCTCACCACCGCCTACCTCTCCCCCGTCTGAACCCTGTCACGAAGTGGGATGTCAGTGACGTAAAAGTAGTAAAGCAGGAGAATATAATAAAACAAACCGTGCAGACAACCGGAGCGACCACCCCCCCTCAAGGAGGAAAGGCAACCTGTACACCTGTATCCTGTAATACCCGGACACATCGGACAACTAAACCGACGGCCCATACCGTACCTGCAGAAACCCGACCACGTCGGACAACTAAACCGACGGGTCGCACCGCTCGCACCTCGGCGCCTCAACCCCACCACTAATAAGGGGCCCCACTACGTCACCTCGTGGGTATACACGGGTCATAGACCACTTTTCCGGAAAAGCGCACCCTTTGCGGTGGCCAAACCGCGGGTGCGCGTGTGACAGCCTCGAGCCAAGTAACCATAACCACCATCATGTCAACAGCATAATATATATAACAAGAGTAAAACGGCAACATGTATAATCAAAAGTAAAACCGTAGCATATGCGATCAGAAGTAACCCACTATCATGTATAGTCAATGTCAAGGCAATAATACGTGCACTCGAAGGTAGCCCGCCCACATATAATTATCAAAAGAAGAACGACCGTCGGAGACCGACGCTAAACACTATGAAGAGACCTGCTAACATGCATAAGTTATCGCCCATCACTATTTAACCCCAGTATACTTAGAATAGGCCCCGTCCAATATGATAGAATTCAGAGGCTAGGAACAAAGTAAATACAACCCACCTGAATGTAGGCCGATCCCGAACTCCCGCTAGACTGCCGGGAGGCTGGCGCTGAACAACTGGGCCCTGAACAAGGGGCTAGAATCAGTAATAGACTCACACAACCCACCCCGATGACACAACAGTAATGTGATGCTAATAAGGAGCAATGTCGTCGATTTATTGAATACAAATCCGATTTCTGATTAGCGAGAGTCCACGGGACTCTAACAAAGTGTCTAGTGGTGTAAAAACACTGTCTAAAGTCAGCCTGTGTGTCTAATTTGCAATTAGGTCCGTAGTATATTTTAATTCACATTATTATCCTATTTTATTATCCGTTTCGACTCGTTCTTGAAATCCGGGGGTCCAAAATCGACGCCGTAAGTTTCAGCGTGTTCATTACGGCGAGACCCAGGCCGTGCTTACAAGTTTGGACTGCCACGGATCCCGAGGGTAAAGTTGGCCCAACAATCACTAAGCCCAACAAGCCACTATGCTAAAACTTAATTAATACTTGACCAACACGGAGAATTAGCCAGAGCATGGTGATCAGCATGGACCAGGTACAACGGGGCTCACCTGAGGCTTGCCGGAGGTTGGCCGGAGCAGTGGCCGGAGCAGCACCACCCACAAGGTCCCAGCTCGGGTTGGGTGTTCTTGAAGCAACACAGGTGCAGACCTGCTCCAGAGGTGAGCATCAGCTAAGGAGGTGTCCCAGAAGAGGTTTAGTGCATGCGGGGTCGAGCCCTGGCGGCCGGAGGCGGCGGCGGCCGGAGCTAAGCCCGTAGTAGTGATTTCGGGTGCAAGAATTAAGTCCATGAAACCGGGGCCCTTTTGACCCAAACTAAAACAATGGGGAGCGAGAGGAGGTCATCTAGGTCTTACCTGGATGGTTGCCGGAGTCCCGAGTCGCCGGGGATCGCCGGAGCTAAACTTGAAGGCAATTCGGGTGCAACTGTGGTGGCAAGAAAACCCGATGTCAAGATCCTCATGCAACACGATGGAAAGACTCTAGAGGATCATAGGAGCCTACCTGAGTGGTTTCCGGGCGACCAGAGGCGGCGGCGTGGCGCGGCGGAGGAGCTCGGGAAAACCTCAATGGCCAACAATGGCGGATTTCCGGCGCGGTGGTCCGGGCCGGAACAAGATGGACCGAGCTGATCCCCACCTCACCAGGATGCTTCCAGCAGGGGTGGCCGGCCTCGGGAAGCCGCGGCTGTGCCGGACGACGACGATCGGCCGCGGTGCAAGAGTCTGGATTTCTAGGGCACTCTCGTGCGGGCCCGATCTTGATCCGATCGCCACGCGACTTCACGGAGAGGTTGCAGTCGATGAGAAGGAGTAACCCAACGGTGCTGATCGCCGGTTTAACGGTCGGATGCGGCGGCGCCCACGATAGGATGAGAAAAACGGTAATCCAGCGACAGCTCTTCCCGCCGGCGATCGGGGCGGCGGTGATGGCTGGGTCTGCACCCGAGGGGCGGCCTCGATGTCAGGAGTGCTATAGTCGTAACCGAAAGCCGGAATAAAAACAAAAATCCTAAGAATTCACCTTCGCCGGAATTCCAAGAAAAGGAGAGGACGGCCGCGGCGGTGCACGGCGGCGGCTGGGTCCGAGAACACCTTGGCTCGAATGCGGCTTCAAGAGGGACCTCACCCGACTAGGTCTTGGACATCCCAGGCCTTCCTGAGTACTCTCTCCCCGAGTCACCCGAGATCAGAGTGTGTCTTGATCTTCTTCTCCGGCGACGTGGAGGCGGCGGCCGGCGCGGGGCTCCGTGGAATATGGCAGAGAGGAGGAGGTCTGTTAGAGCTGCGGCTATGGGTTGAGGGCTACGAGAGCTTTGGAAAACCCTAGCTCGAGGATGCGTGAATATATAGGGTTTTTGCAACTTTGCATTTTAGCCCTTCTAGCTTCAAGATTTCAACCCCAGTCCTTTACAGCATGCTTATCTCACAATTAAGTCCCTCTCCAATGCATGGCACGCCTTTCGAGGCAACATATATAGGGTTTTAAGTGCAAAAACTGCATTTTTCGATGCATTTCACACTTTTCGAGAAGATCCGGTCGTCGAAACGGAAAATGGACTGCGCCATGACGTCCGGCTCGACGAGACCTATCAGGTAGCGACCTCTGATTTTCGCGAAACTGCCCGGATAAAATCTCGGTCCATAATAACACTGTTCCGAAAAATAGTTTTCGCGCTTTTCGATGCTCTAGGGTCGTCAAACGGAGATTCCGTCAGCGCCATTGCGTCCAGAACGCCGAAACCGTTTGAAACGGCTACCTGAAGTGCTATGATCGGTTTCCAAACAGTGAATTAGTCAACGTTAGATCCGTCGGGGTTCCGAAAACTAGGGTTACTGTTCACCTACAGTAACAACTTAATTAATACTGTGCACCGAGCACTGTTACACTGTTCGTGGTTATTTGCTCGCTTCTTCCTCGATTTCTGGGAGATCCGACCGTCGGATCGAAAAGTGCTGAATATTAATCTCGCTCAGTTCGATGAGACGATCGCAACGGTCAATTCGGATTTCCAAGATCACGTCCGGATTGGGAATTAGCCCTTTTTTCCTCGCAAATCGTGCAACTTGCACACTGGCGGTTGGCCATATAGGCCAACCGGGGTCTTTTGAATTCAAAACCGGGTCAAAAATTCACTTCCAGACTATTTATTAAAAATAAAATATTTCGAGTTTCTACATCACTTACAACTTAAAAAAAAGTTTCGTCCTCGAAACTTACGACTTAAGAAAGTTTCATCCCCTGAGCTTACAGCCTGAAGTCGTACTTTATGAAATGCTCAAAAGTTTATTCGGGGGCTACAAGTCAGTCGCAAGGTGTCGACAACTCTAAGGCTACTAATTTGGACCCAATCTGATACTCCCCATTACAGGGCAGAGTACTTCCTCAGTTCTTCCGACAGTCCGTTGCCTGTAGCCAACGTGCTTACCAAAAGAACAGCGAAATACCGTAGACCTGTCGCCAACAACTAGTTGGGGACGCAACTCCTATCAGAAGGTGTATCACATACCTCCCAACACAATCTCAGTGCAAAAAAAAAAAAACAGAACTTTTATCAAGGATTACTACCGCCTCGTGGTCACAAACATCACCATAACTAACTCATAGGCGAGTCCACGTCGATCCACCAAAATCTGTGCAAAGGTGGGGTCAGTTTGTATCCGTCCTAAAACAGGGTTACCCTCGGGTCCATGGGCCATTGAATTGCGACACGGGGACACTGAAGGATCAACAACTTGTTCAACCTCTACGCAAACTGTGAGGCCAGTGCAAGAATAGCAGTCCTCTACTGCTGTGCCATCAGCTGGACGATTACGGCAAGAACAGTGATTTAACCCTTAACCACTGTACTGATCCGAGCACTCTGGTTCCATTGAAACACCAGGCCCACAGCCGAAGCCATGACCTCGGCTAACCCTGCACTAACAACGATCCCGAAAACCAGAGTGCGTACGACTAATAACCGAAACAACGAGACTCAACTGTGTGAAACCCACCCGAGCTCCAAACCACTATGCCAATACCCTGCGCTCTCTCGTGAACACAAACCGTCCTAGGGGTCGTTCCTAACCAAATACCCAGGTATCGGATCGGGAAGGCAGAATTTCGTGCATCGGAGACTGTGCAATTCACGCACCGGTATGCAAATCGCTAAGGTTAGATTTGCTTCCTCGCCCGTAAGCACACTAGACCGGAACGGTCGCCGAAACGAAAGGTAGAGCTAAAGGCAGGAGGGCTCGCAAGGGTCTGGTAGGGTCGGGTTGCTCCGGCCCAAACGGTGCTTCTATGTAGACAAGGGAAGGGAAGGCAAAAAGGAAAAAAAAATATATAAAATAAAATGAAATAAGTACCTGTCATTCCCTATTTCGGGACGACGCGTCGTCTGCCGGGGCGGCCGGGGGAGTCCGCCCACAATCCTTGGGCCAGCGTCGCACCGCGTGTTGGGGTGGGGGCTTGCGGTCTAAAGAGTCCGCGCATCGTTGGTCGTCGGGCGAGTCCTTTGTCTGCACGGGGGCCGCCGCGCTCTCTGTTCCTCTTGGCGGTGATGGCACGGCGGCGGAGGCGGGGGTGGGCCCTTGGGGGCAGGAGAAGTAATTGTGATCTGGCAAGCCGCACCGGTTACAATAGTGGTACCTCCAAGTGCATTCCGTCACTGGGTGCACGCCCTTGCAGATGACGCAGGATCCCGGTTGCTCGTGCGCGCTCCCCTTAAGCCCTCGTTCGTCCTCCGGTGCTTGCGTCGGGCGTGGATTTGGTCGGCTCTCTGGATCGGTGCCCCCTTGAGGGGTGGAGGCAGCAGTTCCCTTAGGCTCAACATGTCGCGGCGCCGGGGGTCTACTGACAGCCGGCTTCAGAGGGCACTCATAACGCGTGTGGCCCGGCCTGCCACATCGGAAACAGTGTCCGTCCCGCCACGGGCAGCTCGTCATGAGGTGTGCGTTGCCGCATATGACGCACGGTTTCGGTGGCCTGGGTCTCTCCTCCGTCGTCTGCCCGAGGTTCTGCCGGGCTCTCGGGCGTTTGCTCGCCCGACCCCTCCGATGGGGGTCCCCGGCCGACTCGGGGTAAGAGTATTCCTGCCGGGCGCGCTCTACGTTGGTGTGCACGGTCAGGTTAGTAGCCTCCTGGACGGTGGGAGGGCCCATCGGCGGCATCCCGGGAGGGGCAACGCCTCTGCTGCCGCCCCGGAATCGGTCGACGCCCTCGAGTTCCTGTGTCAGCATGCTCAGGCGCTCCGCGAGAGTCAGCAGTTGCCCAGCCACGTCGCGCAGCTGGTTGCGGAGCAGGCGATTGGCTTCGTCGGCGATGTCCATTTCCGTCGTCGGTTGCTTGCTGAGTCGGCCCTCTATCTGTATGCACACAAAGAAGGTCGGCTTTAGTCTTTGCTAATAAGCAACGGCACATCGAACCACTTAGCGAGGGGAAGGACTCGGACTCTGACTCTGCGTCCCCGGCTGATGATCTAGTACGGGCCATGTCTGTCACACGCCACAAGAGTCAACTCTAGACCACCCTACTAGCAACAACCATAAAGTGAAAGAAAGGACTCAACATTCCCCCCCCCCCGGTCACTCATGTTCTACAGTTCTATACCCTACCCATTTCATTCATGTGTAGGCAAGTGAGGGTTGTCTACGGATGTCGGCACTAACTGTTGTGATTGAAAGAAGTCTCTGATACCATTTAATCTGTCACGCCCCGGGGGTTTGTTTTAGCGGAAACGATTCATAAAAGTCGAATATTTGACGTGTAAATTTTTTTTTTGTTTAAAAGAGAACCCCTCTTCCCCGGCACGTGCCCAGACCCGCCACACACACAGGATCACTCCGCAAACGGACAGAGTCTCCCCTGTATGTGCACGGCGTAGCGTTCAGTACATGTTCCAACATACACAACCAATCAATCACAACAATTATTCACAAACAACCAGCATTCTAAACTAATCAAAAACATATGGCCGATCAATTTTGGAAAGGATAAATCCACAGTTTTGAAAGAGCGCCCACCCGGCGCTTACGTTTTGAAAGCTAGTTTCGAAATCAGCATAAATCCACAAGGTTTGAAAACGGTGCCCACCCGACACCAAGTTTTGAAATCTCTTTCGCAATCCATAAATCCACAGGGTTTTGAAACCAGTGCCCACACGACACTTAGATTTTGAAAACGGTTTTCGCAATCTTTTCTTTGGCTTTTGCCTGTTTGATTTTCAAATGGCCAACAGAAATAAAAGGAAGAGTAACGCACAAGGGTACTAAATGCAACCCGTACCGACATCCACGCCGACCCCACGAGGGTATCGCGAACCTCTCACATAACTACAATGTAATGAAAAGCGAGAATGAAAGAAGAAATACAGTCCAGGGTCCCCAGCGACCCAGCTGCTCCTGTCCCGTCCTCACCACCGCCTACCTCTCCCCCGTCTGAACCCTGTCACGAAGTGGGATGTCAGTGACGTAAAAGTAGTAAAGCAGGAGAATATAATAAAACAAACCGTGCAGACAACCGGAGCGACCACCCCCCCTCAAGGAGGAAAGGCAACCTGTACACCTGTATCCTGTAATACCCGGACACGTCGGACAACTAAACCGACGGCCCATACCGTACCTGCAGAAACCCGACCACGTCGGACAACTAAACCGACGGGTCGCACCGCTCGCACCTCGGCGCCTCAACCCCACCACTAATAAGGGGCCCCACTATGTCACCTCGTGGGTATACACGGGTCATAGACCACTTTTCCGGAAAAGCGCACCCTTTGCGGTGGCCAAACCGCGGGTTCGCGTGTGACAGCCTCGAGCCAAGTAACCATAACCACCATCATGTCAACAGCATAATATATATAACAAGAGAAAAACGGCAACATGTATAATCAAAAGTAAAACCGTAGCATATGCGATCAGAAGTAACCCACTATCATGTATAGTCAATGTCAAGGCAATAATACGTGCACTCGAAGGTAGCCCGCCCACATATAATTATCAAAAGAAGAACGACCGTCGGAGACCGACGCTAAACACTATGAAGAGACCTGCTAACATGCATAAGTTATCGCCCATCACTATTTAACCCCAGTATACTTAGAATAGGCCCCGTCCAATATGATAGAATTCAGAGGCTAGGAACAAAGTAAATACAACCCACCTGAATGTAGGCCGATCCCGAACTCCCGCTAGACTGCCGGGAGGCTGGCGCTGAACAACTGGGCCCTGAACAAGGGGCTAGAATCAGTAATAGACTCACACAACCCACCCCGATGACACAACAGTAATGTGATGCTAATAAGGAGCAATGTCGTCGATTTATTGAATACAAATCCGATTTCTGATTAGCGAGAGTCCACGGGACTCTAACAAAGTGTCTAGTGGTGTAAAAACACTGTCTAAAGTCAGCCTGTGTGTCTAATTTGCAATTAGGTCCGTAGTATATTTTAATTCGCATTATTATCCTATTTTATTATCCGTTTCGACTCGTTCTTGAAATCCGGGGGTCCAAAATCGACGCCGTAAGTTTCAGCGTGTTCATTACGGCGAGACCCAGGCCGTGCTTACAAGTTTGGACTGCCACGGATCCCGAGGGTAAAGTTGGCCCAACAATCACTAAGCCCAACAAGCCACTATGCTAAAACTTAATTAATACGTGACCAACACGGAGAGTTAGCCAGAGCATGGTGATCAGCATGGACCAGGTACAACGGGGCTCACCTGAGGCTTGCCGGAGGTTGGCCGGAGCAGTGGCCGGAGCAGCACCACCCACAAGGTCCCAGCTCGGGTTGGGTGTTCTTGAAGCAACACAGGTGCAGACCTGCTCCAGAGGTGAGCATCAGCTAAGGAGGTGTCCCAGAAGAGGTTTAGTGCATGCGGGGTCGAGCCCCGGCGGCCGGAGGCGGCGGCGGCCGGAGCTAAGCCCGTAGTAGTGATTTCGGGTGCAAGAATTAAGTCCATGAAACCGGGGCCCTTTTGACCCAAACTAAAACAATGGGGAGCGAGAGGAGGTCATCTAGGTCTTACCTGGATGGTTGCCGGAGTCCCGAGTCGCCGGGGATCGCCGGAGCTAAACTTGAAGGCAATTCGGGTGCAACTGTGGTGGCAAGAAAACCCGACGTCAAGATCCTCATGCAACACGATGGAAAGACTCTAGAGGATCATAGGAGCCTACCTGAGTGGTTTTTGGGCGACCGGAGGCGGCGGCGTGGCGCGGCGGAGGAGCTCGGGAAAACCTCAATGGCCAACAATGGCGGATTTCCGGCGCGGCGGTCCGGGCCGGAACAAGATGGACCGAGCTGATCCCCACCTCACCAGGATGCTTCCAGCAGGGGTGGCCGGCCTCGGGAAGCCGCGGCTGTGCCGGACGGCGACGATCGGCCGCGGTGCAAGAGTCTGGATTTCTAGGGCACTCTCGTGCGGGCCCGATCTTGATCCGATCGCCACGCGACTTCACGGAGAGGTTGCAGTCGATGAGAAGGAGTAACCCAACGGTGCTGATCGCCGGTTTAACGGTCGGATGCGGCGGCGCCCACGATCGGATGAGAAAAATGGTAATCCAGCGACAGCTCTTCCCGCCGGCGATCGGGGCGGCGGTGATGGCTGGGTCTGCACCCGAGGGGCGGCCTCGATGTCAGGAGTGCTATAGTCGTAACCGAAAGCCGGAATAAAAACAAAAATCCCAAGAATTCCCCTTCGCCGGAATTCCAAGAAAATGAGAGGACGGCCGCGGCGGTGCACGGCGGCGGCTGGGTCCGAGAACACCTTGGCTCGAATGCGGCTTCAAGAGGGACCTCACCCGACTAGGTCTTGGACATCCCAGGCCTTCCTGAGTACTCTCTCCCCGAGTCACCCGAGATCAGAGTGTGTCTTGATCTTCTTCTCCGGCGACGTGGAGGCGGCGGCCGGCGCGGGGCTCCGTGGAATATGGCAGAGAGGAGGAGGTCTGTTAGAGCTGCGGCTATGGGTTGAGGGCTACGAGAGCTTTGGAAAACCCTAGCTCGAGGATGCGTGAATATATAGGGTTTTTGCAACTTTGCATTTTAGCCCTTCTAGCTTCAAGATTTCAACCCCAGTCCTTTACAGCATGCTTATCTCACAATTAAGTCCCTCTCCAATGCATGGCACGCCTTTCGAGGCAACATATATAGGGTTTTAAGTGCAAAAACTGCATTTTTCAATGCATTTCACACTTTTCGAGAAGATCCGGTCGTCGAAACGGAAAATGGACTGCGCCATGACGTCCGGCTCGACGAGACCTATCAGGTAGCGACCTCTGATTTTCGCGAAACTGCCCGGATAAAATCTCGGTCCATAATAACACTGTTCCGGAAAACAGTTTTCGCGCTTTTCGATGCTCTAGGGTCGTCAAACGGAGATTCCGACAGCGCCATTGCGTCCAGAACGCCGAAACCGTTTGAAACGGCTACCTGAAGTGCTATGATCGGTTTCCAGATAGTGAATTAGTCAACGTTAGATCCGTCGGGGTTCCGAAAACTAGGGTTACTGTTCACCTACAGTAACAACTTAATTAATACTGTGCACCGAGCACTGTTACACTGTTCGTGGTTATTTGCTCGCTTCTTCCTCGATTTCTGGGAGATCCGACCGTCGGATCGAAAAGTGCTGAATATTAATCTCGCTCAGTTCGATGAGACGATCGCAACGGTCAATTCGGATTTCCAAGATCACGTCCGGATTGGGAATTAGCCCTTTTTTCCTCGCAAATCGTGCAACTTGCACACTGGCGGTTGGCCATATAGGCCAACCGGGGTCTTTTGAATTCAAAACCGGGTCAAAAATTCACTTCCAGACTATTTATTAAAAATAAAATATTTTGAGTTTCTACAAACAATGAAGTTATCCTGATAATGCTTCACAAAGAGAGTCCGGTCTGCTCCCCCTCGAGTATAGCCCTCTTCCAATAGGTGCTTTGTCAACCTTTCGTACCATGCTCGCGGTGCTTGTTTTAGACAGTAAAGAGCCTTTTTCAAATGAAAAACATGGTTAGGTTGTTTATGGTCTTCCAAACCTTTCGGTTGAGCCACATAAACTTCCTCATTTAAAAACCCATTTAAAAACGCACTCTTAACGTCCATTTGAAAGAGTTTTATTTTAAAGTGACAAGCAATAGCAAATAAGATACGAATGGACTCGAGTCTAGCTACCGGGGCGAACGTCTCATCAAAGTCTATTCCTTCAACTTGTGAATAGCCCTGAGCAACTAAGCGTGCTTTATTCCTGACGATGGTACCATCTTCATTTTTCTTATTCTTGAAAATCCATTTAGTACCAATCACATTGTGTTGCTTCGGGGGCTTCGTTAATTCCCAGACTTTGTTTCGTTCAAACTGATGGAGCTCTTCCTGCATTGCTTCATTCCAGTAGTCATCCTGAAAAGCTTCATCAATGTTCTTTGGTTCTATCATGGAGACGTAGAATGCGACTCCACAAACCAACTGTCTTCGAGTCCTGACTCCTTCTTGTGGGTCTCCAATAATGTTTGATTCCGGATGATCCTTGGAGATGCGTAACGTTTGAGGTAACGGAGTCCTCGGGGAGACATGTGATGATTCCTGCACATCAGATAAACTAGAAGAACCATTAGATGCATCATTAATATTGGAAGAATTATTATGAGAAGATGCATTTACAAGAGTATCATCATCAAGAGAGAGACATATCAGGGGTAGATTTGTCAGAAGAAAAGTGAAAAGCTTCATCTACTTTAACATTTATAGATTCTACCATTGTCTTAGATTCCAAGTTAAATACCCGATATGCTCTACTGTTTGTAGAATAACCCATAAAAATCCCTTCGTCACTTCGAGAGTCAAATTTTCCAAGATTTTCGCGATCACGCAAAATATAACACCGACTCCCAAAGATACAAAAATATTTAATATTTAGTTTTCTACAGAACCATAGTTCATATGGTGTATTTAAAGTTCCCAGGCGCAAATAAACTCGATTAATAAGATAGACAGCGGTGTTCACAGCTTCAGCCCAAAAATATAACGGTAAATTCCGGCTATGAAGCATCACACGCGCCATCTCTTGAACAACCCTATTTTTGCGCTCGACTACACCATTCTGTTGAGGTGTATAGGGTGCTGAGAATTCATGTTTTATGCCATTGGAAGTGCAAAAATCAATGAATTTAGAATTTATGAATTCTCCACCTCTATCACTTCTAACACGAATGATCTTTTCATTCTTTTCAATCATGATACGATGGCAAATCTCATGAAAAGAATCAAAAGTATCAGCTTTCTCTTTTAAAAATGCTACCCATGAATATCTAGAGAAGTCATCAACCAAAAGAAAAATATACCATTTACCTCCCAAAGATGGTTGACGAGTCGGCCCCATAAGGTCCATATGCAATAATTCTAAGGGCCGATTGGTACCAACGTGGTTCAAGTTTTGTGTGCAGTCCTCGATTGTTTTCCCTTTTGACAACCTCCACACACAATGTTGTTTTTGAATGAAAGTTTAGGAACCTCCTTAACCACGTCTTTATTTGAAATTCTAGATAGTTCCTTAAAATTTATGTGACCTAGTCTTTCATGCCAAAGAGTTTCATTATCCAAAGAAACTAGGTTACATTTTTCAGAAAATTTATTTGGAACTATGTAGCAGTTATTTTCAGATCTAACCCCTTTCAAAAAGAATAATTGGTCCTTATCAGTCACAATACATTCTAACGAAGAAAAATTAACTGAGAACCCATTATCACATAATTGACTTATACTAATGAGGTTACTCTTTAGGCCTTCAACAATTAAAACATTGTTTAGAACCGGGCCATCTGGAATAGCGATAGTTCCTTTTCCAACAATTTTGGAAGAACGACCGTCTCCGAAAACTACACTTCCTCCGGAGAGTTTTTCAAAAGATTGAAAACAGTTTTTGTCACCGGTCATATGACGGGAACACCCGCTATCCAGATACCAAGACGAATTATCATAAGCGTGTAAAGAAGTATGAACAACAAGACAAGGGAAGATTTCACCTTTGCGTACCCAAACCTTTTGAGTTTTGGAGTACGTCGGAAATGATTGTGAAGTTGATACCTTTGGTGAAAGTGTCTTGATTGATCCATCACTTTTCCTTGACGTCGTCATCTTGTTTGATGTACTACCAATGCTCTTTCCTTTTGAAAGATCCTTCTTTGATTTGCGAGGAATGAACTCATTGGTAGTAGTTGCAAGATGTGCTTGATTTGATCTTTTCGCTCCATTCTTGCAATTTCTTCTTATGTGCCCTGCAAAACCACAACGAAAACATACCTTAGTGCTTGACGATCCCGAAGAGGGTGAAGTAGGCTTGTTGTCGTTGCTTGTCGTAAATTCCGGTGTCGGAGGAGGAGATACCGACTGAGGCACAAACACTGTCCCACTCGAACTAGGACTGTCTCCAGTTCGAGTGTACCCGAGGCCGAACCGATTTGTTTGACCAAGACCAAGCATTTTATCCAACTTACTCCTTCCAGAAGAAAATTGCTTTAAATCATCCTTGAGTTGGAAAATGGTCTTCGTCATTTCCATTTTTTCCTGTCGAACCTCGCCGTAGAGCTTCAAGAAGTAATTTGCTTTATTCACCATATCTATATAATTCTTCTCGAAATGCTCATTGGACTCTTGAAGGGAAACATTTACTTTAATCAGATTATCCCTTTCCACTTCAAGAGCGTTTGAGAGAGAAATTGCCCTTTTTGCTTTTTCTTCGAGATCCTGCAATCTCCCTCTCAAACTCTTGTTTTGCTTTGCCAGTTTCTTTGAATCCCTCAAAAGCTTATGGTAGGCAAGAGCAAAATCTTCACCTTCAGAGTTACTCGATTCGTCGTCCGTTGCAGTTTTTTCAACGTGGGAGAAGTTGGACAATGAATCGGATGTACTTGCCATTAAGCATATGAAGGGTGAAGATGTGGACGCGTGGAATGCAGTTGCGTTGTTCTCTTCATCACTTGAAGATGACTCATTTGTCGTTGAGGTGTCATCCCAAGTGACGGCTTGCATCGCCTTCTTCTTGGACGGATTCTTATTTGGACACTCCGTTGAAATATGGCCGTATCCTCGGCACTTGAAGCATTGGACTTGTCCTTCTGAGCTTTTCTTATCCTTTGAAAAACTTTCTTGCTTTCTTGACTTTTGGCTTGAAAAACCTTTGCCTTTCTTCCACTTTCCGGAGGATGGAGTTTTACTAGAATTACCCCTTCGAAAGTTTCGGCGAAAATTTCTTGTCAAGAGAGCAAGCTACTTCTCAAAGTCCTCCATAGATAGATTCTCGTCATCGCCTGAGGAGGATGAATCCGCGTCTTCTTCTTTTGTAGTTTTCAACGCAAAACCTGAAGACTTAGAAGTAGATGCTTTTCCAAAAGAATAGTTAGTAGGAAATGTCATTTCATATGTTTGTAATGAACCAACTAATTTTTCTACACGGATTTCTTCCGGGTGTTTAATAGTTTCAATGGCCGTAACCTTGGAACGAAATCTTTCAGGAAGAGTTCTTAAGATCTTTCTTACAATTTTAAATTCTGGAATCTTCTCTCCCAAGTTAGCACATGTGTTTACGATGTCTTGCAATCGTGTATAGTAGTCTGTGAATGATTCATTTTCTGCCATGAAAATGGAGTCAAATCTGCTCGTAAGCATTTGCAGCTTTTGAATCTTCACAAGGTTAGTTCCCTCATGTGTAACTTGAAGAACATCCCAGATTTCTTTCGCAGTCTCACATGCCGAGACGCGAGAGAATTCTGTTTGAGACAAGGCATTAAATAAAGCATTGATTCCTTTGCCATTGTAAGAAGATAAGTCTATCTCTTCCTTGGTCCATTTCGACCTAGGTTTGATGGTGTGAACATCAACAATAACTTCAGTTGGATTTGACCATCCTAACTCGATAGATTGCCACACCCGTTCGTCGATGGAAATAAGAAATGCTTTCATCCGTACTTTCCAGTAGGCATAATTTGTTCCATCGAAAAACGGGGGTCTGTTGATGTTTCCACCTTCAGCCATTGTTTACAACCCTATTCCCGCTCTGATACCACTTGTTGGGTTAAGATTAATTGGATCTAAATAGAGAAAAAAATACCTAGAGGGGGGTGAATAGGTGTAAACAATAAACACTCAAAAATCTTTGCGATATAAAACCCAATGCGGAAAAATAAATAGCACGCAGAGATTTTTACGTGGAAAACTCCGTCACAGGAGTAAAAAACCACGGGACCGATAACACGGCGAAATCCACTAGAATTAACACACGTACAAGGTGATATACCGTACTCACAGACGACTCAACCTTTTTCATACGCTCCTAATAGATCTTCTCCGCTCGCTCCGCAACGCTTTTCGAATCCACGATCTGCGTCCAACGCCGAATCCACGACGTCCAACGTCGAATCCACGACGTCTGACCGAATCCACGGTCTTCACCCAGTAGCACGTCTCGAGTCCACGAACGTACCTCGCTCCGAATCCACGAGAGCGATAGCACCTTGAATCCACAAGGCCACGCGAGTTCACGCGCCGATTTTGGGGTAAATCGTTGTTTTTTGGGTGGTGATGATCCGCCGAATACTTAGATTAGAAATAGATCAGAAATACCATCTAAGTATTCATTAATTTGATTCTACTCAAAATCTGAGTTTGGAAAACCTAGAATCAAATTAATCAATATAGATGAAGAAACATAGAATTAAATCTATTGATTTCCTTTCTTCTCTATATGTGGATTTTTCAATTTCGGCCGTCTTTTTATTATATGCGGCTCCCCTAGAAATTGAATCATAGAGGCTATTTATAGGTTAGAAACCCTTGGAAGAAGATAAGGATAAAAAACTAACCATTTCTGGAATTTTACAGGACGACGGTCCGGACTGGAATTGGCGGTCCGGACTGTCTCAGCGAAACAGACAATTTCCAAAAAAGACGACATTCGGGGTCCGGACTGCAATCCACGGTCCGGACTGTTCATGCATTTCTTACAAATTCCACGTTCGGGGTCCGGACTGAAATTCCCAGGGTCCGGACTGGAATTATGCACGAACTAACCTATGTTCGGGGTCCGGACTGTAAAGCCCGATCCGGACTCTGAACATATGGAATGTCCAGTTTTTGATTTTTATGCAATAAAAAAATTCATCCAAGTGTTTCTACACTATAAGAAGTATTCGGATCATCAAAATTATTTAATAAAACGTACCTGATCCTTTTGAATTCTTCTTTCTTGAGATTGAGGTATATGATCCAACTTTCTTCATCTTCAATCTTCAAGACTTAACCAATTTCACGAAATACGCCAACTCAAATTCCGTAACACGGGGGCCCCCACTATGTCACATTGTGGGGTACACGGGTCAACATACCACTTTTCCGGAAAGGCACACCCTTGCGGTGGCCAAACCGCTGGTATGCATGCGGCAACCTTGAGCATCGTAACCAAGTACACATACATACATAGAGCACCGCGACACTTGGTCGCCATAATATCGATAATAGTATATGCTAAGCATTAACAGGGGTTAACAGTCGTAAATCATGCAATTGTTTTATTCCTAAACATTACTCAAAATTTTCGGAATCCAAACATCGGAAAGGTACCCACCTCGAAGTCAGTCGAACGAACCACCTGAATGTAGGTCGATCCCGAACTCCTGCTAGACTAGACGGGTGCTGAACTGCTGGGCCCTGAACAGAACTGTGATCAGAAATAGACTCACTCATATCCATCCCGACAACACTACAGTAATCTGAATACATTCTTTCATACCGTGGTACGCGAAACACGCGCCAGAAATCGTAAAACCGACAATTTCGCCGATTTACGGAACGATATCCATTTTCCGTTCAACGAGAGTCTACGAAAAACTAACAAATTGCCCAGAGACATGTTTACTCTGTTTAACTACTGTCCATAAGGTTACACTTGCAAGTTAACCCATTAAACTTCTCTAAATTGCATAATAACCTTGTTTTAAACGTTGTTTTGACTCGTTCTCGAAATCCCGGAAGCCAAAGACAGCGCCGTATGTTTCAGCGCGTCCAAAACGACGAGACGAAGCTCGTGCTCACGGGCTTGGGCCAGCATGAGGCCCATTTACAAAGTTGGCCCATAAACTTTTAGAGCCCAAAATGATACATTGCTACAACTAAATACACACTTGATCAGACTGAGGTCTACTGTGAGCATGGTGCTTAGATTGGACAGAAAAGTGAGATACTCACCTGAGGTGCACCGGGGGGGGGGGGGGGGGGGGGGGTGGCCGGAGAAGTCGCCGGAGCAACACCCTAAAACAAGCTAGGCTCGGGTTGCACCAACTCGGATCAAACCAGGTTTAAACTTGGAACAAAGGTGAGCATCAGTCGCTGCAACCTCCCAGAAGAAAATTGGTCATGGCCCAGCTGGGTGCCGGCGGTCGGAGATGGCGATGGCCGGAGGAAAACCCCACCCGATGCACTCACGAAAAAGGTCGGAAAAACCCTCTTCCCTGAGGCTCTCTGTCACGCCCCGGCGTCAAAACTGCGACCCGTGCTCGCCAACAGATCCGCCGCCCATACGGGAAGCCCCGTATAGACGAAGTGACTAACCTGCAAAAGATCAACTATACTATACAGATATCATAGCTGAAAGTAAACTGCTGGAAATGAAAATATATACAACTCAAAATCCTCCCCAAAAACACATAAGTCTCTCAAGCAGTAAAATAAAAGTACAACTCTATACCTCACTACAAAGGTTCTCAACAAGAACTCTGAAAAAGTAAATAGGTATATCTACTCTCTGGACGACGACAACTGGTAGGGATCTATCTCGCGACTCACTTACCTCGATCAGCCGGATCAGCAACTGGAGCAGCAGGAACAGGAGTAGAAGTCCCTGCGGGAAAAGATACCGCGACGGGTGTGAGAACTACGTCCCAAGTAGTTCTCAGTGGGTGCCGCCAACAAGCCCGACAGTCTGCCCACTAAGTCTACTAGAGGCATAAAGTAACAATATAAAACTAAAATGAAAGGGCCGAAAAAGTAACTCTACAGCTACTATGCCTCTATCTAGATGCTCAAGGAGTGGAACAGATGGAAACATGATGCATCCACTAACTCACACAGTATACTCACCCAATCTATACTGACTGCCGCATAGGGTCCAGTCAAACCTGTGCCTACCTACCGCCGCACATCCTCAACAGGACGGGTCTACCGTAGGGTGTCCGTGATTGCCAAAACTGGCCCAGCCAAAGGGACTGCGTCGACAAGTCGCGATAACAGGTAACAGGCCCAACTCCGGAGTGGCACTCGAGAGGCGCGACGCCACCGAGGAAAGTATCTGCGTATCTCTGTCGAGCTCAATATGGCTCATGCAGGCTATAGTCCAAACCACGATCAACAAAATCGACTAACAGCACCAACGCCCACTCACAGGCTGAAAAACCACACAGCCGGGGGCCACCGTCCACCAGACGGCTCCCACAACAGAACACTAAACTCACAGGAAAGACCGACACCATAAGGGTTCGGAAACCCGATAGGCCGGTGCTTAGAACCCTATCAAACAACAACAGACTCTAGGCTCCGCCTATCGAAGTTCCCGACCACCTTATAGTTCGGGAACACAACAATCTCGGTACTACACGCAGAAGACACCAACAGGGCCCGAAAGTCCCGGGAGACCTACACCTACAACCCTATCAAACAAGAACAGGTTCCAGGCTCGGCCCCCGTGGCTTTCGTCCCGACAAAGGAACGGCCCCTAGAACCCAGACCACTCGAATCCTTTCGAGTGGGGAGATTTACAGGAAAAAGGTGACATTTGTTATTGAAAGCCATTTTCACACAACCCATACAGGGTGAGGATTAAAAGTAGTACCCTTTTTGAAAAGCTATCTTGTTTTGAGAAGAAATCTATTTTTAATAATTTTTAGTTCTTTTTAGAAAAACAGTTAGAAAAACAAGTGTTTTACCCAAACCCCGAAGGGCTGATGCCTTTGTCCAATCAAACAAGAACAGACTCCAGCGGCCCTTCGATGCTTGGAAGAAAATATTGGTAGACTAAAATCATGTGTATGTCGAAAAGGGTTCTGGGTTCTAGGTCCGGCTAACACTAGTTCCTGGGTACAAAAATAGGAACAGTGTTCAATACTTCCTGGGTACAAAAATACAACCCAAAGTTACACTTAATTCCATAAAATCCAAGTTTTACAATTCTGCTGGGAACAGTCCTCTTAATGTGAAATTCTCACCTGTAAAATAAACTCCAAAAATTCCACTAAAAATACCACAGCGATCCTCGCGTCGAGAACTTCGAAACGGGTACCTGCACGCCCAAATCCGAGCACCGTAGGCCAAGTTACAAATTCCACAACACTGGTGCGCAAAACCATACAACAACATAACTGTAATTCCATGCACAGATAAGGGGGAAAAACATATACCTTCGGGCAAACCTCAAAAAAATCCAAGAAAAATATTTTGATAATCCTTGCGTCGAGTAGATGAAAAAAGTGCAAAGGCTCATCTCAATCCGATGCCCGGTTGCAGAGATATCCTCGAAACAACCCTCTGTCCTCAAGAAAACACTCACAGCAAAAGACCCCCAGTAAGCATGGAAAAACTCCTCGAAAAGCGCAAAACTAGGGAATACTGAAAATACCTAGATCGTAGCTCTGTCCGTCGCGGATCCAGCGGCGAAGAAATCGCCCGAAAAGGTGGTCGGAGTAGGCCAGGGGAGCTCGCGCACCGAAACACGATGAAGGAGATCACAAATGGACGAGCGTCGCGCCGCGCCGAGAAAATGGGAACCTCGATAAGCATGCCACGTAAAATCCCCGAAATCGACAGATGGATGCAGCACTGCGTGGGGATCAACATTGCTGCGGACCTCCCGTCGGTTAGAAGCTCAGAAGTGCCAAAAAAATGGAAAAGAAAGCGGCTCGGGCTATTTATAGGCTGCTCAAATAATTCAAGAAATGACGAATGTGTCCCAGTTTCCGGGCGCATGGGAGATTCGGGCGCGCACAGTGTTGGGCCGGCCCAACACTGTAGCAGCCCGAATTTTCCGTGGGCCTCCACGTCGCCCGCCAAACAGGATACAGCCAAAGCAGCGCCTAGCCTCGCGCTGCGTGGCCCGCGCAGGAGCCGACGCGTGGCGCGCTCGAGCGCGGGAAATCGGTCAACGCGCGCCCACGTGCGACTGTGCCGCCGCCTGCACCCTCTGCATGCACGCGCTCCGAGGCCTGGCGCACCCACTCCGTGGACCGAGCGTGCTACACCACACCAACCACGCGCTGCCACGTGTCGCCGTCCGGTCCACCGTACACCCGCGCTTTCTCGTGGACCGCGCCTGCTGCGCCGTGCCAACCGGGAGCCGCCACGTGTCCTGCGCCCGGGTGCACGCCTCCGCGGTGGATCGGGCACCTGCCCGTGCGCCCGCGCGCCCACCGCCACCGCCGCCGCTGTAGGACCCCCGAACCCCATGCAGCATTTTTCCGATGGATCCACTGTTAGAACACCTGTTGTTGGTGTATCTGGCCCATGGTGCATCAATGGGATGCCACAGATGGACCCTGTAAGATTTTTTTTAGATGTGTTGGCTTTCGGCTGGGTTTGCCGAAATTTTGAAAAAGAATTAGGCCAAACAGACGGTGGAAATGGATTCAGCACGGAAAAACGCTTGAAAATGGCTTTTTGTTTGCCAAATTCTGAGTCCGGATGCCCAAAAACGGACTCCCGGAAAATTTACTGGATTTCTGGTGCATGGGGGAGCCGTGGACCGGCGGGGGAGCCACGTGGCAGGCCCTGATTGGCCGGCGCACGCAGCTGGGTCCACGGAGCGCTGGGGATTGGGCCGGGGTGCACCGCGAGGCGCGTGGACCGGCAGGTGTCCACGTGGCAGCGCCTGATTGGGCAGCTCTGGTGCGCTCGGTCTGCGGGAGTGCGCGGGGAGGCGTGGACCGGGGGCGCGCCACGTGGCAGCACCCGGTTGGCGGGCGCATGCGCGCGCGGTCCACGCAGCGCGCGGGACAGGTGCCGCAGGCAGGTGGCCGTACGCGGGGCAGGCGCGGGCGACGTGGGCGGTGCCACGTGGCGCCCGCTGATTCGCGGGCGCCACCTACCGCGTTGACGCGGGCAGGGACACGTGGCGCTCCCCGCGGCGGCTTGAACGGCTACGGCGTGTTCGAGGGACACGTGGCGGGCACCGGCGCAGGTCGGACCAAGCAGGCGTCCGGCTGGATCCCGTGTGCGGGCTGGGCCGGGCCGGGCCGCACTGTGCGCGCCCGAAACCGGCCGGGCCGGGCCGCACTGTGCGCGCCCGAATCCGGGCTGGGCCGCACTGTAGCCGCCCGAATCCCGGGCTGGGCCGCACTGTAGCCGCCCGAATCTTGGGACAATTTCGGTATTATCCGAATTGTTTCTTTGGGCCTATAAATAGGCAGCCCGAGCCCTCTTTGCAGCCTTTTTTCTCTCTGTCGGTGCAAGATCTCCCCAAGCTTCCTCTTGATGAATTTTTCCTCTCTTAATCCTTGATCTTCCTGCAGAGTTTAAGAATTTTTGGAGGCTCGAATCCCGAGGTTACAGATTTTTCTTGGCGCGGCGCGACGCTCTTTCTTCGGTGTTTCTTCCGTCGCTCTTCGGTGTACGAGCTCCCCCGACCTTCTTCGACCATCTTTTCGAGCGATTTCTTTGCTGCTGGATTCGTAACAGGAGAGGCTACGATTTTGGGTTTCTCGAACATTCTCAGATTTCACATTTTTCGAGGTGTTTTCTCTTGCTCATTGGGACCCTTTTTGCTGTGAGATTTTGGTGAGGGCAGCACCTTCTTTTGAGGAGATCTTCGCGCACGAGTCTCGGATCAAGACGTGCTTATAGACTTTTTTCATCTACTCGACGCGAGGATCATCGTGGATTTTTCTTGGAATTTTTGGAGACCTTCCCGAAGGTATACACTTTTCCTTTTATCTGTACAAGAGTTTACAGTTGAATGGTTTTGGGATTGTGCGCACCGATACTGTGGAATTTGTAACTTGGCCTACGGTGCTCGGAATTGGACGTGCAGGTACCCGTTTCGAAGCTATCGATGCAAGGATCGCTGTGGTATTTTTATCAGAATTTTTGGAGTTCGTTTTACAGGTGAAAACTTCACAGTAAGTGGACTGTTCCCAGCAGATTTGTAAAACCTGGATTTTATTGGATTTAAAGTATAACTGTAGCCTTATGTTGTACCCAGGAGGGATTGTGGACTGTGCTAGACCTGTTGGACCTAGAGTTGTTATTTTCCTGGTTTTCTCAGCTGTATGACCCCGGACAGTTAGCGTCTTCAGGTGGGTGGCTTGCTTTCAAGATCTAAGGACTGTGCTCTAATTCTATTGATATAGAATCATGCATGATAGTGATTGGACTTGGGTAGCATGCTAGAGTATAGGAATTGTTGATCCTTGTTTTATCTGTCGATCTTGTGATCTCTTGGTTCCTACTATCATGTTAAATATTTATTATGTTGGAACCTGACCTAGCACCCCCGTCATATGTTGCATGTGTAACCAGACCAGTAGAAAACCCTCACTTGGGCTAGGGTTATTTATGTTTAGACATCCACACTTTATGTCGCATTCCTGGACTTAGTGTTATCCTCGCCCGGGTAGTGGGCCGCGGTCGGGACTTCTCTATAGTGTGGGATGCATTTGCACTCGTGCTTGGGAGCAGAGTGGAGTCTGGTAGATGTGGTGGTTCGCTTTTCTGTATCGGGAACCGTTTGGGGTAAACGGTGGACCCGAGAGATCTTGTTTTCCCCTGTTTGGGTCGTCGCCACTGTGTTAGTGGCAGTAGTGTACTAGTGTTAGCCGGACCTAGAACCCAGAACCCTTTTCGACATACACATGATTTTAGTCTACCAATGTTTTCTTCCAAACATCGAAGGGCCGCTGGAGTCTGTTCTTGTTTGATTGGACAAAGGCATCATCCCTTTGGGGTTTGGGTAAAACACTTGTTTTCTAACTGTTTTTCTAAAAAGAACTAAAATCATTAAATATGGATTTCTTCCAGATCAAATTAGTTTTCAATAACAAATGTCACCTTTTTCCTGTAAATCTCCCCACTCGAAAGGATTCGAGTGGTCTGGGTTCTAGGGGCCGTTCCTCTGTCGGGACGAAAGCCACGGGGGCCGAGCCTGGAACCTGTTCTTGTTTGATAGGGTTGTAGGGGTAGGTCTCCCGGGACTTTCGGGCCCTGTTGGTGTCTTCTGCGAGTTGTACTGTGATTATTGCTTTCCCGAACTATAAGGGATCGGGAACTTCGATAGTCGGAGCCTAGAGTCTGTTCTTGTTTGATAGGGTTCTTAGCACCGGTCTATCGGGTTTCCGAACCCTTATGGTGTCGGTCTTTCTGGAGAGTTTAGTGTTCTGTTGTGGGAGCCGTCTGGTGGACGGTGGCCCCAGCTGTGTGACTTCCAGCTTGTGGTTGAGAGTTGGTGTTGTTGGTCGATCTTGTTGATCGTGGTTTGGACTATAGCCTGCATGAGCCATATTTGAACTCGACAGAGATACGCGGATACTTTCCTCGGTGGGGTCGCTCCCCTCGAGAGCCACTCCGGAGTTGGGCCTGTTACTTGCTATCGCGACTTGTCGACGCCATCCCTCTGACTGGCCCAGTTAGCGGCAGTCACGGACACCCTACGGTAGACCCGTCCTGTTGAGGATGTGCGGCAGTAGGTGGGCGCAGGTTTGACTGGACCCTTTGAGGCAGTCAGTTTAGATTTGGTGAGTCTACTGTGTGTGTTAGTAGATGCATCATGTTTCATCTGTTCCTTTTCTTGAGCATCTAGATAGAGGCATAGTAGCTGTAGAGTTACTTTTCCAGCCCTTTCATTTCAGTTTTATATTGTTACTTTATGCCTCTAGTAGACTTAGTGGGCAGTCCGTCGGGCTTGTTGGCGGCACCCACTGAGAACTACTTGGGACGTAGTTCTCACACCCGTCGTGGTGTTTTCCCCGCAGGGACTTCTACTCCTGTTCCTGCTGCTCCTGTTGCTGCTTCTTCAGATCGAGGTAAGGGAGTCGCGAGATAGATCCCTACCAGTCGTCGTCCAGAGAGTAGACGTACACCCCTTACTTTTGAGAGTTTGTGTTGAGCGAACTTTGTAGTGAGGTATAGAGTTGTATTTATTTTCTACTGCTCGAGAGACTTTTGTACTTTTGGTGAGGACTTGTGTTGTATATAGTTTTTATTTCTAGCAGTTTTACTTTCAGCTCTGATATCTGCATAGTATAGATGCTCTTTTGCAGGTTAGTCGCTTCGTCTATACGGGGCTTCCCGTATGGGCAGCGGATCTGTTGGCGAGCCCGGGTCGCAGTTTCGACGCCGGGGCGTGACAGCCGCTGCCTACCGGCCGCCGGAACAGTGACAAGCTGCCTCGAAAACCGTGCGCGACATTCGGGCTCCGAAAAATGCAAATAAGTAGTCCATTTTCATCGTTTTCGCGCGCTGAATCCAAATCCAAAGTCCGTTTTGCCCAATTCCACTTCTAAAATTTCCCAAAGGCCTCCTGTGATGCAAACTTAATCCTAGATTGCACCAAAAATTCATTTCTTGGGCCCGACACGCGCACAAACACTCCCAAGGGCTACTAATCCATCAGTAATCTCTTAATTTGGGATTCGGGTCCTCACATCCTCCCCCACTAAAAAAAAGTTTCGTCCTCGAAACTAACACGGCTCAAAAGGGGAGTTCCAAAGCCAAAGAGAAGTATCCATCAACACCGTCTCCAGCTCCCCAGTCGCTACGCACACTCCGCGGAGCGAATCCACACGGCAAAGGGTCCAAAAGCTGGGAAAACCTCAAGAATTCCAAAAAATAGAGGACAAGGAAAAACGACCAACTCTACTCATCCGAAACTACACGAATTACGCCAACACAACCCATAAGAAAGGTAAAGGCCCCACCAGCAGGAAGGTCGTCAACCACAACTCTCAATTTAGAAAACGGCTGAAATTAACGAAAAGTCCGAAAATTTTGAAAGGACCAGTGCCTTCGCCCCAATCAAACAAGAACAGGTTCGGGCATCGTCTCCATTTCTGGAGCAGTCTTTCGAAGTTTTCGTCTGTTCGAACATTTCAGCACAAGGGCGAGAAAAGGGAGAGAAGTGTTGAAGTCGTTCCTGCCGTGGCTACAAAAACGAAAGCTACCACTAACCGAGGCTCCTAAGGACACAACCTCTAGTCCTAAACATCACATCTGCTCCCGAGGTGGCGTCTGTCCACAGTCGCTGAAGCCCATGCTGCTGGAAGGATACACCGGCAACCCGAAAAAAATGAACTCCTCCTGTCCAACTCGCAGAAGGGTAACTGCTCTCATTCCATTATCAGTCGTAGCACGGCACCGCACCAACCAGTCCAACCTGTGTGCTCAATCCAAGTCCTAGAGCTGTCCTTGAATCGTCACATCAGCAGGTGAAGTCCCAAGTCTCAACTACACTGATCATACACCGCAATCCTCCTCTACTCGTAGGATACAGGGAAGAATCCAATCGCTAAAACATGTAGCATAAATTCCTAACCCATACCCATGCAAAGATGCCGATGCAGATGCTCTACTAATAATGCAAAAGGATGCAGCGGTATCGAAATGCTCAACTCAGCTAACAGAAATAAAATCATACCTGCCGCAACATGATCCGCTGCCGGGGTATCCTCCACCAGGGCTGCATAAACCCGTCCACTGGGTGCTGCAGATCGTCGTCCCGCCTGTCCCGACGTCGTGGCCCACTCTGCCTGATGGTGTGCCGGAGGGGCCTCCGCTGCATGGATAGGCAAGGGGGGTGCTGTCGCAATAGGCCGCACTGACAAAATGGCCTGGGGGCAAGCTGCGCGGAAATGTCCCAACTCTCCACAGAGGAAACACCGCCCCTGTCTCTGATCACACTTCGACGGTGGATGAGGCCCGCCATAGATGACACACCACTCCCGTCGCTGCTGCTGATACTACTGCTGCTGCGGGGGCCCACCTGAACTCCGGCGCCTACGAAACCCATGACCCTCAGGATGAGATCGTGGAGGTCTCGGAGGTCCCTGCCGGCTCGTCTGACCCTCATCATCCGGTGCTGGGCGCTTCGCCCCCGAAATCCCTGCGGGAGCTGGGGCCACCTCGACCAGAACCGCCTCTCCGTGCACCACATAGAGGGCCTGTGTGAGGACCCGAATCTCCACTTAGGAGATTACTGATGGATTAGTGGCCTTTGGGAGTGTTTGTGCGCGTGTCGGGCCCAAGAAATAGATTTTTGGTGCAATTTGGGATTTAGTTTGCATCACTGGAGGCCTGCGTGGTGTGTCGGTGGTGTTTGTGCGCAATTTGGACACAAGTGATGGACTTCGGGCTTAAAAAGGGATCACGTGGGTAATTAGAGGACCCGTCGAGTGTTGGAAGTGATTTCACGCGACACGGATGTCAATTCGGACTTCAGAAATGGACCCAGCATGAAAATCGGAGCAAGTGGGCATTCCGGGGCTTTCGGCAAATTTACGGAAGAGAATTTGAAGAAACAGACATCGGATTTGGATTCAGCGCGCGAAATCGTTGAGAATGGACTATTTACTTATTTTTTTCGGAGCCCTGGTGATGCGCGCGTTTTTCGAGGCGCGTGCGCGAATCTCGAGTTGGCAGCTTGGATCCCGAGGTGGCGCGCGGCTCGAGGCAAGTGTACGGTCGCAGGGATGGCACGCAGGCGCGCTGGGGGAGCGCGCCCGTGTGGCACGCGGCGCCTGCGCGGGCGCGGTGTCACGCGCCCGTATGGCGCGCGGGCTGCGCGCCCGTATGGCGCGCGGGCTGCGCGCCCGCGTGGCGCTCCTGGGTGCGCGCCGCGTAGCGCACGAGGCGCGTGCGTGGACCCGGCGCACGCGCCCCGGCTTGGTGGACCGCGGGTTGTGGCTCCCCATTGGTTGGCCGCCGTGGACCGGGTCCGTGGACGACCGTCCATCCTTCCCTTTCTCTTCTTTTTCTTCTTCCTTCTCCCCCGCGCCATTTCTCTTCTTCTTTTCCTTTTCTTCTCCAACCGAGCGGGAGAGGGAGAGTGAGCGAGGGGAGTTCGTAGGGTGCGGCGGTGCGTCGGTGATCCCGTGGAGCGCGCGAGGTGTTCCAAACGGCCGTTTGGGCGGCGCGACGCAGTCGAGGTAGGTCCCGCGTGTAGTTTTTACGGTATTTTTGGCACAGTTTTGGGGCGTTCTTTTGGACGTTGGAGTTGACCCCTTGCTCTTATGTGTGTTAGGGACCGTGTTGTACAGCACCATTTTGCGTGCGGACCCCGACGGCGTGCTCCGTTTTGCGTGCGGACTCCGTTTTGCGTGCGGGTTCCGGCACCGTCCTCCGTTTTGCGTGCGGACTCCGTTTTTCGTGCGGGTTCCGGCACCATGCTCTGTTTTGCGTGCGGACTTAGTTTTGCGTGCGGGTTCCGGCACCGTGCTCCGTTTTGCGTGCGGACTCCGGCGGCGTGCTCCGTTTGGCGTGCGGACTCCAGCAGCGGGCTTCGTTTTACGTGCGGACCACGTGGAGGCAAGGTAATCGCGCGGTGCCCAATTGCAAGTGTCGACAAGCAATTGGTGGCAAACCGAGGTGGGTTGGAATTTCTTCGAGATTTATGGAATGCCCTTTAATTCTTCTGTAAGTATATTGATCATGTTTAGCTTATTTATTATATTGATAATTCTGATAGTTGCCTTGTAGTAATCTAGAAAATTAAAGACTTTATAATTACCTTTGGAGTTTATAAAATTGGTAATTTTGGCAAAAATGAGAATTTTTAGTGGTATAATAGTGGCCCTAAAATACCGACTTTTGATCGGGGCCTAATCTCGAAAATCCGAGATCACCATTGCGATCGTCTCGACGAAACATGAAAAGTTCATATTCACTTGTCGACGATCCAACGGTCGGATCTTCCACAAAACAGCGAAGAAGAACGGGTCCCACAACTTAAGTTGTGAATAGTAACCCCTATTTTAAATGGCCCTTCGATCGTTATCGGCCGTTTCACTGTCTGGAACCCTGACATAGGGGTATGAGTAGTCGATCCTAGCTAATTTTGACGTTCTGAGCGCAATGGCACTGACGGATTCCGCGTTTGGCGATCCGGGTGCATCGAAGTGCGTGCGTCGGTTTGCGATATACAGAACAAGATGGCCCGAGATTTCATACGAGCGCCAAATCAAACAAATAAATAAGCTATTTTGAAGGTCTCGACGAGCCGGACGTCGTGGCGAAGTCCATTTTCAGTTTCGGCGACTCGAGTGCCTTGAAAAGCGTGAAAAGTGCCGAATAAGGGGGTATTTTTGAAGAAACCCTAATATTTTATGTACTAAAAATTATGAGGCTTATAAGTTGGGGTGCTGGGTGCATTTGTCACCTACAGAGGGGACCTTAGAGTTTTAGGATCTTTGTGTAGGGGGTTAATGGAGATTTTTGCAAAAATAGCATCAAAATCTATTTGGCTGTTGGGCTTCCTCGTGGGAGGTTACACGAGGAAGGCTCTTGGGATTTCTAACTCCCAAGAGTTATTACTTATAACCCCGGGTGCTGGGTGGCCGAGGAGTCATCTACTCTTTGAGAGAAAATCCGAGAGAGAAAAAGAGAGAGGGAAGTTGGAACCAACCTTTGCCAAAATTGTTTTGGAACTTTGGAGGAGTTCCTCTGTGCCTAGGGATCCTGCTGGAGCTTGCCGTGGCCGCGCGTGCAAGAGGAGTAAATTCCGGCTTCATCCCATCTTCTTCCAACTCGGCCAAGGTAAGTTCTCTCCAACTTCGGTTTGTTTGAACCCAAGACTTGTAGCAGTAGCTTAGTAAGGACCCATAGATGCTCTGTACCAAGCCCGAGCTCCCCATGCAAAGCGCATGGCCGGCGGGAAACATCTCTTGCCGGAAAACTAATAAAGCTCCACCTTGAGATAACTTTGCAACTAGTGAACCAACCAAGCTGAAAATTGGTATGTAGGGACTGTAGGGTATGTCTAACAAATCTGAAAAGTTTGAATAAATATGGCTTAGTAATTCAAGAGATATTGGATGCCCTAGCTTTTGAAGTTATTGCATGTTGGCCGAACTTCCATTTCCGGCGCCGGCGGGCTTCCCCGACGCCGGCCACCTACCGAGATCACTTGCTGGGACCAAGAGGATCCCAACCATGCCTTTGCATGGTTCCCATGCAGACCGAATGAGGGTCGGCCATGGATGAACCCGAGAATGGAAGATTTGCGGCCGCCGGCGTTCTGGCCATCTCCGGCCGGGGAGGAGGTGTCGGGAAGCTTTGTATGGACTTAAGGAAGCTTCCATATAAGTTGGAAGACTTCTTATGGCTTCTGTAAAAATCCGCCATTAACGAGCTTGAGCTCCAAAATGGAGCTTTGCTCCCCGCCGCCGCCGCCGCACCTCGTTACTGGCCAAGGTTATGGAAAGCTTCTGTGAGGTAGTTAGCATCTTTTAGTGCTTTTGGTTTGATCCCAGAGCTTCTGGTTGAAGCATCACAAATTTCAATGCAAAGGGGTCATCTTCTTCCTCCTTGAGCCGCGGCCAACTTGCTTTTGGCTTGCTCCAGGTTGAAGGGTAATGAGGAGGGAACTTAGTAGATCATTTAAGTGCAAGTTAGATAGCTTCTGGTCCAGTAATTGCAAAGATCCAATGTGAAGTTTAGCTTATGTTTAATGTTAAATATTATGCATGCCATGTGTTTGATAAAATGCCTAAGAGAGGAAAAATGTGGAATTTGGGTTTGCTGTAAATATGAAAGTTGTTCCAAATGTTTCCTTGAGCTTGATGCTCACTTCAGATCAAAGTTGATCTGTGTGAAATAAAGTTTGGAGCAATGTGAACCTTATATGAAACTTGGCTTTGGTTCTGCTTGAACCAGCACACCTGGGTTCCAACCAAGGTGAGCACTGTGGTCCTAGCGTGGTGTAGATCAACTTTGATATGTAAAGTTTTCATGTTTGATGTTGGGATTAAAAAATGTAGTTAAATCAACCTAAAATGTAAAGTTGGAACAAAACTATGTTCTAGGCTGTTTGCGAAGCCGCGACAGTGAGCTCCTGACTAATTTGGGGTCACTGAACGCGATGCTCGCGTTAAAAACTGATTTTGAAGTCCCGGAGAAATAAAAATGCAAAATGGCTATGTTAGAGGAGTGTTTTATGGCCCGAAGTTTTCCTCGGGATGCGTGCTGCCACAAATGTGTGAGCACGGTGTTCAGCAAGTTAAAAGTCACCTGCTGGAAGTGACGGTTTGTTAAAATGAGTTTCCAGTTGAAAGAACGAGCGAAAACAGTGCTCAAATGACATTATTAGTTAAATAATTAGAGGTTTTAAAATGGATCTGGGGTTTAAGTTGTGATTAGTGAATTCGAGGTTGATCAATATGTTTGATTCAGGTCTGTCCAGTTTGCATCTGGTTCTGAGCATACAGTCGATTCAGTCTTGTCGCCTGCGATTTGACAGGTGGGTTTATCTTCGGTCCGGGCTTTATCATTTCGGCCCTCTGTGTACGGTATTGGTTGGACCCCTATTTTTGGTAGCTTAAATATTACTTTGAGCCTGCCTTCCTTTTGATTCAGTTTATACTGCTTCATGCCTGAGTTATAACTTTTATCAGTTATCTGTTGCTTTACATAGTGCTTCCAGTATTCATATCATTATTCTGGACATTGCCATGCCTGATTGGTCATTTGCTAGGTTATATACCTGATTATCAGTACTTCCTGATTATATCTGATCCATGATATTTAGTTGCTGCTTATTCTTGCATATGAGTTGAGACTCAGTTGATTCGGATATTGCATCCTTGATTGGATTGTGTTGAGCTTGCTTTCCTGTTGATCAAATATTACACTGCTGAACACATAATTTTAATCAACTAATGTTTTACTGAACGTCGTAGCGTCGCCTGAGTCTGTTCTTGTTTGATAGGACAAAGGCATTGCTCTTCGAAGTTTGGGCCTAAAACCTGTTTTCAAACTAGTTTCCGCAAAAATATGTGTTTAGTTTTGTATGTTTGGTTGGTCTGTATGTGTGACACCCCCGGAATTTGGATTAGTCCTCTATATAAATGATATAATAGGACTAAATCTCTAACCCGGCTATAGCATTTTGGATGGTAGCAAGATCCAAGAGGAACATGAGAGTTAAGCGTGCTAGAGCTAGAGTAGTTCTAGGATGGGTGACCCCCTGGGAAGTGGGGCGTCACAGTATGATTGAGTTGAGATTTGCTGTTGATCTTATGTTGAGTTGAGATTTGCCTTTGATCTTGCATATGAGTTGAGATTGAGTTGATTAGTTGCTGATCATTCCTGCATGAAAGTTGAGATTCAGTTGATTGCATCCCAGTGGGGATTTCCCGGCTTATTGCCGATTACCCGGTCAGTGGACCGTGAGTTTGAGCATTTGCATTTGATCGCCCGCACCGTTGTATTTCACGAACATTGCCGGGGTCGCGCCCCGTGGAAATGTTCTTTACCGGTAAAGTGGTTAGCAATAGCGACCCGTGACCCCTTTGTGGAGGGAAACGTCAACCCGCTGGTGCCAGCTGGGCAAATTCGCCTGAGGTTTGTGGAACCAATATGGTGGCTTGTGATTGGATAATTTGATATATCCTCTATTTGATGCATATGTTGCTTTTAGACTGCTTTGGTCTTATCTCATGATTCCTGATTATGTTGTCAGCATATTCATTGTTTGATGCCTGTCTATACAGTTATTCAGCATGCTCGGTTCATTATATTCCTGTCATGATTATACATATTCCTGTTGATTATTCATTCGCTTCATAATCATGCTTACCTAATGTGATTATTACTATCCTCTAGTATTGTATACCAATAGGTACGATCTGCTATTTCTCGGCTCGTCGTGCCCACTGGGATACACTCCGGTGTGTCTCACACCCTCGGGTGACTGTTTTTCAGGTCGAGCGGGTGTGGGGATGTCGGGACGAATTGGAGAGGTATCGATATAGAGGTTGACCCTGGACAGCCGAAAAGTTATGTAATAGATGTTTGAGAGAAAGGATTTTGTATTTCAGTTGTATATTTGTAAAGATAGTTGTAAGGTTTTCTTGTAATATTATTTGTAGTACGTAGTTAGTACTCTGATGTTGTTGCTAAGCTAGCCGTGCATATATAGAAAAGGCTCAATTCCAAAGGGGATTGGGACTCTTCTATATATGTGGCGGTCTGCCATTGCCCTGGCTGTTTTTGCAACTCTGATTTAAAAAAAAAAAAATTTATACACTGGTTTTTGAACTCGGGGCGTGACATGCCTAGAAAATTGTAGAATGACATTCTTGAGCCCCAGACATTTCTTAGTATGATCTCGAGGTTATTTGACACTAGACTGCATGTTCATTTGAGATTCAGGCTGCATCTGGACCTTCATATATTTTTAGTACCCCGTTCTAAGTAAAACTTCATTTTTTAAAAGGGTTTTTTTTATTATTGAGAACATTATGAATGGTCCAGATTGTTCGAGTTGATTGTGTACTCGTGCCAGAGGGCCGAGTGTATTTTTAGAGCAACGTCTGTCGAGTTCTAGTGTCATGAGAGTTCTTCTTCCTGGTTGGGATGATAGGTTTATTCTAGATCATGGGTTGTGTTTATGATTTAGTGGTGGAGGTAGTTCTCCCACTTAGTTTTGAGGATATTTGGGGTTCTGGCAGATCGAGTCGCGGAGGTTTCCCGACACAGCCATGGTCATGCATTATCAGATTGAGTCGTTGAGGGTTCTCCGACATAGTTGTGAGAATGTTTGGGCTATTCCTGATTTAGTCGAGGTTCTTTTCCGACTGAGTTGTGCTTTGAGCTTCGAGTTAGCGATCTGTTTGATCATGGATTATAGCCTGCATGTGCCGTATATTGAGACAGTGAGACAGCTGTGATACTTGAGTTCGGTGGGGTCGCTCCCCTCGAGCTACGCCCCGGGTGCGATGATGATACCGAGCCTGACGAGGCTACGATGTGGATATGCGCCTAGTTCATATACTAGTGGTCGCTTGATACCCCTGGCCGAGTTACCATGGGGTCACTTTGTGTGAGATTGAGATAGTCGGTTTAGGACGCCCCACGTAAATCCCGTCCTCTTGTGGATGCGTGGTAGTGGGCAGGTGCGTTCCTAGACGACAGGCGCAGGCTGGACTGAGCCAGTTTTGGCAGTCTTTGAGATTGGGTGTTATGAGCGGGTGGTTACATATTATGTTCTTAGATGGTTTTTCCTGAGAGCATTGATACTGAGGCATTTTACCAATAGCGAGAGTATGCATAGCATGTTTATGATAGAGTTTCCTTTTGAGACACATTAGCTGTAGTTTTCCTTCAGCTTATCTATCTATCTATCTATCTGCATATCTATCTGTTTTGCCTCCAGTAGACTTAGTGGGCATACCGTGGATATTGGGACGGTACCCACTGAGATCTGCCTTCTGCAGTAGATCTCACACCCGCTGCGGTGACAGGTTGAGGTAGCTGTTCCGGCTTGGTTCCCGCAGAGACAGCAGATCGAGGTGAGGACGTGGCCGATTAGTTCCTTACCAGCATTGAGAGTCAGAGGTAGATGTACCCGTTTATATTTTATGACTCCACTTTTGTACTGGACATTCTGAGAGACTTGTGAGAATTGTATTATTTTTCATAGCTTTCAGATTTTGTATTGAGGACTTTCATTTATCCGGATGTTCAGTTGATTTCTATAGCTATTAGTTCTTTTTCAGCCCTGATACATGTTAGCTATAGATCTTTTGCAGGATAGACGCTTCGTCTGTGCG
Organism: Tillandsia leiboldiana; assembly: GCA_029204045.2. Taxonomy (NCBI): domain Eukaryota; kingdom Viridiplantae; phylum Streptophyta; class Magnoliopsida; order Poales; family Bromeliaceae; genus Tillandsia; species Tillandsia leiboldiana. Next base: position 7,759,090 of record CM055060.1, read on the forward strand.
GTAGTTTCCGCACAGACGGCGGATCTGTTGGCGAGCCCGGGTCGCAGTTTCGACCCCGGGGCGTGACAGATTAGGTGGTATCAGAGCCTAGGTATATAGGTCATTGAGGACTTAGAGACCCAAGGCTATTGGTTGGACAATAGGATGACTGTCGAGAGAGACGTGACTTTAGCGAGAGTCCTGATTGAGTTTGTACCTCCCCTAGAGGATTGGGGCGAGTGATCTCACATGTTATTTCTCTAAAGATGATTATGTTGGCTGCAGACAACATAATGCTTTAGTAAGGGTAACATGTTCTAGACTTTCGCTTGATTGGGTCGAGAGAGTTCTTGGTCCTAATGTTTGTTCTGTTGCAGTTATTCGTTGCCTCCGAGACGCCGTGCAACGGCAAGGGCGTGTTTGACCTTGGATGAGGAGCCCCAACAACAGAAGGCTATTGGACAGACCAGAGAGAGGTCTAGGAGTTACGGGCCCAAGTAGCCCAGATGTTTGAGGCGATGCGGCGCCAGGAAAAGAACATGGAGCACGTGATGCGCGTGTTTGAGCTGAGAGCATCTCCCGGGGTATCGCCAGTAGTACTTCCGGCCGCGACATTGTTGATTTCGACCCTGATCGCACCACTGATGGTGCAGAAGCAGCGAGAGGTTGCTGACCGATTGTTTTACTTCATCCAATTCCTTCCCCTGCAGATTTTGGGATAGAGTTTGGAGCCTTGGGAGGCCGAGAACTGGATCGCTGCTATGGAAGAGCTGTTCGAGGATTTGTTCATCCAGGAGAAGCATCAGGGCGCTTGGTCATGCACTTTTGGATAAAAACGCCGAGAGTTGGTGGCATCGAGTTCGTTCTGTTGGATCACCGGGAGCGCAGTTGATGGCCTGGAGCGAGTTTCGGCGATGGTTGAGCGGTGTACCCCTTGTCGCCCAGGATGAGGCTTAGAGGTTGATTATGTTTGAGAGGGGACTGCATCGGGATATTTATCTCTTGTGCATTTTCGGCGATTGCCGACTTTAGATGCAGCGATTGTGCATGCTTGATGGATCGACCGAGGATCACTGATCACAACCAAGAGGGACGAAGAGCGAGGGGCCCGCTCTAAAGAGAGACGGCCAGCATCGTTGGATAATTGGGATAGTCGAGTGCATCGATGTTACCATGAATCCAGTCTCAGGATCATGGGTCTCAAAGGAGACGGAGACCAGGAGGTTCTCAACAGTGTAGGCACCAGCAGCAGTGTCAGGACTTTTTCAGGCAGTGAGGCCTTGAATAGAGCTCATGGAATTGCCGCTTGCGATAGTACCCCCACTACCCCCTTCAGGATAGAGAGGTCACCCAACTTACCGTTAGGCTGATAGAGCCGTGATGCCGAGGCAGTTTGAGCGATGGCCACCAGTTTTAGTAGAGGAGTTGTGCAGCCGGCTGGAGAGCGCTAAGATAGTGGATGGCATCTCACCTGGTGTGGTTTTCCTTGTGGTCATCAGAGTTGGAGCATGTTGATGCCGACACCGCTTGTGTGTGCTTTAGTAGAGCAGGGGTAGCTTCGCTTGGACCAAAGATGAGACTGTTGGCTTGTGCACGTGAGGATCGGGTTCCAGATCACATATAGCACATGGATGAGTGTTGCCAGTCCTACATCAGTCTAGAGATGTTATTATGTGTTTGGATAGGGATTGGTTATCCCGTTCTTTTGCTATCGTGGGATGTCGAAAGAGGACAATGACCCTCCGTGGACCAGGGCAGGAGGAGTGTGGTTTTAGAGGATGCTAGAGCACGACAGAGGTTGAGTTGTGGTCGTATCGTTTTGCTAGTAATTCTTGAGCAAATGCCTACGGCGGTACTGGGACTAAGGAATATCCTTATCGCCGTGTGATCCCGGGAGAGTGTCTACCTGGTCTGATATTGAAGCCGGCGTTTAGTGAGACCGAGATTGAGGAATTGTTGACGTGGTTTTGGAGACCGCGCCTGTTACGGCATTTTGGTATTGGCATATTTCGTGAGTCAAGTCAGTGAGTTGAGTCGGAGTCTTAAAGGGATCAAATTGTCAATCAGCAATCAAAGACTTAGAGAAGATTCAACAAGAGCTCAAGTTGACACTCAGTGTCTTGAATCTTGAAGATTGAAGTTGAAGAATTGTGGATCAGTTACATCAATCTCAAGAAGAAAGTATTCAAAAGGATCAGGTATGGTTAACTAAATAATTTTGGTGATCCGAATACTTTCTTATAGTATAGAAACACTTGGAAGAATTTTTAATTTCATAATAATCAAAAACTGGTGTTCGGACATGTTCAGGATCCGGATCAGGGCCAACGATCCGGATCCCGAAGGTTGTTGCTTCATACAAGACTTCGATCCGGATCCATGCAATTTCCGATCCGGATCCCGAATGTTAAGTTTTCTGATTTGTATGAACGATCCGGATCGGGCAATGCGATCCGGATCCCGAACCCTTGGTTTTCTGGAATCGTCAATCTCGTTACGACGATCCGGATCGCAGTAAATCCGATCCGGATCGCCGTCCTGAAAATTTCCAGATAAGGTAAGTTTTTGATTCTTATCTCTTTCCAAAGGTTTCTAAACTATAAATAGACACTTAGGGTTTCTCAAAAACGTGGGAGCTACGGCCGATCAATTTATAAAACACTTGAGAGCAACCCTAGAGGCTAGGTTTTTATCGATCTTCTTCATAGCCTCTTTTAGGTCAATTCGATGGTTCTTTCAAGAACATATCTTTTGTCGAATTGATCTAATCTTTGCTTAGAGATTTCTTCTACAGTTCTTCATTGATAATCTAAGCAAAGGATCACCATCGAAGTCAATATTCTTATCGACTGAGTTTGCGTCGTGGATTCGGCGTGGCATCGTGGATTCGGTGTGCTGAAGGCGTTTCGTGGATTCGAAACGTGTGCTCGTGGATTCGAGTGGCGTTCGTGGATTCGAACGTGTGCAGTGGGCGTGCAAAATCGGTGGAGCGCGAGGTCCAAGAAATTGAAGGAGGGGTTAAATCCGTGGAGACGGTAATCACCTTGTTATTCTTCTTTTCTTAGGGATTGTTATTGCGTGGATATCCAACCGGTCAGCGCAAGGTCCGAAGAAGCTGAAGGAGGGGTTGAGTCCGTGGAGTCGGTAATCACCTTGTTATTCTTCTATTCTTATTGGATTGTTATTGCGTGTTGGTCCCGTGGTTTTTCTCCTGGATTGGAGTTTCCACGTAAATCTCGGTGTGTTGTTTTTATTTTCCGCATTGGTTTTTATTTTGCACTGAGATTGAGTTTTTAAGTATTACACCTATTCACCCCCCCCCCTCTAGTTGTTTGATAGTACCTATTTAGATCCTTGTGGATCCTATAATAACTCTACAATTGGTATCAGAGCGGGTTTTAGGTTTATCTATCTTGATGGGTGAAAGTGGTAATATTTATAGACCTCCTCTTTTTGATGGGACTAATTATGCTTATTGGAAAGTGCGGATGAGAGCTTTTCTCATCGCAATTGATGAGCGAGTATGGCAATCCGTGGAATACGGTTGGGTGCATCCCGTTGAGGAAGTAGGAAATTCTACTACCCCAAAACCTCGCTCTAGATGGTCCAAAGAGGAATTTGAAAGATCTTCTTACAATGGGAAAGGTATGAACGCTTTATTTAATTCTCTTTCCTCGACTGAATTTACACGAATTTCCGCGTGTGAAACCGCGAAGGAAATTTGGGATATTCTCAAAATTACACATGAGGGTACTAATCTTGTAAAAATTCAAAAGCTCCAGATGCTTACAAGTCAATTTGACTCTATTCATATGGAAGAGCATGAATTGTTTACAGATTATTACACTAGACTTCAAGATGTAATAAATACATGTGCTAATTTAGGAGAAAAGATCCCGGAGTCGAAAGTTGTAAGAAAGATACTTCGGACTCTTCCGGAACGGTTTAGGGCAAAAGTTACCGCCATTGAAACCGTTAGTCATCCGGATGAGATGAGTGTAGAGGAATTAGTAGGTGCTTTGCAAACTTATGAAATGACTTTTCCTACTAATCAAGTTTCTTCCAAGTCTTCTTCTAAGCTTACAGGTATTGCATTCAAATCCACAAAGGAAGAAGATAGCGAATCAAGTTCCGACGATGAAATCTCTTTTGCCGATTTTGAAGAACAATTGTCGCGGATAACAAAGAAATTTCGTCGGAAATTTTGGAAGAATCGATCCGATGGATCTTCATCCACGAAACCTTCTAAAGGATCATCGGGTTCTAAATCCTCTAACCTCAAAAGCTTTGCAAAACCTTCTAAAGAAAAAGAAAAAGATGAACTCGAAGGGGAAATCCGATGTTATAGATGCAAAGGCTACGGCCATATTTCAACGGATTGTCCTACTCCGAAATTATATAAAAAGAAGGCTTTGCAAGCAAAAACTTGGGACGATTCTACCTCTAATGAATCGACCTCAAGTAAAGAGGAAAAAGTCGTTGCCTTACATGCTTCTCAAATTCCCTCTTCTAATGTTTGTTTATCATCTTTAATCACTGACTCTATTCCTTTGATTTTGCATGAAACATCAACATCCAACGGAGAGTCATCAAGTGAGGGGGAGTCGGACGAAGAAGAACTCGTTGAGGCATATCAACAACTTCTTACGGAATCAAAGAAGATGGCCAAACATATTAAGAAGTTGAGGAAGCAACGACTTGAAGGTCAAGACGAGAATCAAGCTTTAAAGATAAAACTTCAAGATCTCGAGGAGGAACAAGGACGTTTATTGGATAACAATAAAATCCTCCAAGAAAAGCTAAACCAATCGGAGACAAACGCTGAATCATATATGGACAAGATTGGTTTTCTAGAAAAACAGTTTGAGGAGATTCATGTCACCAACCAAGTATTGACCAAGCAAGTTCATGAACTCAAATCCGACATACAAAGGCTTTCAACCGTTTCCAAGAAATTTGATTGTATATCCGGATTAGGTCAAACAAGTAAGGTTGGTTTGGGATTTAAAAAGGATCAAACTGTGAAGGCTTCAAGTTCCACAACTAAATTGAAAGGAAGAACCTGTCACCTATGTGGACTTGAAGGACATTTGGTGAAGGATTGCCCGAAAAAGAGAAAGAATAATTCTTCGGCAACTTCATCTACGGAGCGAACTCAACGGAATCAAAAGAAACATCAAGTCAAAGGAGTTCACTCAACCCACCAAAGGTCCGAGCCACAACATCAATCATACAAGTGGATCATTGCGAGGCAAAGACCTAAGGTGGATCAACAGTCAAAGCGGACAACCCCCGGCCACAACGAATCAAGACAACCCAAAATCCAGCGATTTTGGATTCGGAAAGGTGATATCTTTCCTTGTCTTAAGTTCTAAATAGCTTATGACTGTATGTAATGCTTTGATTAGTTTTCCTTTCATATTTTTCTTAATCTTGCATTACATGTTTCTCAATGCTCTTCGTTTTTATACTTTGTTTTTGAACAAAAGGGTTTTTTTCTGAACAAGTGCATTGAATAAAAAGGGCTTCACTTTTATTCACTCCAAATTAATTTTATTTGGATTATCAACTTTACTCCTTAATCATAATCTTGAAGATACTTCATTATAGGAGTTTTTGATTTTATAAGCATCAAATTTTAGAAATCATGTGTGATCTTTAGATGCTTAATCTATCTCGGTTGTGTGAATTCATTGTGATAAACGTGAGACAACCGATAGACTAAAATTTGGGATTTAATTCTTTCACGTAAGAGATTGCATTCTTTCAAGGGTATTGAAATGATTTGCAAAAGATGTGGAAAGAGTTACATCCGAAAGGAGTGTGAAAACTACCACCACATGTAGGAAAGAGCTGCCACCCCCGGTCGTCCGGTTTGTGTGTGAAGCTACCACATGTTATGGATGCTTGATAGTATTTTATGAGAAAATCTTTAGTTGAAGCATTTGGAGATTTATATGCAAAACTCTTATATTTGAACAATCTCCTGGTTGGTATAAGGTGGGATAGTTGAAAAATGCTCAAAGAGCCACCCTTAGGTATTTTAGTGCTTATCTCAAATTTGAAAGGGTAAGAAATCAAATTGATGTCATTTGGAAATCTCTGTAAGTCATCTTTGTACATCCGTTACATCTTGATAGACTTGGATCTCAAGATTATTTTTGATGACTTGTGTTTGATGAATATAACATGAAAAACTGTTTATAATGTTTTATCTTTGTTTTTCATGATTTAGGAGTAAATCTTTTTAATCTTGTAAACTTAATTGGATTGAATGACATCTATGTGATCTCATATTAATTTCAAGCACTTAAATTGTTTTCTTGATGGAATACAAATTGGTAATTCAATTATTTCAAAATCTGGATTTGTTTCAAGAAATTATTTGATTTTTGCTTTCTGGTACCGGTACGCAATCTGCATTTTTGTTATGTACCGGAACTGAGCTTTTATCTCTCTTTCTCCATGAACTAATGTTGTTAGTGATTTCCTTTTGTCTAGTATGTTCACTGTTTGACAATTTGTGACAAAAAGGGGGAGAAGAGAAATGACGGAGATGAGATCATCAAGAGAGGACAAACGAAACGAAAATGGAAAAATGGGGGAGAACGGAAAATGATGATCGTACCACAAGGGGGAGAACATAGATGCTCAAGAACATGGAGAACATGTTAGAGATGCTCAAGATAGGGGGAGACAAAGAAAGGTTGAAAGAGCTGGGAAAAACAAAAGAACCAAAAGGATGAATCAAATGTAGGATTTTAATTTCTAACGACTGACGTTTGATTTTGTTTGGAGTTTTGTTTTGCAGGAATTACATCACTTAAGACTCCAAGTTCTAAGTCATAGAGTATGTTCTAGGACTGTTTGGTTCAAATGTAATTTTGTATTTATTGGATCTTTCACGCAAAGAAAATCAATGTTTTGGTGATAACATTGAATTTCGATTTTTGGTTTAAGATAAGTGACTTGAGCGCTTTTATGTATTTTTGGGTTTTGTCACGAAATTGCCAAAGGGGGAGATTGTTACGGCATTTTGGTATTGGCATATTTCGTGAGTCAAGTCAGTGAGTTGAGTCGGAGTCTTAAAGGGATCAAATTGTCAATCAGCAATCAAAGACTTAGAGAAGATTCAACAAGAGCTCAAGTTGACACTCAGTGTCTTGAATCTTGAAGATTGAAGTTGAAGAATTGTGGGATCAGTTACATCAATCTCAGAAGAAAGTATTCAAAAGGATCAGGTATGGTTAACTAAATAATTTTGGTGATCCGAATACTTTCTTATAGTATAGAAACACTTGGAAGAATTTTTAATTTCATAATAATCAAAAACTGGTGTTCGGACATGTTCAGGATCCGGATCAGGGCCAACGATCCGGATCCCGAAGGTTGTTGCTTCATACAAGACTTCGATCCGGATCCATGCAATTTCCGATCCGGATCCCGAATGTTAAGTTTTCTGATTTGTATGAACGATCCGGATCGGGCAATGCGATCCGGATCCCGAACCCTGGTTTTCTGGAATCGTCAATCTCGTTACGACGATCCGGATCGCAGTAAATCCGATCCGGATCGCCGTCCTGAAAATTTCCAGATAAGGTAAGTTTTTGATTCTTATCTCTTTCCAAAGGTTTCTAAACTATAAATAGAACACTTAGGGTTTCTCAAAAACGTGGGAGCTTACGACCGATCAATTTATAAAACACTTGAGAGCAACCCTAGGCTAGGTTTTTATCGATCTTCTTCATAGCCTCTTTAGGTCAATTCGATGGTTCTTTCAAGAACATATCTTTTGTCGAATTGATCTAATCTTTGCTTAGAGATTTCTTCTACGGTTCTTCAATGAGAATCTAAGCAAAGGATCACCATCGAAGTCAATATTCTTATCGACTGAGTTTGCGTCGTGGATTCGACGTGGCATCGTGGATTCGGTGTGCTAAAGGCGTTTCGTGGATTCGAAACGTGTGCTCGTGGATTCGAGTGGCGTTCGTGGATTCGAACGTGTGCAGTGGGCGTGCAAAATCGGTGGAGCGCGAGGTCCAAGAAATTGAAGGAGGGGTTAAATCCGTGGAGACGGTAATCACCTTGTTATTCTTCTTTTCTTAGGGATTGTTATTGCGTGGATATCCAACCGGTCAGCGCAAGGTCCGAAGAAGCTGAAGGAGGGGTTGAGTCCGTGGAGTCGGTAATCACCTTGTTATTCTTCTATTCTTAGTGGATTGTTATTGCGTGTTGGTCCCGTGGTTTTTCTCCTGGATTGGAGTTTCCACGTAAATCTCGGTGTGCTGTTTTTATTTTCCGCATTGGTTTTTATTTTGCACTGAGATTGAGTTTTTAAGTATTACACCTATTCACCCCCCCTCTAGTTGTTTGATAGTACCTATTTAGATCCTTGTGGATCCTATAATAACTCTACAGCGCCGACTTCGACAGCATCTTGGAGTATCACCCGTAAGACAGAGTCAGATAGAGAGCTGATAGCGCAGTGCGGGATCTGATGGATCAAGGGGTCGAATGACCAGAGCCACGTCGTAGGTATAACCGTGAGGATCCTAGAGTTTGATACTAGAGTATGATGCCACGTCGTTGGACACGCCCAGTGATGCCACGTTGTGAGTACACAATGGTGAGGTTCTATGATGATTCGAGCATAGACAGGTTTGGGGTTGTTTTCGGCAAGCCCTTTGTGAGATAGATAGCTTTTCTGGAACTTGCAGCCGAGGGCTGTGCCCTGATGGTGTTTTCCAGAATCGCAGGTGCATCATGAGTTCACGGGGAGGTCGATGGGATTGACTAATGCCCTGCCGCCCTTATGATTGGATAAAGTGTATACGCCAGCATGTGTGGACGGGTTGGTGGTCGTGCCCGTCGTGGATGTTTGGATATTTCGAGGTGATCTAGAGCATGAGGGCACTTGGGGATAATGCTTCAACTTCTAAGAGAAAGAAGTCGTTGGCCAAGTTGAGAGAGTATGCCTTCTGACTTCGGAAGGTTTTGTTCCTAGCCTATGTTAGCGACAGAGGTCAAAGCTCTTGGACAATGCAAGGCCAGTGTAGCTTGGAAGAGATAAGCTGAGGAGGATACCAGCTTGATGTAGATGTTGCCAGCGTTAGAGAGAGGATTGAGTTATTCATGGATCCAAATGGCACGTTGTCGGAGGCTGCCCGACGCCAGGAGGAGATCATGAAACGTTGATGCGCCTGTTGGGGCAGAGAGCATAGCCAGTTGCAGTACCGCTTGAGAGTCCTCCAGCACTTTCTCCTATTAGTGACATATTCAGTTGTACTAGTGGCACCGATGGAGCGAGCAACCCCTCCGTGCCGACGAGTAGTGCCGAGGCACCGAGGTAGGGTGGATAGCGGATAGTAGATGGGTTTTGGGACATCATCGATCGATGAAGTCAGTCCGGCAATCTGAACCATCCCGATTCGTAGGTTTGAGTGGGAGCCTTGTTGGCAGAATTGGGGTTGGTGGTGATGGAGAGACTATTTGAGAGCCTCCCTGTGCTAGGGAGTTTATGCAGTGGTCGAACTGCGCGCTCCAGGTTTCGAGGGACGAGGCGCATAGGATATATGTGATTGGGAGTGGATTGCGCCAGGATACCTTTCCGTTAGTTGGTCCCTCCGTTACGGATATTGACGCTTCGATGGAGTTAGCGTGGTGTATGGAGCGTGGCGTTGCAGTTCCTTGGTTAGGGACCTGCGCCAGAGGCGAGTTCTGGATTTTTGAGCTTCGTGACGGGGGATGGAGCATAGATCGGTCGGCAGAGGCATTTCTGAATTCTTTCCAGGATAGCGGATTTCAGAGATGCCAGAGATCGGGTGGACCCCGATGGCAGCATCAGCACCTACAATCAGAGTGGCGCGGCGGTAGCATGGATTGGTTATCAACGTAGGACCGCATTGTCACCCCAGTGTGAGCAGAGGCCGACTGAGCGACGACCACCTACATCGAGCGGATGAGTCTGTACCGCCCGGTTGGAGGGCGCTACGGCACTGGACCAGGTTGTCGCGGGCATTTTTGCTTTTTGCAGCAGTTTGAGTTGAGTGTTTTTAGCTTTCCTGTATGGACTGGAGGTAGGGTTTTACCATGTGCACTAGAGGTAAAGATTCCTGTTGTGTTGTGCATGTGGGGAGCCTTGTGGTTGTGTTGGTGTAATTCGTGTAGTTTGGACGGTTAGATTTGGTTGTTCTTCCTTGTCCTCTATCCTTTGGAATTTTTGAGGTTTTCCAGCTTTTGGACTCCTAGCCGTGTAGACTCGCTTCGCGGAGTGTGCGTAGCGACTTGGAGCTGGAGACGGTGTTGATGGATACTTACCTTTGGCTTTGGGACTCCCTTTTTAGCCGTGTTAATTTCGAGGACGAAACTTTCTTTTAGGTGGGGAGGATGTTAGGACCCGAATCTCCTCTTAGGAGATTACTGATGGATTAGTGGCCTTTGGGAGTTTTGTGCGCGTGTCGGGCCCAAGAAATGGATTTTTGGTGCAATTTGGGATTTAGTTTGCATCACTGGAGGCCCTGCGTGGTGTGTCGAGGGTGTTTGTGCGCAATTTTGGACACAAGTGATGGATTTCGGGCTTTAAAAAGGGAATCACGTGGGTAATTGGAGGACCCGTCGAGTGTTGGAAGTGATTTCACGCGACACGGATGTCAATTTGGACTTCAGAAATGGACCCCAGCGTGGAAAAATCGGAGCAAACTGGGCTTTCCGGGGGCTTTCGGCAAATTTTCGGATGAGAATTTGAAGAAACGGACATCGGATTTGGATTCAGCGCGCGAAATCGATGAGAATGGACTATTTACTGTTTTTTTTTCGGAGCCCGGGTGACGTGCGTGTTTTTCGAGGCGCGTGCGCGAATCCCGAGTTGGCGGCTCGGATCCCGAGGTGGCGCGCGCTCGAGGCGAGCGTAACGGTCGTAGGGATGGCGTGCAAGCGTGCTGGGGAAGCGCGCCTTCAGCGCGGGTCACGCGGGGGCGCCACGTGGCGGGCCCCCACTGGCCCCCCCGCGCGGTCGCGGGGGCGCGCGCCGTGTGGCGCTCGGGGTGTCCCGCGCCTGGCGCGGGCGCGGTGTCAGCGCGCCCGTGTGGCGTTCTTGGGTGCGCGACGCGTGGCGCACGGGGCGCGCGCGTGGACCCAGCGCACGCGCCCCGGCTTGGTGGACCGCGGGTTGTGGCTCCCCATTGGGTTGGCCACCGTGGACCGGGTCCGTGGACCACCCTCCCTTCTTCCCTTCTATTCCTTTTCTTCTTCCTTCTCCCCCGCGCCATTTCACTTCTTCTTTTCCTTTTTTCTCCAACCGAGCGCGAGAGGGAGAGTAGAGAGGGGAGTTCGTAGGGTGCGGCGGCGCGTCGGGTGATCCCGTGGAGCGCGCGAGGTGTTCTAAAACGGCCGTTTGGGGCGGCGCGGACGCAGTCGAGGTAGGTCCCGCGGTAGTTTTTACGATATTTTTGCACAGTTTTGGGGCGTTCTTTTGGACGTTGGAGTTGACCCCTTTCTCTTTGTGTGTTAGGGACCGTGTTGGTACTGTACCGTTTTGCGTGCGGACACCGACGGCGTGCTCCGTTTTGCGTGCGAACTCTGCTTTGCGTGGCGGTTCCGGCACTGTGCTCCGTTTTGCGTGCGGACTCCGTTTTGGCGTGCGGGTTTCTGCACCGTGCTCCTTTTGCCGTGCCGGACTCCGTTTTTCATGCGGGTTTCGGCACCGAGCTCCGTTTTGCAGTGGCGGACTCCATTTTGCGTGAGGGTTCCCGGCGGCGTGCTCCGTTTTGCGTGCGGACTCCGGCGGCGTGATCCGTTTGGCGTGCGGACTCCGGC